>CM076574.1:848986549-849377866 GCA_034641835.2 Pinus albicaulis | reverse complement strand
GCCATTGAATGCCAAAACACATATATTGAAATGAAATGTCCCGGGCCCACAATATCATTAACTTTCATGGCCTTAATCTCCGCGCAACTCCACTTGTGATCCAACAGTGGTCGCAACACATCAACCCACCATGCGAAATCCAACGGATATCGCAAAATTTTTAACCCCGTGACTTAACTCTCCAAAAAAATGTGAAATTCGTAGTTTTGAATTACCACTCCTGCCATGCGTCATTCAAAGACCAATATCGTGTTTTTTTAACAAAACCCACTTACCATTTTTTTGAAATGCCAAGACCACTTGTGGGTTCTAAAACCGCTTCTACTATTCACTTGCTCCGGTTCCACTTAACGCCTCAAGGTTTTGATTTCCATTAACTATTGTTCTTCACTTGTATTTTAACTCTATGCTTCCATTTTATTAAACACTTCCATTCGGTTCTACTGTGATATCAACCTTTAATTAAATTGGCTCGTCATTGCTATTCTACGAACTACGCCTTCACTATTTTCCTTTCGTTGTTTCTTTGCACAAATTCCTTACACTTTTTTCTTCCTTTCGACCTCGATGCAAACCTCTGCATACTCTTCTCAGTTTAACCACTGCTACATTCCATTCAATGTTCTGCTCCCATCTCACTGATTTTCATCTCTGCAATTGAGCCATCATTCTGCTTCCGGATTTCACATCGTGTGCACAATTTTATCTGTATCAAATACTTTTACAATATAGATTCTAATGCTAAAAACTCAATCTGCCCTTCTCAATTTTGGTATATCATTCCTCTTCGATTTCGGTTCATGGCTCTTCAATGCTGCTCATTGCACGAGTCGACCATACCATCTCTTCTATTTCATGATCCTTAGACCATTTAGGCGCATAATAATTTCTTCATTCCTGCAATTCAATTTCATTGATTCCTTTATAGAAAAAGCCCTACATGGACTTCAACCCACTACGGAATTTTCATAACATAGACCTACTGTGATGCTAAATTACTCAATCAATGCCACACAATTCAAATAATGACTATTAGCTCAATAATACAAATCAGTATTTAAACCTCTGTATTTAAAAACCTTTGTATTTAAATAAAACCTCTGTATTTACATGGAAATTTCCTTTCGGGCCTGATATTCTATCAGTGGCCTTTGTATCCTCATTTCTCTGTCTCTAATTCCTTTGCTGCTTCTGCTTCAATTCCTTGTCTGTCTTCTTTGCCATCAATGACAATATTTCCAACACCTGGAGGAATTAAGAAACTTTTGTGTCAAAATTCCTCTTCTTCAGGTCATCCAAGACATTCCCATCTATGAAAAGACAATCAAGGAATTATGTGGAAAAAAACAAGTCAAGAAAACAAAGGTTGCACCCACCGTTCCTATGGTAGGAACACTATCTGACTTTTTGTTAGGTAGGGAATCACCTGTGAAATATGAAGACCCGGGAAACCCCATTGTAACTGTGCAAATATCTGGCCACTCATTTCCAAACACATTGGTTGACCTGGGGGTAGCCATTAACATCCTAACTACTATATCTTGCAAAAAAATGGGCATATCAGTTTTAGAACCTACGACCACACTTCTAGAACTGGCTGACAGGTCTATTATCAGACCAGAAGGAATAGTGCAAGACATCATGGTATCTGTGGACTCATGGGAATAACTAGCTGATTTTTTAGTCATTGATATATAAAGCAAGATGGAAGGGCACCCATTGATTCTTGGGCGACCTTGGCTGGCCATAGCAGATGCTTACATAGGCTGTCGAGCAGGTAGCATGACCATCACTAGAAAAGATTCTATAAAAAATATCATTATTTATCCGCCTGCCAAACCAAGCTTACCCACGGTAAAAATTCACAAACATCCAAATACATACTGGGAGAAAAACATCCGTCCACCTCTGACACTAGTAGAAGCTCTCAAATTCAAGGATCAAACTGAAGATGATGTAATCAATAATTTTATGAATCAGTCACCCACGCCTGAAAATTTAAAATGCCAGATGTTGAAAATAATCCTTGAACATGAAGATCAAGAGGATCCCGTGACATACTTCGAGACTCAACATATCTCCACAACCACTTTTGGTAACATAATGCCTATTGAGATTGAGCCAGGAAAGGTTTTTAATATTAATGGCAATTTGGATGACGACCAAAAATAAAAAGTCATAAAAGTCCTCCGGAAGCACCAAGGGGCATTTTCCTAGGATTACCAAGACATGAAGGGTTTAGACCCACAACTCTGCAAACACCACATATATACCAATGGGGAAACATGCCCCATTAGACAACCTCAATGAAGATTAAACCCACACTTAAAAGATATTGTAAAAGAGGAGCTACAAAAACTGTTAGATGTAAATTTCATTTATCCTATTTCAGACAGCAAATGGGTCCCCCTCTGGTGGTCGTCCCTAAAAAGAATGGGAAGTGGAGAATCTGCGTAGATTACAGAGAATTAAATAAGGCAACTCAAAAAGGCCATTTCCCCCTACCCTTCATTGACCAAGTCCTTCATACATTGGCTGGGAAACAGTTCTTCTCTTTTCTTGACGGATTCAGCGGCTACAATCAAATCCAAATAGCTCCCGAAGACCAAGATAAGACAACCTTTACCTACTCGTGGGGCACTTTTGCTTACAGAGTTTTACAGTTTGGATTATGTAATGCCCCAACAACATTTCAGAAAGCCATAATTTTTATTTTTTTGACTTAATACATGGAGGGCTTGAAATCAATATGGATGATTTTACACCCTATGGAGAAGACTTTGATCAAGCTCTAGAAACACTAGAAAAAGTGTTAGAATGATGTATTGATACTAGATTATGTCTAAGCAATGAAAAATACCACATGATGATGACTGAGGGGGTAATTCTAGGTCACTACATTTCTGTAGCTGGAATATAAGTAGATCCGGCTAAGATAGAGGTAATCCTTCTGTCAACCACACCTTATACATAGAAAAAGGTGTGTAGTTTTTTGGGATATTCAGGATATTATCGCAGATTTATAAAAAAAATCTCACAGATAGCTGCACCTCTGTATGCATTGACTGGAAATGTTGAATTCCATTGGACTGACAAATGTGACAATGCTTTTACAGACTTGAAGAGACTGGTCTCAACAACACCAATCCTGCGAGGTCCTAACTGGAAACCGCCCTTTCACATCTCTTCTGATGCATCTGATACAGAAATAGGAGTAGTCCTTGGCTAAGAAGAAGACCGAAAACCTTATGCTATTTATTATATCAGCAAAAACCTTACTCCTGCCGAATTAAATTATACTGTGACCGAAAAGGAGTTCCTGGCTATCATTTATGCTATCAATAAATTCAGGCACTATATAACTGGTTATCAAGTGTTCATGTATACTAACCACTTTTATATTAGATATTTAGCTAATAAAACAATCACGAATGAAAGAATAAATTGTTGGTTACTGTTGTTACAAGAATTCAATATAACAATCAAAGACCGTCTAGGGAATGAAAATGTGGTCGTAGAATTCCTGTCCAGGGTCCCCAGGACAGACGACATGCTAACAGTTGATGATCAATTCCTTGATGAACATCTGTTTTTTGTAGCAGTAAAAACACCATGGTATGCAGATGTGGCAAATTATCTGGCAGTAGGGAAGCTACCCAGACACTTAACATCAAGAGAATAGAAATTGATTGTAAAATGCAGCTCAAGATTCTCTTGGATTGGGGGATACCTCTTCCATACAGGGGCTGACATGCACATATGCAGAGGTATAAGGGAAGATGAAATCTATGACATCTTACGAGCCTATCACGATGAACCCTGTGGTGGCCATTTCACAGAACACAGGTGACAGGATAGGGCATAAAGTGTTGCAATTAGGCTATTATTGGCCTATGATTTTCAAAGACGCAAAGAAATATGTATAGGCCTGCGATAGCTGCAAAAGAATGGGCCACCCAGGCCAAGCTGATGAAATTCCGCTACAACCACAATTGGTGGTGGAACCATTCGAACGATGGGAATTGGACTTCATTGGGCCATTCAACCCACCATCAAACTAAAAATCCCACATATTAGTTGCCAAGGATTATGTAACCAAATGGGTAGAAGTAGTGGCCTTGTCAAGAGCCATGGAAGAATCAGTAATTAAGTTTCTCTTTGAACTATTCGTATGATACAACTTTCCAAGGGAAGTGATAACCGATGGAGGGGAACAATTGACAGGCAATAAGATCACATCAACCTTAAAAAATCACCATATCATCCACAAAGTTACGTCTCCTTACCACCCGCAGGCCAATGGGCAAGTCAAAAGCACCAACAAAGTCCTGGAGGCAATCCTTACCAAGACGGTAGTAACACATCGCCGAGACTGGACCACTAGACTACCAGAAGCCTTATGGGCTTATTGCACAACCTGGCGAAATACCAATGGATATTCCCCATATCAGCTAGTATTTGGGAGAGAACCTATCTTCCCTATTGAATTCGAAATTAAAACTCTAAGAACAGCCCAAGAAGTGGGATGGGACTTAACAGAAGCTCAAGCTAGACGAATCCAACAAATAAATGAACTGGACAAAATTCGACTGCTAGCCCTGTAACGCACAACAATCATCCAAGAACAGTGAGCCAAGTGGCATGACAACCTAATAAATGAGAAGGTATTTCAAAAAGGAGATTGGGCACTCCTCTATGACTCCAAATTCCAAGACTTTCCAGGAAAACTACAGACAAGGTGGCTCGGTCCATATGAGATTCAAGGAGTACATAGCAATGGTACCCTCACCTTGACCACCATAGATGGGTTTGGTTCAACATTTCAAGTTAACGGACACATAGTACATCTCTATTGCAAACCTATCACAAAAGAATCATTTTGTCAACAGGTATGAATTGATCCCACCATCCAAGTTGTGGTGCAAGGGGGTGATAACCCCACAAACTCAGGTACATGAGAGGTTTGCCAGCATCACTTGTAAATAATGTATATAAATGTCTTGTCTTGTTGTACATTCTTCAAATTTGAAATTTATTTTCCTTGTAGGTTGTGTTTTTATTGCCATTCAATTCGTGAAAAACCACTATTAAATCTTTGAATTACTGCTGTTCAGTCGAATTGAACATTCGTTCATTCACATTTTTATTTTTGCTGTTTAATTCATCGACAACTGTTGTTCAATATTTGAATGGCTACTGTTCAATTGAATTGAACAAATATCTACTGTGTTTTTATTTTTTTCTGTTCAATTCTTGGATAGCTACTATTCAATCTTTGAACGGCTGTTTTTCAACCAAAATTGAACAACGGTTTTCTCGTTTTTTTTTGCTATTCAATTCGTGAACAACTGTTGTTAAATCTTTGAACGGCTATTGTTCAGTCGAATTGAAAAACTATTCGTTGGAAATTTTTTTGCTGTTCAATTCATGAGCAGTTGTTGTACAATCTTTGAATGACTACTATTCAGTCGAATTGAACAACCATTTGCTATGTTTTTTTTTTTTTTTGTTCAATTCATGGACAACTACTGTTCAATCTCTAAGCGGCTGCTGCTCAGTTGAATTGAACAACCATTTGTTGTGTTTTTATTTTTTTGTTGTTTAATTCATGGACAACTGATGTTCAATATCTGAATGGCTACTGCTCAGTCAAATTGAATAGCCATTTGTGGTGTTTTTATTTTTTCTATTCAATTCGTGAACAACTGCTGTTCAATCCTTGAACGGCTGCTGTTCAGTTGAATTGAATAGTTTTTCGTTGGTGTTTTTTTTTCTGTTCAATTCGTGAACAACTGCCGTTCAATATTTGAATGGTTGTGGTTCAATCAAATTGAACAGTCATTGCTGTGTTTTTATTTTTTTCTATTCAATTCAGGGATAGCTGTTGTTTGATCTTTGAACAGTTTTTGTTCATTCGAATTGAACAACAGTTTTTTGGGCGTTTTTAATTGTGCTGATCAATTTGCGAAAAACTGTTGCTCAATATCTGAATAGCTGTTGTCATACCAAGTTAAATAGCCATTTTTTTGTGTTTTTCTCAAATTTAATAACCTTGAGTAGGGAATGGTAGTTGAAATAGAGAGGAAAATGGTAAAATTACAAATATGATGGCCCTTTGGCATTATAATTCTTAAACAGGAAGCTGACATTATGCACACATGAAATGAAAGGCTAAGTCACCCTTAGTTCAAATATGATATCATACAATACATGACCTTATGATGATATATCTTTCTGCGTTATTCGAGTAATATATCCCTCTAGCATGAAGGAATGGAATAAGGGGTATTAATGGTATTGGAATTTTTTCCACTTCTTTCACCATCCCTCACTCTTAAGGAGTTAATGAGCCTCTCTCTATGTATAAAGAGAAATTATTATATGTTCATGCAAATATTTAAGAGGATAGGGGGTCTCATTACGAGCTAGCCTACCATGATCATAGGGATTCAACAAGTGACATGCCCACAATGGCTACCACACCAGGGTAATGACCTTCTCATCTAGTAGAAGGAAAGGAGGTCTCATCATGAGTTGGCCTGATCACTCTGTTACAATTCTAGTGAATGACATTGTGACTATCTGGCTACCACACCAGCACAGTGACCTCCTTATAGATCAAGATGTTACAATTCAAAAGGAAGTACTAAACTTACATGCAAATTTTAAGAGAGGATAGGGGGTCTCATCACGAGCCAGCCTACCATGTTCATAAGGGTGTAGAAAGTGACATGCCCATAATGGTCACCACACCAGGGTAATGGCCTTCTTAACTACTTGAAGGACAGGAGGTCTCATCACGATCCAACCTGATCACTTTGCTACAACTCTAGTGAGGGGCACCATGGTTATCTGGCCACCATACTAGCATGGTGATCTCTCCATAAAATTGGCAGAATAACTATTTTTACATAAGGATCCTGGCTCATTTTTTCGGGTTAAAATAGCAACCCTGTCAAGGCTATGAATGCCTGCTGGTAGCAGTGGCTCTGCTTATGGTATGAAAGTATACTCCTTCAAATAGCCAATTGCTTTTATATACACCTTGTCTTCCATTCTTTGTCCACAGGCTATTACTTGAATTAGTGATAATTATGACCTACCACAAGAATAACTAACGGAGATATGCTTACATATTTGAACCTCGGGATGACGACACCAATCATTACTTGACTCAGTCTTGCTTCCATCATAAATTTTCAGTTGTAGAGGGACATCATATCGCAATAATGGTTATGCTATTTCCTCTCTCTTTCTGGTCGCTTCCGCACAAGATGCAATTATGAAAACTTCTAAACTTGACCTTTATACTATGTATATTAGTAATTACTCAATCACCTACTCCTTCACACGTAGATTATCCTTACCAAATTCTGACATTCCCCTATCTGCATTCATGAGCGACCAAATCTCTCTTGTACTTGAGGGCGTGGGTGCCCTTTCTTCAAGGGAGGGGGTGTAATTGGTATTAATTTGGCAAGCATGTGAAACCTTTGTACAAATATCATTAGAAGCATCGATAAGACTAGAGGAACACTACAACATCCAGTTGAAACAACAGAACCAAAGAAGAATTTTTCCATTGTTGTAATGATCAAGATGAGCAGTTCCATTGCCTCCTATGTGAAATTTACATGCATAACTTCTTCTTAAAGGAAGACACAGACATCAAACCTAGTCCCTTTATAGGGGATGTGCAGCTACAATCCTTCCTTTCATTTTCTAAAAACCAGATCAGGTGGGCCAAAGCCTACGATATCTTCCAAAAAAGAGAGCATGGCCTAGATTTATGGGTCAGGGGGGAGCCTACAAAACCCCTGCAACTGATCATCTAGCACAAAAACTTCATGAGAAGGAAAGGTGTGAAGACTAGACTGGGACCCATCCATAAGGATATCATAGAAAATGGACGAGAATACTTTGGGGACATTCATGAAGTGGCCTTAGTAGTAGCTACACAAATATGGATGGCCTCCACGAACAACGAGAAGAATAGAGAACCATTCAATTACAGGAATTTCAAGGCTGCTTCCTCTAGATTCGTCTCATACAATAGCCTGGTCTACAACATGGGGCTTGCCTGGTTAGGACATATATACAGAAGCCCTCTCCTCTGGTATCCTCCTGAGGGTTATAATCACAATTACAAATTACCAAAAGGATCCATAGGCGCTGCCTTTGCAATCATGAAACAAAAACAAGGCTTCAGAGCATACAACGAAAAGGTCTACTCTGCCTACTCCTTAACACAGTTACATCTCAATCATCTATTTGCATGAGGACATGAAATTAGGTTGCAGGGGAGCATGTTGGGCCCAAATCAAGGTATGTTCTCACCCTGTAATTACTTCAAAACATGTTATAATTTTGGGGGAATTCCTCTTCATATTTTTTTTTTTTGCTAAGTTAAAGTAATCTATTAACAGTGAAAAACTATTGTACAACTGGCCATGGCCATATCTGTGCCTTCAGAGAGGCAATTTAAGCTGACAGTGACTTGATTTTGGCAGCCCTGCAAGGGGCGCCATCTTGAATAACCCAGGACAGAAAAAATCCCACGCAGGGCATCGAGCTGGAAAGACATAAACTTGAAACTATAAGCATAGCTATAACACTGGACCATTACAAGACGAGACCACTGTGAGGACAGAAACTGGTCTTTTGCCAAAATTGGACCAGCATTGAGATAAGCATTGGCATAGCAAAACATGCCCTCAGAGAGGGCCGAGAAAACACAAAAAAAAACCAGAAAGGAGGGACGGGTTACTCATCCGGAGGAACCTCCTCAATCCTGCAGCCGAAGTCTTCTGGATTGCTGTGAGCGCGGGAGAATTCATCATTGTGGTGGGAAGCAGTAGGAGCTTCAGCGACAGAGGCCTGAACGCGAACAGTTTCCTCCTGCAGAGACGCCCTGGAAACCTCAGGCAGACCACTCGCGCTCTGCTGCATCGTGTTCATTTGTGTGCCGTCGCCTGGAGCAGGTTCTTCAGGCGGGTTCTCCGGAATAGGCTCCTCCAAGAAGACCATGGAGATAGCCACAGTAACGCAAGGTTTGTTAAGAGCATAGTCAAACGAGAAGAGGGCCGTGTGCGACTGAGCAGGCAGCGCATCCCCAGATGGCGAGTCTAACCTTCGGCCTGAACGGAGCAAGCGCCCACGGAGGAGGCGAGGGAGGCTGTCAGAATGAGCGGAGGTGTCAGTCAGGGAAGAAGAAAGAGAAGGAGAAGACCCCCTCTTGCACCTCATCCTTTGCCTCAGCCTAGGCATATTTACAGCTTTAACAGGACTGGAGCTCTGAAGCACCTGAGAGCACGTAGCAGGAGGAATGCCCAGAACCACTATCGCGGACAAACAAGGGCCAGCTACAGAAATGTGTATGCTATCATCGGGCTGCAGAAAACAGGTTAGACGGCTGTGCTTACCGGTGGTGGTGCGCTCTCTGGCTCTGTCCAGAGCAGAGTTGCATTGCGAATTCACCGGCTGGGGGACTAGCGGCTCCATGACATTTAAACAACTCAACCTGCAACTTTCCAAACGCCGCATTGAATAACCAGGCTTACAAATCTTATGCGAGATGTGGGAACTGCAGTCGAGGCTGCCTCGAACCGCCTCAACGATAATGAAAATCGCCTTCATATCAAGCTCCATTAAACTCAAGCGGGAGAGAAATAACTGCGGACAGATGAACCTTGGCGCTGCGAGCTCTATCGGACAAGTGGAGTCAATGCTGCCGTGAGGGAAGGCATGTGGCCTCCCGTCCGACTGCTCCTGTCCTCTCACGTTCCTTAACCACGTTGGCACCCGCATCCGGGGAATTCCTCTTCATATTAACAATAAAGAGAGAAAAGATTATGAAAACTAGAAAAATTAGGCTAATGATGAAAATGATGTTTTTATAATAGAAAATTGACTTCTCTTATCTCTACATGCAGGAAGGCAGAGTGGTTGGACCAATAGGAAACGAAAGCTAACCAACGAGCGCAAACATATGAGATCTTGATAACTCCCAATGGCCGCCAGAAGGCAGACGGACAAATTCGAGCCCAAGAACTCAAATGACATCCACGCACAACAGGCTGTTGTTTGGGAAATACTTTCTCATTTTTGAAATCGCCTTTAAAAGGATGAAGGATGAATGAGAAAGGAGAGTTGGATAAAGGATAGGAAATTCATTCTGCAATCGACACATTAGAACCAACCTGTCTAATTGTATTCTTGTAACATTGGATGTAATATAGAGCCTTGAACAATAATCTTTTGAATTTTTTACTACGCTAGATCTTCTGGTGGTCTAGGCCCAACCCCTGGAAGTTCCTCACAAATTCTCATACTCTGTGTAGTTGCAGAACCAATGCTTAAGTATCTGATGCAGTTGTAAAGTATATTTCCATTCAATAAAGTTACAGTTTCTCTTTTTTCAGTATTGTTAGCAATCACGTTCTTGAATTAGGATAATCGCAATCGTATTTTCCCGCTTATGAAAATGTTTCATCATCAGTAGATGATTCTAGTTCTTCCAATACCATTGAAATTGAGTTATAGATGGTAGAATAAGATGATTTCGATGTTATCTATATTTAAGGATTGCATTACTCTTTTAGCACAACGAAGCATTCAACCATCGATCAATGTCAATTAATTAATTCATAAGGATAATTCCATTGCAAAATTACATAAATAATTGCTGTACAATTCATTTAAATTGCTTCAATTATATTGTTATTCCATTATTGTCCAGTTAGTTATACTTCTATTCCATTATTGTTCAGTTAGTTAGACTACTGTTCAATTCAATTCCATTGCTATTCAGTTTAGTTAGACTGTTGTTCAATTCAATTCCATTGATGTTCAATTTAGTTAGACTGCTATTCAATTCAATTACATTGTTGTTCGGTTTATTTAGATTGTTGTTTGATTCAATTCAATTGCTACTTGATTCATCTAGATTGTTGTTTAGTTCATTTAGATTTTTGTTTAATTCAATTAGATAGTTGCTTAATCTTGCTGCTCAATCTTAGGTTAAAAATCAATCCAAGCCTCCCCTCGTTAGGATAAGTGAACTTAGGAAGTTAGCAAATTCTTCCTCATAAGTAACAAGGAGTAACTATTAGACAACCTCACTTGCATATATTGTGCCAACACTCTTCAAATAAGAAGACTTACCCCGGGTTGATAATTAAATGAGAAAGCACTAGAGTTGTCAATAATAAGCCACCTCTTTGAGCACCAACACTCCTCTCCTTCAAAAAGGTGTTGTCCTCAACGCTTGAGTAGCTCTGGGTGCTTTTGTATAAAATTCTCATCCTCCCATGTAGAATCTTCTGTGGGTAAGTTCTTCCATTTGATGAGATACTCTAAAATTGATTGCTTTCGTAGTTGTCGAGTTTTTGTTTCCATGACTGCTTCAGGTTCCAATATGGTTTTTCCTTCCTCATTAAGTTCTAGAAATATTGTTTGAACTGGAAGTTTTTCCCTTATAACCTTTTTTAAGCATGAAACATGGAAAACTGGATGCACTCGCGAAGAAGCAGGAAGCTCCAATTTGTATGCCATAGTACCAATCTTTTTGCAAAACCTTGTAAGGACCATAGTAATTTGGTGATAATTTATTATCCTTCTTAGCTTGCTTGAGGGACATTTGTTTGTATGGTTGTAGCCTAAAAATACCTAGTCTCCCACATCAAAAATTCTCTCACTACGATGTTGATCTTCCTGTTGTTTCATTCGATTTTGTGCCAAATTTAGGTTATCCTTTAAGAGTTGGAGAACTTCTTGTTGATGCTCGATGTGATCCTCCACTACTTGAACGCTAGAATTTTCCCTTAAAGAAGATGCGATGGATGGTGGATGATATCCATAAAGTGCCATAAATGGGGTCATTTTTGCTGCAGTATGGAAGGAAGTGTTATACCACCATTCAGCCAGAGATAACCACTTGACCCATTATGCTTGCTTATCAGATACAAAACAACGAAGATATCCTTCCAAACATTTATTCACTATCTTTGTTTGGCCATCGGATTGAGGATGATAAGATGAGCTATGAGCTAGTTGAGTACCCAAACAAGAAAATAATTTTGTCCAAAAATTTCCTGTAAAAATGGGATCTTTGTCACTTACAATAATCCTCGGGTTTCCATGTATATTTTGAATTGTTTCCATAAATGCAGTAGCAACTGTACTTTCTTTAAATGGATGAGATAATGCACAAAAGTGTGCATACTTGGTAAGTATATCAACTACCACCATGATGACTCTCCTTCCTTTAGACTTAGGTAAACCTGTGATAAAATCCATTGAAATCTCCTCTCAACGTTGACTTGGAATGGATAAAGGTTGTAGAAGACCCGGGGTCTTAATTGTCTCCACTTTATTTTGCTGGCAAACCAAACATTCTGCCACAAACTTATCAGATTTAAGGCCATCCCAGAAAAATTCTTTCTTCACCCTGTGATAAGTTTTTAAAAATCCCGTGTGTCCTCCTAAAGGAGAAGTGTGCAATTCCAAAAGATTCTTTTGTTTTAGTTGGGAATTCTTGCAAATATATAAGTGATCTTTGTACCATAAGGAATCATTTTTCCAACTAAATGTATTAGATGTACTAGGATCTTGCTGCAAATTTTGAATGAGAGTCCACACTTCTTCGTCCTTCTTCCATTCATCCCTTGCTTCGGTTATCCAATCTGGTTGGATAATTGAAATGGCACAAAGAAATGCTTCCACCTCTTCATCCTTTCTTGAGAGTGCATCTGCAACAACATTTAGCTTCCCTTTTTTGTAGACGATTTCAAAGTCATAACCCAACATCTTTGTGACCCATTTTTGCTGCTCTTCTGAAGATAGTCTTTGTTCCAAAAAGTGTTTAAGACTATCATGATCAATTTTTACCTTGAAGTGTCTTCCCATTAGGAAAGTTCGCCATTTCTTTAGTGCATGCAGTATTGCTAACATTTCCTTCTCATAAATAGGTTTCTGTAAATACTTTCCTTTGATTGGACGACTTTCAAAAGCAATGGGTCTTCCTTCCTGCATTAAAACTGCACCAATTCCATTTCCCGAGGCATCACATTCCATAATAAAGGTTTTCGTGAAGTCTGGCGTAGCTAAGACCGGTGCTAGGCACATTGCCTCCTTAAGACGTTCAAAGGCCTTAGTTGCTTCAGGAGTCCATGAAAATGCATCTTTCTTCAATAATGTTGTTAGAGGTGCTGCTATTCTCCCATAATTCTTAACAAACTTGCGATAATACCTCGTTAACCCGAGAAATCCTCGCAACTTCTTTATGGTTGTGGGGACTTTCCATTCCTTAATGGATTTAATTTTGTTAGGGTCTACCTTAACACCCTCGTGAGATACAATATGACCCAGATATTCCACCTCTTGTACTCCAAAGAAACGTTTCGATTTTTTTGCATATAATTGTTTCTCCTCCAATAGTTTGAGCACCCTGTCAACATGTAGAACATGATCCTTCCAAGACCAGATGTAGATTAGTATATCATCAAAAAAATACTAGCACAAATTTTCTAAGGAATGGTTTGAAAATGGAATTCATCAACCCTTGAAATGTAGAAGGTGCATTGGTAAGGCCAAAAGGCATGATCGAAAATTCATAATGAACCTCATGAGTTCGAAATGCTGTTTTCATAAATCTTGAGTCTTCATTCTAATTTGATGATATCTTGAACAAAGATCCAACTTGTTAAAATAAATTTCTCCATGTAATTCATCCAATAATTCATCAATCACAGGAATGGGAAATTTATCTTTAATATTGAGCCTATTGAGCTCCCTATAATTCGGACACATGCGCCATGATCCATCTTTCTTGTGCACCAATACTACTGGAGCAGAGCAATAACTTTGACTAGGTTGAATTATACCAGCCTCTAACATTTCTGTAATCATACGTTCAATTTCGCTCTTTTGGACATAAGGATATCTATAAGGCTTGATTTTTGGAGGAACACTTCTTGGAATCAAATGAATAGCATGATCATGATCACAAATAGGTGGGAGTCCTTTGGGAGTATCAAACACCTTGGAATGATTGTCCAAGACTTTTTGGAGATCTGGAGAAATAGATGATTTTGATATTGGAACTTCTAGTGAGCATAATTGTGTAATTACACCTTATTGTTCTTTCTTTAGAAGCTTTTTCATGACATTAGAGCTTATTATCTTTCCTGTCTTCCCTGCGATACCCCGTAATTATATTTCCTTTCCTTCCGAAAAAAAATTCAAGAAAAGTTCTTGAAAATTAAAAGCTACCGTCCCCAAAGATTGTAACCATTTTACTCCTAGTACAACATCAGCACCTCCCATTGGGATGGAAAGCCTTGGACTATTCAATACATATTCCCCCATGGCTAGCTTGATATTATGGAATTTTCCAAAGCAATTTATAGTTCCTCCATTTGCAACCATCACTTGACATTCTAGTGTTGGGTATACGAAACAATTCAATTCCTTGGCTACCTTACAATGAATAAAATTATGGGTACTACCCGAATCAATCAACATTATTACCTTTTTCTTCTTGACATGTCCTTCTATCTTGAGAATTTGAGGAGTGGTAATTCCTGCCAATGTATTACATGATATGGTCGGACTCATTTCTTCTTCTAGGGTTTCTTCTTGGTGTATATCCTCTACTTTTTAAGTTTCTTCTTCATTTTCTTCCTCCTCTTCACAATCTATGTAAAATAATTTCTTCTTAGTGCACTTATGACCTTTAGTGTATTTGCTATCACAACTGTAGAAAAGCCTTTTTGCTATTTTTTCTTCCAATTGTTGTGGTGTCAACCTTGTAGGTTGTGGAAGTCTAGGAGTAGCAACACTTCCATCTTTATAGATGTGAGTGGTAGGCTTCCTTGTCGCCATAATTTTACATTCAAATTTTCTTGCCAACTTGAATGCCTTCTCCAATGAATCAGGTTCCCAAACTTCATGTTGGATGTTATCATTTAAAGTCCATATGAAGACATCAATCCTGTGTTCCTCTGGAATATCAGTTACCCTTATATTCAATTTTTGGAAGTCCTCAATGTGCTCTACCACTAAACCCTTTTGTTTGAGATTTATCAATTGGCTAAAGAAGGTGTTGCTTTTTGTATCCTCATAATGTGCTATCATTTCCTCCGTAAAAATTGACCAAGTGAAAATTTTTTTACGGAAGCAAAGCCATCGATACCATACAAATGCATTTTGTTCTAAATGTAAAGTTTCAATGCGTACCTTTTGTGTGTTTTGCACAGTATTGAGATCAAAATATTGCTCCATCTGTAGTATCCATGTTACGGGGTCCTTGCCATCAAACTTCCTCATATCCATCTTTGGAATATGGTGGTTCTTCCATCTAACATTAGAGTTTATGAAATCATGATTAACATTTATTTTGTTCTCATCATGAGTTTCCTCTACTATCTTTTCGCTATTAGGAAAAATTTATTGTATCAAATTTTCCAAACCTTCAATGTCTACTTTTAGATCATTCTTCATGTTTTCCATGTTGTCTTTCATTTTTTCATCGATCTTAGCTTCCATGTCATCCATCTTAGCTTCCATGCCCACTTCCATGCCATCCATCTTAGCTTCCAAACCATTCATCTTAGCTTCTATGCTTTTCTTCAAACCATAAATCTTAGTTTCCATGCCTTTCTTCAAAAATTCCATTTCATTTTTTGTTGCTCTTTGTGATAGCGAAATTTGGTGCACTTGCTCTTGTAATTTTGATATCTCATGTTGTGTTTATTCCTCTTCGTGAGTTATAGTAGAGCCTTCTGAAGGCTTAATGAGTGTTTAATTCTTTTTAGGGGGAATTTTAGAACATAATACTGATATCTATTCTTTAATATACCCTTGGAATAAATTCAAACTATTTTTTTTTTCAAACGAGACTTATGTAATTCGAAAAAATTACACACCTTTTTCTTGCTTTTGAGGAGCTTGATATTGAAACTGAATTATCTCTGTGATTTCATATCTTCAATATCTAAAATTTGGCCCTGAGGTATCTCTCTTAATCCTCTTTCGAATGCCATGGGTCTGACCTGATTTGGATTCTTCAAGACAAAGCTATGTCCAATCTCCCACAATAATCTAATTATGGACTGGTTCAGTAGAGAGAAATTGTATGACTTACCACGTGTCACTATTTTCTCCTTTGGTCCTGAAATTGATAGACAAGAAACTACAATCTGTTTACTTCCAGCCACTTTTTACATAATTCGATTCTGATGCTCAGAGAGAGAGTTACGAAGATTTTACCACGATCACATCTTTGAGATGAAATTCAGGAGCCTGAAAAATACTTAATGTTCGCAGATCATATCTCCGAAAATATTATGAATTAAGATCTGAAATGTTGTGAAGATTTTACTCAAGATTTCAGCTTCGTGCTCTAAAAATTTCAGCTTCTAAACCTTCGTAGAAAAAAAGTTATAGCGAAAATTCCACGATGACCTATTTGGTGCAAAGAAACCCCAGAATCCAAAGCTCTCATACCAAATGTTGTGAAACTAGCTCAAAAATAGAAGAAAAGAGATATCAATGCCTTAGAAATAAGCCAATTCAAGGGGGAAACCTCCAATACATTACATGAATGAACAATTCTTGGATGATACAAATGACAAAACCTCATTTCTATATATAGGAGTCCATGGGGCCACAATGTAATCCTAGCCGACCTAACAATAATAATTTAAGGGCACAATAATAACAATATGGGGGTTACATGGGTACAAAAATAACAATAATGGTGTTACACTAATAACAATAAGGGACGATACTAGTAATATAAGGACCTAACACTCCCCCTGCTTCCCAAGGATGAGAATGGAGTTGAAGGAAGGTAACCACAAACCAACCTTTAAGTCAGGTAGCTAGCCCTACCAAGACCAGAGATGGCTCTCTCAATGTCACTTAGCAGCCAAAAGTATTATTTTATATAATTTTTTAGGCTAGTTATGATGCTCAGTAAATTAGGGTTTTTGTTTGTTTGGAGTTTTGTTGGATAGGAACGACAGTTAGGAAACTAGGTCTAGGGTTTTGGAATGAATTTAAAGGTTTAGTTACAGAGGTAAGGGTGAGGCTAGGTAGGTAAGCTAAGAAGCATGATTAATTTTTCATTGTCTATAGAGTGAAATGAGAGGGAATCTGAATGAGCATTAAACTGAATTCATTCATCAGAAGAACATAGATAATTTCATGAAAATATTTTAGAAAATTGAACATGGAAAGCATGATTTATGTCAATAAACTGATAATAATTAGCATAAATAAGAATATATGTGAAATATGAGTAGCATAGCATTAAAAATTATGAGTTTACAGAGAAAAAAAAATGCTCAAAGACATACCACAGGAGTCTCAACACTATGTCTACAACATTGTCTTTGATTTCATTAGCAAAAGCTTGTACAATAGCTCCATTGCAAATAAAACTATCCAACCTATAAAAATACTTGAGGTGGGCTAATTATAGAAAATAGAGTTCATGAAACCTCATAGGGTCGAAATCCTATCCAAAAATCATAATAATTACATCAGATTAATCAATTCCTAGAATCTAGGGAAGTTAGAAACTTATCCATGAAATTTAGCTAATGACTAGGAATGAGTGTCTCCTCCATTAAATTACATGTTTCCTCATCATAGAAGCAAAAAAAACTCAAACACATCAATTTCCACCTCATGGGACAACTAACATCGAATGTTTGGAGTTTTCTAGGCCCAACAACTATATGAGAGGAATCCTATGCAGAAATGTCGCGCTTGAGGCAGAAATTGCACCAGTTTTGCAAAAGCATCGCGCCAGTTGAGGGGTGATTTTGACCAAATTTTAGGAACCCGAATGAAAATATGGAAAATTTTCTGAGTAGCCCTACAAGTCTAGTTTTCAGAACATTTTTAATTTTTAGAGAAAACCAATGGGAAGGCCCCCAAAAGTGGTTTTTCCCAACCTCACTCCAAAAGTGCCGCGTCTACTCCAAAATAGTGGAAGAAGCATAGAAATGAGGTGGGTATTTGCATTTTTATTCAAAACCAGAGCCTATTATGGAAAAAAAGGTACATATATGGAATGTACTAGCCAATATGCACCCCACCAAGTATAAAATTCTTGATTTGGAGGCTCTGAGAGAAAGCGTCGTGCCTCGGCGTGACGCTTTTGTGGAGGCAAAATTTCCAGTTTTGTGCAAAAATCACTAAAAATGAAAAAAGTGCTCAAAATTGTCAATTTTTTTTAAATAAGACCTATGGAGGATGGGCTAAACATCCATGGACACCTCAGCAAGGATTTCTAATTTTAATTTCTCCTTGAGCTTCATTTGAGCCTCTTTGAGCTTCTTTTCACTTGTTTGAGCCTAATTTGTGAAATTATGTTCCTGGCGCAATAAATATTGGCCATATGTCTGTGGAGGTTATTATTATTTTTAGATTTCTTAAAAAAATTATCAAGGTGCCCATTGACCCTATCAATCCAATACTCTCTATCTTGATTGATTTCATCAAGAATTAGCTCATCAAAAGTATGCTAACCTGATTTAGGAGCTGCTGACTCTCTTTCTTTCTGAAGCGCCTTCTTGAGGCCTATTGTCCTTGGTCTTATTATTTTTGTTCCAAACTCTACATCCTCCATCTGATCATCATCTGCAATCTCTTTTCCTTTGCTTTTATCTACATCAACATGTACCTTAGGTTTGCCTTGGAGGATTAGTTTCACCTTTAATTGAAGGTTTTCTTACTGTAGGAATGTGATCTAAGAATTTTCAATTGAGAACACCTCCCTTAGCTCTGTTATTTCTTCATATTTCTCATTTATGATCTTTTTAATTGACTTATCCTTCACTTTCTCTGCCATGTCAACATCCAAGGGTGCTTGTTCATCATGGTGTTGCAATGGTGACTCACCATCATGGCTAGGTGGCTGATCCAATGTTGACCTTTAGTCATGTGTAGTTTCAGGTGCCAATACACCTATGATGTTCTTGGGAGAAAAAACCATTCTATTTCCCTTCTCATAGGTTTGAATGATCTCAAAACTAGGTGTTTTTGAAATCTGATCCTACCTACTAGAAGAGCCAACCTCCTTTAGTTGTACTGATGCTATGGTATGAACAATGGGTGGACTAGTAGCAGGAGTTGATGCTACTCTCTCCATGAAAACTTCCCAAGTCATGTTGTTTGATGATAGCTAGTGCATAACAATAATTTTAACAAAAACATGGTGAAAGACTGGGATGAGGACTTTTACCTTTTATTTGTATTTTTTCTTCCATCTTGAACAAACTCATGAATAGATAATTTGACAAATTGAGAGATTTGGTAGCTACAAAGTGAATTAGCAGCATGACATGGTATTGGTAGAGTCTTGAAAATATTCCCTTGCATGTAAATTAATTCATGTTGAGCTTCATTAATGGGTCATACTTATTAAGTAGATGCCTGAAAGGGAAAACATGTTCAGGTTCATTTTTGCAATGAGGTTTTAGGAACATTGGATAATTTTCAAGGTCCAATTCCATGCCCTTGAACCAGAATTCTCCTTCATTTGAAATCCATGTTGCTGAAGTTATGGCCTCTGCTAATAAAATGAATTTTATGACTGCAATAGTGGCCTTGTCTCTGCTAAATTTTGTGGCAAAAAGGGTAGTTAATGGGGTATGGCATTCTACCTCCATGATCTTCTCACGAAATCTGAGACAACCGGTGTTTTCAAAGCAAATCTTGGCATATGGGGAGGCATTAAGTTCTTGCAGTGTGGATGGATCAAATCTAGAGTGGTGACCTCCCTTGTGAAATCTATTTTTAGTCTCCATAGTAGTTGTGAATACAATCAAACCCTCATAGATGAAATGGGTGGGTAGGGATGGTGAATTTGGGAAAACGGGGGATATGGATAGGGTAGGTTTAGGGGTGTGATGAGGTATAAGAAGGTTGAGGAAAATTCCCAAAAAAATTGAGGAAATAGGGTAATGTGTTAGCTTAAGAATACAGGTGGAATCACTTGAAATAGGTATGGGAAAGTGGGTCAAAATAGGCAAACACAGTGATTTTCTAGTTTTGTTGTGAAAGTGTAGTGAGGAGTTAAGGTTTTGATGAAATAAGGGTAAAGAGAACTGTGAGTGGTAGGGGGTATTTGGGTAGGGTTTGTGAAGGGTTTATGAAGGATGAATGAAAGTTTATATGGTGGGAAAAGGGTCTCCAATGGCCTAAACCAATCAAGAAAGGAGAAACCCTAGATCATAGGAGAGAAAAACCCTAATGATGAAAAACATGCATACAATTATGAATTGACTTGAAGAAGGATTTTAAGATGATCACTTAATGTGTATGAGGCCACAAGAGGTTTACATAGTTGGTTTGAAGTTTTAGAAGCTGGTTTGGAAGCTAAAATCTAAAAACATAGCACTCTATTGCAAAAACGTAGCGTTGCCCAGAAGCGTCACTCTGACCTCAGAAATGTCGCGTAGCCCTTTCAGAAGCATCACACAGCCTCTAGAAACGTAGCATATTGGATTTATTTGAAAATTCTTCCACTTTTTTTCCACCTTTGGCAGTGGAAAGGTACTCTGAAGGTGAGAGATACACTTTATTGAGCAAGGGAAGATAAAATGAGTGAAATAAATCACTTTTTTCCTTTTATAACATCAATAAAAACACCTTTTTGTCATTTAGTGAAAACATGACTTTTTTGAAGGACACTTTTCTTTTTGAATATTTGAAAATCAAACAAGCTTTTGAAAGAAGACAATTTGTCTCTTTTTATTCACCTACCTAAGCTAACTCCACTTAAAACACAACTTTGTATGGTGGAAGTGAATGACCCTTATTTTTGCCTTTTTTATGACAAATTTTTGATTAAAATATGGAGGCGAAATGAAAGACACCTAGACACTAACGTAGGTGAAAACATGATGAATTGACCTAAGAATATAAATGAAAATGAAGGACATGACTCATGAAATGAAAATAACCCTTAAAAAACTGAAGGGAGTATCTTTAAAAACCTAGATATATCCAGCGATCAAAATTTTATTTGAAAAATGACTTGGAAATGTAAAATTTTGACCTAGAAGAACTACTAGAAAAATTTGAAAGAGTATATATTAATCACTGAATATTGGACACTAACATTGGCTACAACTGGGGATGGAAGCTCCTTCAGGAGGTGTCAAGAACACCGTAGGTCAGGTAGCCTTATCCATGGGGCAATGGAGTCAAAACTGAAAACTCAAACAACTTCGACAAAATGAAAACCTAACTCAAAAATTGGCTGAGCTTTTTGAAAATTTTGAAAGAAAAACATTAGTTGATCATAGAGGTCTCATGGCCTTCTCCTTGGGCTTCAAACTTCTGCAACAAGTTCTTATTCTTGACAACAAAATAAAAGTGATATTTACAATGAAAGTGAAAATTTTCTTCAAACTTAGGTAAGGTAGTGTTTGAGGAACCTACCATTCACCGATCCTCCCAGAATTTCTTTCCCATCAAGATATTCTACCAAGAATGCTTTATTACCTCTGAATGTTGTGATTTTATATGGGCCTTTCCATATGTTATCAAACTTACCGTGCTTACCTTTGTCTTCATTCCGAGCATCCCACCAAACGACAACATCTCCTACTTGGAAATCATTGGCTTTGGTCTTCTTGTCATACACTTTCTTTATTTTCTCCCGAATTTTTGAAGCATGATTGAAAACCTCTTCTCTTTTCTACTGTAAATGAATCATTTTCCTGATTCTTCACTAGATATCATTTGGTTCACTGTCAATCTCTTGCAGAATTTTCATCACCGAGACAACTAAAGAAGTGGGAAATACTATGTCAACACTACACACGATGAAAATGTGACATATTAATTGATCTCTTCGTGCTATTTCTATCCGCCCATAGAGAATTTATGAGATTATTGTGACAATTTCCCTTTTTCTCTTGTGGCAACTTCTTAATTATATTCACCAATATTTGTTTGACGATTCAACCAACCCGTTGCCTTGAGAATAATATGTTGTAGAATGGCCAAGTCTTATGAGATATTTATCACAAAATTCAATAATTTTCTTAGACTTAAAGGTTGTTTTATTGTTTGTAATAATTTTCCGTGGACAAACAAAATGAGACAAGATACTTTTTTCGAAAAACTGAATAATGATAGTATCTGTATCTTGCCTCATTGGAATAGCTTCAATCCACATTGTGAATTAATCAGTGGTAGTAAGTATCCATTTTTAATGAGCTAATGAATGAGAATGTATCTCGCCAAGAAATTAAGACCCCACTGCTAAAAGGGTGCTTGAACTGCGATGGGTTTTAAGGGCAGCGATAAAAGCTTTCTCTTTCCTTGAAAATTTTGACATTCATGATAGCTCATGATATTCTTATACACATCTAAAAATAAAATTGGCCAATAGAAGCCAACCCTAAAAATCCTTTTTGTTGTAGTCTTCTAGAAAATATGACCACCACAGTCACCTTTATGAAAATCATTAATCACTTTTTCAACTTCTCCTTCTACCATGCAATTCAACAACACTCCACCCGGATCTTTCCAATACAAAGCATTGTTAAAGATGCAACACTTAAGAGCCCTCAACTTCAAAGATATAGCTTTACTACTAGGGAAGCTGGGAGGAGGATTCAAGTGTTGTAAAACATAAATAATATCAGCGTACCATGGCGATGAAATAAAATTTTTAGATACCTAAGGTAATGAATCAGCTTCTTTCTCTTCAGATAATGCAACAATAAAATTGATGTCTAAAGCATGAATATTGGAGTCTACCATAAGCTTTTCCAAGCTTTGTCCCTTGATCAGTTTTGTAGGCTTGATATCCAAGTCATATTCCAACATAGCAGCGATCCATTTGCCACGCTGACGTTTAGGATCATTCTGTGTAAGCACATCTTTGACAGCAGCGTTCAAAACATATGCAATCACATGAGAGTGAATAATATAGACTCAAAGTCCTTAAATGATTTAAATAGCACAAAGACATGTTTTTCAATGATATTGTACTTCAAGGCTGCATCTCTAATGGTTCTACTGAAGAAGGTGATGGGTTGTTCTATTTTCTGATTTTTCTTTTGCATGAGGGCAATAGCTAGAGTATGCTTTGAAGAAAAGGAAAGTATGATGAAATCAAGTGTGTAATTTGGACTAACAAGAATAGGAGCATGAGATAAAGAAAATTTTACGTGATTGAAAGACTTTTTTGCTTCCTCATACCATTTTAATTCACTATCTTTCTTCAACATGCCAGTAATTTGCCTCAAATGTTCAGCAAGATTAGGAACAAACCTTCTCAGAAAATTGATTTTACATTTGAATGACTGAATCTCCTTCTTGCTTCTAGGATATTCCAAGCTCTGAACTGCTTCAATTGTTGAAGAATCTATTCGGATGTCGTCTTTTGAAATGATGTGGCCAAACAATTTTCCTTCCTCCATAACAAACAGATTATTTTTAGTATTCAACGATAATGCCAAATTTCCTACATCTCTGAAAAAATATTTTCAAGTGATGCAAGTGTTTCTCATATGTCTTGGAAAAAAAATGATATCATCAAGATAGATGACGAAGAAGACATCATTTTCATTGGTGCGAAGGCATTTTCCATTGCTCAATGAAAAGTCGCTTCTGCATTTTTCAATCCAAAGGGAATTTTGGCATACATAAAGGTATCCCATGGTGTTGTAAAGGCTATCTTTTGTTGATCATATGGATGGACTACAATCTGATTATACCCAGAGTATTCGTCCAACCTAAGAAAGTCTGGAAGATCCAACTACCCTTTGTAGAATATGGTCCATTTTTGGCAGTGGGTAATTTTCTTTCAGCGACACTTTATTCAGATTTATGAAATTTATACACAAGCGAATTTCTCTGGTCTTATTTCTTACTAGCACTAAGTTAGACATCCAATTAGAGAAGAGAAGTGGAACTATAATACCAACAGTAAATAACCTGTTTTCCTCTTTTTGAATGGAGGGTAGCAGATCTGGATTCATTCTCCTCAATTTCTGGCAGAAAGGCTTCTGATCTAGTTTCAAAGGAATAGTATGTTGAATCATACTCTTATCATAAATTTTCAGATCAGAATACTCCCATGCAAAAAAATCATCAAATTGAGACATGAGAATTTCATATTTACCTTTCATCTCTAGGCTCAAGGATTTTGAAATCTTGACTGTATTAGGCTTTTCAGGAGTGCCAAGATTGAGATCTTCCACTCCTACTTCTATTGGCAACATGGTTGGTTTGCATGCAACATCATCTTGTTCAAAAAGCTCCTCCAAAGGCACAAGACCTCTAGGAACGGAGTTGTCTTTTAGCTAAAGTACTTTCATTTCCACTACATGAAATTCTTGGTCATTTTTAGAAAATTGGTCATCCATTTGTAAATTCACAAATTCTTCTTCTGTCTGCAAGAAGTTGATGATATTTTTTTTCATATTGAAAGACCTGCCAATACTGAACATTATCCAAAATTCCAAGGTGATTTTTGATGTTAATATCATACTTCTTATTAGGATACAATCGGATTTTAAACATGCTGGCTGAAATGGCAAGAGAATCATAAATAACATTGTTGTCCCTTGGGATCAATGACAAAGTGTACTCGGTGAAGGTCTTAAGGTAAGCTCGCATCCTAGGATGCTTGGCCTGGTATTCCCCTTTGACTTGTTTTATTACCAATTCAGATTCGCCATACACAGAAATTTTCTTGGCACCTAACTTCTTGAGAATTTTCAAGTCGGCTATCAAAGCCTCATACTCTGCTTCAATGTTTGAACAATTGAATGCTAACTTGTAAGAGTACATTTGAACATTAGGAGGAATATTAAGAGACTAATTTATAGGGCTTTGAATCCACACTTCAATGCCAGCCCCTTCCTTACCCAAGGCTCCATCGAAGTCCATGGTCCACTAACCACTTTCTTCATCGAGTTGCTGCAAATTGGATGGTTGAACTTTACTTGCTGCTTGAGAAAGATCTGTTGTACCAAAAAGTTATGTCTTTCACCATTTCATCTATTTTTTGGGCTGATGCACTTGGTTCCAAACCACTTAGCATATTTTCTCGATTTTCTGCATTTGCAATTTCTAAAACATAATTTGGAAAATCATAAATTTTTGTCTTTCTTCAATCAATCTTTCTGAAGATGTTGAACATTGATCATTGAATAAGATAACAGACTCTAAATCCTTGTGAACAACATGTATGGGGTGATTAATAGGCTTTTCTCTACTACTGATCATGTGCTTCATTTTACTTTCTTGGTATAGTGTTCGGAGTTGACCAAAGACCCGTATGGTAGAATATGAAAAGTCAAGCTGCAAGGTACCTCTAAGCTTTGCTCCCCGTGACCGGGAGAGAAAAATTTCATATCTGCGAGGGATATTAGCCACAACAACATCCATGAGGACATTCTTGGCTGGGATTTTCTCTAAATACACCACTAGATATTTAATGAGGACAAGACATTTCACTCTACCTGAA
Organism: Pinus albicaulis; assembly: GCA_034641835.2. Classification (NCBI taxonomy): domain Eukaryota; kingdom Viridiplantae; phylum Streptophyta; class Pinopsida; order Pinales; family Pinaceae; genus Pinus; species Pinus albicaulis. Next base: position 849,352,359 of record CM076574.1, on the reverse strand, counting down.
TCAAATGAATAAAGGTCATGGTAAGGTCTTGTGATATCTAGGCCTAATATATCCATGCTGGCTTTGGGCATAAGGTTATGAGACGCTCCGTAATCAAGCATGGTGTTATGGAGGATAAAATCATGGATTTTGAGGCTAAGATAGAATAGAGGGACCTCACTATATTCTAAATCACCATCAACAATAGGACCAAATAAAAGTTCTGGGTGATCATCACTTACATTAACCATATCAAAAATATGATCTACCCTAAGAAACTTGGCCACTTGAAACTTATACTGGTCCTTCTTGACTATTTCAGTTAAATGAATGGAGACTTTCAGCTTAGAGATTTCATTTTCAAGACTAAAAAGGGAAGAATGTTTTTCTACCTCTTTGGAGGATGCACCTTTCTTCTGTAGCTGATCTTTGTGTGGAATCTCCTTCTTCTGTCATCCATCTATATTTTTTCTCACTACTGGTAGAAGCCTCATTTCCTTTTGTGGGACTAGGAATAACATGCCCCTTATATTTGTTTTGATTTGAAGTAGTCATCTCTTTATGCAGAGTATCGGTTTGACAACTCTATTTTTTCTGATTGGATATGACAGGAACATTCTTATTCCTCAAACCATACTACCTCTATATTTGAGTGAGATAATTCTAATATCCCCTCCAATAATATTTTTTCCATACTGATATCATATCATCATTTGACAAGACATATTGTTGATCATCTGATGCATAAATTTATGCAGAAAACTGATCTTCTTCAATGAGGAAAATAGGTTGTTGATTTTACTCAAATAAATGAATCTCACCATAAACTTATTCTTCATCTTCTTCATCAGGGCCTTCTGTGTAGTTCTACTAAAATGGAGTGCGAATTTGCTGCTGACTTTGTGGATCCTGACACTTATGTTCCCTTTACTTGATCCTGTATTGAGGCTATTGATTTTGATCCCTGAAATTGGGATTTCTAAAGGAGGGTTCAAATTGTCTAATAGCGATGGAAATTTAATCCATCATATTCTCCATGGTTTTGATCAAGGTGTCAAGCTTGCCCTCAGATGAAGTATATGTTTCTTCCTTGATAGTGACCCCTTTATCTATTTTTATTTTTTACTTTTTGATAATCAAATTAGCTTCCACGCTCACTACATTTCTCTGCATTTCTTCAATATTTGATGGATTTCTTTCCCTAAACAGGAAATCCATGTCAGGAACGAAACCATCAGGGTAATGAAGTAAAGCAAGGCCTGGAGGAGGCTTGATATTTTCATTAATAGAATCATAAATCTTATTGAATCTAGTTGTAAAGTATTGTACAGAATCATTCAGATTCCTTTTCAAGGCGTTATATTCAACTAGGATTTGCAATGGATTCTTCTTCTCGTCCCATTTTGTCATAAACAAGTCAATCAACTGCTGTGAATTAGCTACTAAACTAGTCGTGAGTGAGAAAAACCATTTTTTAACCTCTCCTAAGAAACTCTGTGCTATGATGCGCATCTTGGCATCATCATTATTAATCTCTTGAAGAAATATGAAATAAACCATTTTGATAATGTGTTGATAAGAAACATACTCTGATGTTCCATTAAAAAGGGGAAACCTTTGACCATAATTCTGAGGTAGTGCAGTGAGTTTTTGAGTAAGATCAATGGAGAAAATCTGGCCATGATTAATGGAGGAGGAAGAGATGATGATGTAGCTATATGAGAAGGTGTAATAATAGGTGGTGAAGCAAAATCCTGCTGTTGGTATTGGAAATAAGCTCTATTTGAAGTTTCTTGAAACTTATCCACCAAGCCTTTAAGTTTGTAGAAATTAGACCAAACTTCACTATCAACCTCGGAATAAGAAGACTAAGAAAATGGTACAAAGGTCTCCAAATAAATAGGATCAAAGACAATTTCTGAAATAAAGGTTTTAGACTTAGACCTAAATGCAGATGTTTCAAATTCAAAATTATAGGACGAATATTTTGAAGCAAATCTCGTAGGCAAGGAGTTTTATTTTACAAGTGGAGGAATATCCTTTTCGACCTTCCTAGACTTAGTCTTCTACTTTCCTAAAAGACTCTCAGGGTCATTTACAATTGGTGAGGGATTTGGGTCTGGATTTGACCTAGTGTGTCTTTTGGAAGTCAGATTTTCTTGAAAATTGGTACTTTGGCTGGAATTTATAGACTCAGCCTTCTTTGAATCTCATAAATTTTCACCCGCAAGTCTAACCTTCAGTGAACTAAATAAATTTTCCCAGGGAAATTTTTGATATCGCTCTCCGAAATCGGTGCCAAAAATGTCATCACCCCCCCCCCCCCCCCCCACCCCCCCTCTTCCCAAGGCTAAGAATGGAGCTGAAGGAAGGTAACCACAAACCAACCTTTAGGTCAGGTAGCTAGCCATACCAAGACCAGAGAGGGCTCTCTCAATGTCACTTAGAAGCCAAACATATGAATGTATATAATTCTTTAGGCTAGTTATCATGCTTAGTAAATTAGGGTTTTTGTTTGTTTGGAGTTTTGCTGGATAAGAATGATAGTTAGGAAACTAGGTCTAGGGTTTTGCACTAAATTCAAAGGTTTAGTTGCAGAGGTAAGGGTGAGGCCAGGTAGGTAAGATAAGAAGCATGATTAATTTTTCATTGTGTATAAATTTAAATGAGAGGGAATAAGAATGAGCATTAAACTAAATTCGTTCATTAGAAGAATAAAGACAATTTCATGGAAATCTTATAGAAAATAGGGCATGGAAAGCATGATTTCTGTCAATAAAATGATAAGACTTAGCAAAAATAAGCATATATGTGAAATATGAGTAACATAACATTCAACATCATGAGTTTATAGAGAAAAAAAAATTCTCAAAGGCATACCACAGGAGTCTCAACACTATGTCTGCAACATTGTCTTTAATTTCATTAACAAAAGCTTGTACAATATCTCCATTGCAAATAACAACTATCTAACCTCTAAAAATACTTGAGGTGGAATAACTATAGAAATGAAGTTCATTACACCTCATAGGGTCGAAATCCTATCCAAAAAGCATTATAATTACATCAAATGAATAAATTCCTAGAATCTAGGGAAGTTAGAAGCTTATCCCTAAAATTTTGCAAAGGACTAGGAGTGAGTGTATCCTCCATTAAATTACAAGTTTCCTCATCATAGAAGCAAAAAAAAAACTCAAACACATCAATTGCCACCTCATGGGACAAATATCGTCGAATTTCTGGAGTTTTTTGGGCCTGACAGTTATATGAGAGGAATCCTATGCATAAATGTCATGCCTGAGGCAGAAACATCGCGCCAGTTTTGCAAAAGTGTCACGCCAGTTGATGGGTGATTTTGACCAACGTTTAGGGACCCAAATGAAAATCTGAAAATTATTCTGCATATCCCGGTGAGTCTAGTTTCCATAAAATTTTGAATTTTTTGAAAAACCCCATGGGAAGGCCTCCAAAAGTGGTTTTTCCCAACCTCACTCTAGAAGCACCGTGCTTGCTCCAAAACAGTGGAAGAAGCATAGAAATGAGGTGGTTTTTTGCCTTATTCTTCAAAACTAGAGCTTGTCATGGAAAAATAAGTACAGATATGGAATATAATAGCCAAGATTCACCCAATCATATAGAAAATTATTTATTTGGATGCTCTGAGAGAAAGCATTGCACTTGGTCGCGACGCTTATGTGGAGGCAAAATTTCCAGTTTTGTGCAAAAAATAGCAAAAATGCAAAAAGTGCTCAAAATTGTCCAAACATTTTTCCATAAGACCTGTGGAGGATGGGCTAAACAACCATGGATGCCTCAGCAAATAGGTCTAATTTTTATTTCTCCTTGAGCTTCATTTGAACCTCTTTGAGCTTATTTTTCACTTGTTTAAGCCTAATTTGTGAAATTTTGTTCCTAACACAATAATGATTGGCCATATCTCTCTAGAGGTTATTATTATTTTTATCTTTCTTCAACAACTTCTTAAGGTTCCCATTTACCCTATCAAGACAATACTCTCTTGATTGATTGATTTCATCAAGAATTAGCTAATCAAAAGTCTGCCAACTCGATATAGGAGTTGTTGACTCTCTTTCTTTCTAAGGCGCATTATTGAGGCTTATTGTCCTTGGTATTCTTCTTTCTATTCCAACATATGCATCCTCCAGATGATCATCATCTGAAATCTCTTTTCCCTTGCCTTTATCTGCATCAACATGTACCTTAGGTTTGTCTTGGAGGAGCAGTTTCACCTTTAACTAAAGGCTTTCTTGTTGTAGGAATGTGATTTCAGAATTATCAACTAAGAACAGCTCCCTAATCTCTACTATTTCCTCATATTTCTCCTCTATGATCTCCTCAACTAAATCATCCTTCACCTACTCTTCCATGTCAACATCCAAGGGTGCTTTTTCATCATGGTGACACACCATCATGGCTAGGTGGCTGAACCACTGTTTTCCTTTACTCATGTGTAGTTTCAGGTTCCAATACACCTGTGATGGTCTTGAAATAAAAAACCATTCTCTTTACCTTCTCATAGGCTTTAGTGATCTCAACCCTAAGTTTTTTTGAAATCTAAGCCTACCGTCTAGAAGAGCCAACCTCCTTTAGTTGTATTGATATTGTGTTATGAACAATGGGTGGACTAGTAGCGGGAGCTGATGCTAATCTCTCCATGAAAAATTCCCAATTCATGTTGTTTGCTAAGAGCTAGTGCATAGAAATCATCTTAAACAAAACATGGTGAAAAACACTAGGATGAGGATTTCTACCTTTGCTTTGTACTTTTTCCGCCATCTTGACCAAACCCCTGAATACATAATTTGATTAATTGAGAGATTTGGTAGCTATAAAGTGCATTAGCAACCTAACATGGTATTAGTAGAGTATTGAAAATATTCCCTTGCATGTAAATTACATGATGATGAGCTTCATTAATGGGGCATACTTATCGAGTAGATTCTTGAAAGGGAAAACATGTTCAGGTTCATCTCTGCAATGAGGTTTTAGGAACATTGGATAATTTTGAAGGTCCAATTGCATGCCCTTGAACCAGAATTTTCCTTCATTTAGAATCCATGTTGCTGTAGTGTTCTGCTGATAAATTGAATACTAGGTCTACAATAGTGGCCTTGTCTCAGTTGAAGTTTGTGGAAAAAAGGGTAGTTTGGGGCATGACATCATACCTCCATGATCTTCTCACAAAATCTCAGACAACCAGTGTTTTCATAATATCTCTTAGCATATGGGGAGACATTAACTTCTTGCAGTGTGGATGGATAAAATCTAGAGTGGTTACCTCCCTTGTTAACTCTCTTTTTAGTCTCCATAGTAGTTGTGAACACAATCAAACCCTCCTAGATGAAATGAGTGGGTAGGGATGGTGAATTTGGAAAAACATGGGATATGGATAGGGTAGGTTTAGGGGTTGTGATGGGGTATAAGAAAGCTAAGGAAAATTCCCCAAAAATGTGAGGAAATAGGGTAATGTGTTAGCTTAATAATACAAGTGGAATAACTTGAAATGGGTATGGGAAAGTGGGTCAAAATAGGAAAACACTTAGATTTTCCAATTTTGTTGTGAAAGTGTAGTGAGGAGTTAGGGTTTTGATGAAATAAGGGTAAAGAGAAATGTGAGTGGTAGGGGGCATTGGGGTAGGGTTTGTGAAGGGTTTATTAAGGATGAGTGAAGTTTTAGATGGTGGGAAAAGGGTCTCCAATGGACTAAACCAATCAAGAAAGGAGAAACCGTAGATCATAGGAGAGCAAAACCCTAATGATGAAAAACACTCATACAATTATGAATTGACTTGAAGAAGGATTGTAAGATGATCAATCACTGTCTAGGAGGCCTCGGGAGGTTTTCAGAGTTGGTTTGAAGCTTTAGAAGATGATTTGGAAGCCAAAATCCAAAAACGTAGCACTCTACCTAGAAGCATCGCGTTGACATCAGAAACATCGCGCAACCCTTTTAAAAGAGTCGTAGAGCCTCTAGAAACGTAGCAGGTTGGATTTCTTTGTAAATTCTTCTAGTTTTCTTCCACCTTTGGCAATGGTAAGGTACTTTGAAGGTGAGATATACTCTTTATCAAGAAAGGGAAGATAAAATGAGTGAAATAAATCACTTTTTTCCTTTTATAACATCAATAAAAACACTTTTTTGTCATTTATGAAAACATGAATTTTTTGAAGGACACTTTTCTTTTTGAATATTTGACAATGAAACAAGATTTTGAAAGAAGAAAAGTTGTATATTTTTATTCACCTACCTAAGATAACTCCCTTTAAAACACAACTTTGTATGATGGAAGTGAATGACCCTTCTTTTTTCCTTTTTTATGACAAATTTTTGATTTTTATGGACGTGAAATGAAAGACACCTAGACACTGACCTAGGTGAAAAAATGATGACTTGAACTAAGACTCTAAATGAAATTGAAGGACATGACTCATGAAATGAAAATAAACATGAACAAACTGAAGGGAGTAGTTTTAAAAACCTAGACATATCCAGCGATCAAAATTTTATTTGAAAACTGACTTGGAAATGTAAAATTTTGACCTAGAACAACTACTAGACAAATTTGAAAGAGTATATATTGATAATTGCATATTGGACACTAACACCTACTATAGAGAAAGAACTTAAGAAGTTACTTGATGCTCAAATCATAGTTCCATTAAGATACTCAGATCAACTAGCTAATTTAGTTCCTGTTAGAAAGAATAATGGGGAAATTAGACTCTGTGTAGATATTAGGAACTTAAAGAAGTCATCCTTAAAATAAAACTATCCATTACCCAAAATGGATCATTTGCTTCAAAAAATTTCAGGTGCAAATAGACTTTCAATTTTTGATGGTTTCTCTGGATACAACCAGATAATGGTGAGCCCAAGATCCTTTGGATTAACAAATGTTGGAGCTATGGATTTAGCTTTTGTGGGTAAGGAAAAAAAATTTGTTGTTATATATCTTGATAACCTTAATTTTTTTTCTAACTCATATCAGAAACATTTAAAACACTTGATGAAAGTTTTTGACAAGTGTAGGAAATTCTAGATATCACTCAATCCCAAGAAGTATTTGTTTGCAATCAGAGAAGGGAAATTTCTCGACCACATCATTTCTAAGGAAGGAGTGGTAATTGATCCCAAAAGAGTTTCATCTATCCAAGCACTTTCATTTTCAAGGAGTAAAAAGGAGATCCAAGCTTTTCTTGGAAAGATTAACTTTCTAAGGAGATTCATTCCTAACTATGCTGAAATAGTTAAGGATATCACTGATATGTTAAAGAAGAAGCATGAATTTAAGTGGGCAATACTAGCTATATATGCTTTTGAACAGTTTAAAAAGGCCATTTTTGAAGCCCCAAATTTATCCTACCCTAATTATTCTGAACCCTTTCACATATTTTCCTTTACCTCTGAAACCACTTTAGTTGTTGTCCTTTTGAAAAAGAATGAATATGGAGATGAGAAACCTATTTCCTTTTTCAGTAAAGTCATGAGAGATGCAGAACTTAAGTATGACATCATTGAAAAACACAATTATTCCTTAGTCCAAGCTTTAAAGTCTTTTAGAATTTATGTCCTTCACTCAACCATTACTACTTATGTTCCAAACAGTGTTGTGAAAACTGTCTTTACTCAACCTGACACTGATGGGAGAAGAGGAAGATGGATTAACCAAATACTTGAATTTTATCTTAGTAAAAAAACTGCAATGTTTGTAAAAGGTCAAGGTTTTCCTAAAATTTTAGCTAAATCAAATTGTAAAGTTTTGGGGATAAATTATATTTTTGAAATTTCAGCAGCGAGGAATCCACAAAAGCCTTATCCAATCTCACAAGGGGAGATTCCACAAGAACCTTCTCTAAATGCAGAAGGGGATAATCCACAATAACCTTCCCAAGACTCAGAAGGGAAGAATCCACAAGAACCTTCATCTTCAATTCAATTAGTTCCTGTTTATATTGATGAGAAATTCTTGCTGTCAGAATGGTACTCTGATATTGTACATTTTCTTATAAACTTTGAGTGTCCTTCTCAATTTTCAAAGAATAAATGTATGACAATAAATTTAAAGGCCATAAAGTACTATATCATCAATGCAAACTTATATTAGAAGGATCCACTCAATATCCTTTTGCTTTTCTTAAAATAAAGTGAAATCGAAGGGATTATTGAATAGTTTCATGCAGGGAATATTTCTCTTTATATTTCTAGTTCTATAGATTGATGTTAATTTCATATGCATGAAAATTAAAATTATGAAGAAAAATAGATAATAGTGAAACAAAACTCACAAAAGATTTGACACAAGGTATAACCTAGGAAACACTTTCAAGAGAAAACCCAACTAGAAGACGAGGTCGTCATACTCTCTTTCTCTGAATAGAAAGTGGTTACAAGTACAAAGAATTAAGGTTTGTTTCCCATGGGCTACTACAATGCATAAATCCTCTCTATGTGCTATCTCCCTATCCCTCTCGACAATTTTAATGATTTATGGAACAAATGCACTTGAAAAGAATGGAACCACTTTTCGTCCTAGTGGTTCAGTTATAACACAACCTGATGACCTACTGATGGTTAGGTTTGACTCCCTCAAATATTAACCGAAGTTACAATATGGAATATTCTGGTATATTCTTCATTGTAATCACATAGATAGCCCCTTTTCCATGAATAATGGGGGCTGATGTGGCATCCTGTCGAATTATGGTGGTGAGAACAAGAAGGTCAACTTCCGAGTGGCACGATTTTTTCTTATGGATTCCAATTGAGGTGATTCTTATGTCGTTGGAAAGGTATTTGTGTGTATAATATGAAAAAATGTGTGGCAATAAATAGGAAAATTATTACCCCCCAAAACGTATCATTTGATGCCTCAAAAATGATTTATGAAGGTTTTAAACTCCAATTTGCCAAACTGGGTCCTGCTAGTAAAAATGGTCTTGTGAGCTTATTCCTCCACTTTTTCCACTCTAAAATCATGGATATGGACGAGAAAAAATATAATGATCTAATGCATATCACATCTCCCCATTTTGGTATTATTTTGGTCCCCAAAAGCTTATTCTGAATGAGGTGTGGAAATTTTTCCCTCACCTTCTCCCTGTGTACCATTTAGCCTTGCCTGAAAGTTGTCCTTTCAACCCAATCTACCAAAGGTCATGCTACGCATGTCTCGTGCTTTGTACTTCTTTTCCAAAATTGTATCCTCTTCCAACTCTACCTGAGCATTTGGTTCTGAATCCTCTATAGAAGGTAATACCTATTCCTCTTCCTATTCTAGCATGGAAGGCACATAGAGTTTTATATTCTTCACATTCACAACTACGTGCATGTGCGTGTAGGGAGTTATATTGAGTTTTTAGGTGTTATCTCCCACCTTTTATAGTATCTCTAAGGGAAAATACCACATAACCTTGATTTTCTTACTAGGACCTTGTAGCCTCTCCTTTTTCAAATGTAATAGTACTATGTATCCCACCTTAAATGAATTATTTGTTCTGTGTTGATCATGCTTGGAATCATATTTATCCTATGACTTTTGTAGTGTCTCCTTTACATGTATGGATTTTCCTAATATTTTCTACAATTTTTTTGGCGCTCAATGCATCCCTTGTAAGATCCTCCCTCACTCCTCCTTGCTACCCATATGTAATACCCAAAAATGAAGGTGTAAAATATCCAAAACAAGCTTCAAATGGGGACATATTAGTAGAATTTTGGATTTCCTTATTATAAGAGTGATTTACATATACCATATTTTCATCCTATGTATTCATATGTTTCTGATTGTAACCCTCAAAAGTTGCACCAAATTCCTATTGAATACCTATGTTTTCCAGACTGTCTGAGGATGGATTATTATAGAACTCTTCAACTTCGTGTCCATCTTCTCCCATAATGCAGTCAAAAATTAATTGAGAAATATCATGTAACTATCTGAAATGATGCTCCTTGGTATCCTAGAGTGCACCCAGAACTATCCAAAGAACAAGTTATCTACTTATCTCCCACTAATGGTATTTTTACAGGGACTTCATACACACATCTTGATGAACCTATCAACTACCACAAACATGTAGTCATGTCCTTTAATAGTTGTTGGTAAACATCCCACTAAGTTCATGGAAATCATTTCCTAGGGATGAGTAGGTATAAATAAGGGATCACGATATAGACCCTGTTCTTGTTACTAGGATTGTTGGTACAAAAAAGCATGCATCCTCTTATGAACCTAGCTACTTATTTCTGCATCTTGGGCCAATACACATACCTTTGCAAGTTGGACACTATCTTCCCTACACCAAAGTGCCCCGCAACCTTGGTGGTGTAAGCCTCTTTGATCAGTTGCAAACATTCAATTTTAGGAACACATAACTTATCCATCTTGTAGAGTAACCCATCTTGGATATTGTAGCCAACGATGTTGTTAGTATCATGTAAATGACTCTAGTCATGCAACTTCTAAAACACCTCCTTGAAGCCCGCATCCTCCGAATATACCTCTCTATTTGCATCATGAGTGAATGGCTCCATGTGCAACAAATTTTTGAAAGCTATGATATTTAATGTCGGTGGCATTGAAAGCATGTTTTCCAACTTGTTTTTGTTTCCCTTCTTGTATTTGATCACTAAATGAAACTGATGTAGAAACCCCATCCATTTATAATGCATGTTTTTTTGTAGCTTACTCTAAGCCTACAAGTATTATAGTGGCTGGTGATCTATGTGGATTACTTTATCCTTTCCCATCAAATAGTGATTCCACTTCTTCTTAGCTTGCGCCAAAGCATAGAGCTCCTTTTCATAGGTAGTGTAGTTAAGAATTTCCCCATGAAATACTTCAGAATGGTAGCATATAGGCCTTCCTCCCTACATCAATACCACTCCCATAACATACCCCCTTGCATGTATCCCCACTTTGAAATGTTGTTGCAAGTTTGGTAATAAAAAAAATGGTGTTTGACTGGTCTTATTCTTTAACTCCTCGAAGTTCTATTGTTGACCCTTTCTCCATTGGAAATTATTGTCACTTGTTGTTATGGTGTATAGTGTTGTTTGTATCGCTAAAAATAAGGCTATGAATTTCCTCAAGTACTATTTTTCCCCAAAAAAACTATTAACCTCAGAAACATTAGTAGGCATTGACTATTTCATCATGGCCTTTATCTTAGCAAAAATCTATCTGTAGCTCTCATCCACTTATCACATACCCAAAATACACCAAATATTGTTGTGCAAACTCACACTTCTTGAGATTTACTAGCATCTAGTGCTTCTTTAATGTCTCCAACACCTGCATCAAATGTGATATGTGCTCCTTCTAGGTAGCATTGCATGCTAGTATATCATCCTCATATAGGATAACAAATTAATCTATAAAATGGCACAATATATCATTCATTAACCTCATAAATTTAGGTGGTGCATTGCATACACCAAATGGAATTACTAACCACTCATAGAAACCTTGCCTATTTTTGAAGGTGGTCTTCTATGTATCTTATTCCCTGAATCAAACCTAGAAATATCCAAAATTTTAAGTCCAATTTGGTGAAGTATTTCACTCACTACAACTGATCCAACACGTCATCTATCTTGGGAAATGGGTACATGTTATTGAGCATAATTTTATTCAACACCCTGGAATCAATACACATCCACCAAGTCCCATCCTTGTTTGGTACATTGATGATGAGTGACCCACATGGTGATGTAATCGGCCGAATACAGCATTTCCTGGTAGCTTTTGCAACTATTTATTCACCTCATTTGATTATATAACATACTTCCCATACAAGCCAATGTTTGGCAATGAGGAGTCTAGCAATATTTGAAACTCATGTTCCACTACCCTCTTAGGTGGTAACCCTTTAGGCCCTCAAAACACATCCATTTATTTTTGCAAAAACTATTCCAATTGTTATTTCTATTTCTTAGTACACCCTTCCAAGGATGCCTTACCTCTTATCGAGTCTTTTAAAAATTGATTTTCTCTTAAAAATAGAAAAGCATACTTCTTATTGGAATTGATCAATTTTTTGGCTTGGTTGGCACTTACTAGAGAAATATCTGACTTTCCTTTATGCAAATTTATGGTGAAATATTTTCCATCCTTGATGAGTCTATATTGGTTAGCTCTCTGTATGAATATTGCATCTTGCATGTACATGTATGGACTTCCAAATACCACTCCACATATATCAATGGGAACTACATCTAGTTCTACTTCATCAATAAATCAACATTGTTAGTAAACATAAAATTTCCCCCTTTTTATACCTTTAACTCTACATCCTTATTTACTCATCCCAATGGGTATGGACGTGGATTATCACAAACTTCCAATCCAAATTTGTTGACCAACTCTACTGCAATGATATTTACCCGTAATCCTGAGTCAAACATAGTAACAATATTTGTCTTCTTGACCTGTATATTTATATGGATGAGTTTGGTCATTTATTTCTCTTCATGTTGTTGAAGGATACCTGGATTCACCTCCTTCTTCCCTGACATTTAGACAATATTCTCATCCACATCTGACCTGATTTCAACCTAGTTACGTGAATCTATGGCCTTGAGATTCTTCCTTTTATTGTCTTTATTTTCGTTATTTATATTCTGTTCAATTTCTATTTAGACTCTATTATATATTTCATATACTTGGTTCCCCTCATTCCTTGACATGGTATCCGATATAATGGCTTAAACATTTCCCTATTATTTAAAAATCATGTTGAATTGAATATTATGATGATTGACTCTAGGATGATCAATTTACTAGTTGGAACTAAGTTTGAGATAGAATATATCTATTAGAAGTTTGGATGGATTCCAAGGTTGATCTCATTATTATGAATGAAAAAAATTATCTTGTATGGGCACCAAATATGGAAACCCTTTTGAAGAGAAAAAGGCTCTTGCAATACATGACAAAGACCATTATTCCATATCTGAAGGATGATCAGATGAAGTTGATCATCTATGGAAATATGGATGAAGTTATTGGGGTAATCATGACTTATAATTCTAAACAAATCCATTTTCATATGAGCAACATTAACTACCCTCATGATGTCATGAATAAGTTAGGGTTATTGTTTGAAAAAACCGATGAAAGCTAGATCATGCAGTTAGAAAAAGAATTGATCTCCATTCATCACATTCCTTTTAAGGGATTGAGGGATATCTACCTCTTGTTAAAGATTTGTAGTTGAAATTAGGTTCCCATGGAAAGAACTATATGAAGAAATGTGGATAACTGATTGAACCAATCCTAATGAATGTAAGGACACCTTATGACGTATTATGTCCTCGTTTCATAACAATTGGAGATCACGTAAATAATATGGTAAAGATTATACATATGGTAAGGATCAATACCTTATGTGGTTATTTTATTAAGGACCAACATAGGCTTCTATGATGAAGGGGAGGTTAGTAGAAAGAACTAGGATCATCTTCTCAAAGAAAATGGAAAGACAATGCAAAAGGAAGGTAAAAATTGACTTGCATGTCTCAACTAGAAAACTTATGGAAAATACGATGAATCTTAATAAAACAAGAAGGATTGAAAGATTAAAACATGTCACTACTTTTGGAAGGAAATACATGTGGAGAAAACATGTTTCAAGGAGAGAGACTACTTGGAACATAAAAGAAAAAGCTTGAGAATATGGCAGTTGAAAAATCAACTAGTTCATATGTTGACAACTTTACCTTTTCATTCAGAACTTGAGCACTTCATGCTCACATTGTGTAGAATAAATGATTCATGAATTATGGTGTCACTCATCATGTGGTGAAGGTGCTTCTTTTTTTTCCTCCTTGGGAAAGGATGTTGAACAAAACACCTACCTAATGGATGATTTTTCTCTCGAAATTACTAGTCATGGTGAAGTCCCTTTTCAACATGGAAAAATTATAAATGTATATCATGTGCCTATCCTAAGCGAAAATCTATATTTAGTTTCTCAGTTGACACAAACTGGTGAAATTGTTGAATTTTGACCATATCGGTTCATTGTTAAAGATTTGAAGAGGGAATGGTTAGTTGTCGCGATAGGAATTATTGACTCACTTAATGGATTGCATAAGTTTCATGACCTATCTTGACCTAAATATGAGCCAATTTATCTTGTGGCACAAAATAATGATTAGATTCAACTATGGCATGAACATCATAGAGAGTTTGAATTTTCAAAGCATCAAGATAATGGAAACATAGAATATGGTTAATGGCATTCAAATGGTTCTTCCACCTAATGGAGCATGTGAGGGATGTGTTATAGGAAAGCATCACCAGACACCTTTTGACTTTGGGAAAGCATGACATGTGTAGAAACCACTAGAACATTCTCACAATGATATTTGTTGCATAAATAAGTCTTTGTTGGCTAGAGAATGGTATACTCTAACCTTTATTGACGATTTTGAATATTTTCTTGGGTATACTTCTTGAAGAATAAGATTCATGTATTTGAAAGATTCAAATAATTTCTATCATGGGTTGAAAGAAATGTGGCAAAGGGAATTAAATTATGGTAAGATAATGGTGAATAATGTGTGAATCAACCATTTTAATATTACCTTACTCAATTGAGTATCTCTTGGAAGAGGTTGATTCCTCATACTCCACAATAGAATGGCATGGTCGAGTGGAAGAATTGAAAGTTGGTTCAAAGAATCAATGCCTTTTAGAAACCAAAAAATTAGTGATGAAATTTTGGGTTGAAGTTTTTTATTATGTTTATTATCTTCCAAACCATGTTCAGACTAGAGTTGTCAATTTTGTGACTCCAGTCGAATGTTGGTGTGGTAATAATATCTTAGCCGATTACCTTCGATTTTTTTAATCTATTGTTTGGGTGCATATTCCTAATGACTACAGAAAAAAAATGGATGCAAAAAGTCATGCTTTCATCATGATGGCTACTCTAAGGAGTGGAAATCTTATCGACTATTTGACCCTCTCAAATAGCAAATCATTATTAGGAGATTTTTTTTCCTTGAGAAGTCTTCTAGCATTAAGTTATTGAATGTTTATTCTTAAATTATGAACAATGATACTTTTGATATTTTTTAATACCCCACTTCGATTGTGCTTTTTATCAGTATCTCGACCACTCCATTGACCAGAATTCCCAAGTTGACTAATAGTTGTTCATCTTTGAATAGAATTGTAATTTCTCCTAACCAAATATTTAAATCTCAGAATTGTTTCTAAGCATTGTGTTTATGTTAAAACTATTAAAGCTTCTATATTTGACTTCGATGATATTTCTATAGGCTGACCGACTCACGGTCATAATAAACATTCTAGTCTTAAGTTGGTGGATCGTGTTCATGAAACTTTGCAATCTAAAATCCTATGCAGATTTAACAAGGATTATTTGAATGGGAACAAACTATGAAAGTTGGGATTGATTCTCTTCTGAAGAATCACAATTGGGACTCAGTTACACAACCACAGTGAAATAATGTTGAAAAATGTCGATGGGTACATAAGACCAAATTCCCTTTTGAAGGTGTTTTTTATGTCACAAGGCTCATTTGGTCACAAAATGTTTCTCACAAAAAGAAATCTTCTTCCCTCTCTCCACCCTCCATTTATATATATATCTCCCTCCATATCTCCTTCTTTGTCTCTCTATATCACCCCCCCAAAACACACACTCTCTCTCACTCCATATCTCCTTCTTTGTCTCTCTATATCACCCCCCCAAAACACACACTCTCTCTCACTCCATATCTATCTATCTCTCCGTCCCTCTGTCCCTCTATACTTGGATGATCACAAACTTCTAATCCCAATTTGTTTACCAAATCTACTTCAATGCAATTTACCCGCAATCCTGAGTCAAACATAGCATCAATATTTGTATTCTTGACCTGTATATTTATATGGAAGAGTTTTGTCATTTATTTCTCTTCATGTTGTTGAAGGCTACTTGGATTCACCTCCTTCTTCACTGAAATTTAGACAATATTCTCATCCACATCTAACCTGATTTCAACCTGTTTATGCGAATCTATGGCCATGAGATTCTTCCTTTTATTGTCTTTCTTTTTGTTTTTTATATTCTGTTCAATTTCTATTTAGACTCTATTATATATTGAATATACTTGGTTCCCCTCATTCCTTGACATGCTATCCGAGATAATGGCTTAAACCTTTCCCTATTATTTGTAAATAATGTTGAATTGAATATTATGATGATTGACTCTAGGATGATCAATTTACCAGTTGGAACTAAGTTTGAGATAGAATATATCTATTAGAAGTTTGGATGGATTCCAAGGTTGATCTCATTATTATGAATGAAAAAAATTATCTTGTATGGGCACCAAATATGGAAACCCTTTTGAAGAGAAAAAGGCTCTTGCAATACATGGCAAAGACCATTATTCCATATCTGAAGGATGATCAGATGAAGTTAATCATCTATGGAAATATGGATGAATTTATTGGGGTAATCATGACCTATACATCTAAAAAAATCCATTTTCATATGAGCAACATTAACTACCCTCATGAGGTCTTGAATAATTTAGGGTTATTGTTTGAAAGCCAGATCATGCAGTTAGAAAAATAATTGATCTCCATTGATCACATTCCTTTTAAAGGATTGAGGGATATCTACCTCTTGTTAATGAGTTGTAGTTGAAATTGGGTTCCCGTGGAAAGAACTATATGAAGAAATGTGGACAACTCATTGAACCAATCCTAATGAATGTAAGGGCACCTTATGATGTATTATGTCCTCGTTTCGTAACAATTGGAGATCATGTAAATAAGATGGTAAATATTATACATATGGTAAGGATAAATACCTTATGTGGTTTTTTTTGTTAAGGACCAACATAGGCTTCTATGATGAAGGGAAGGTTAGTAGAAAGCACTAGGATCGTCTTCTCCAAGGAAATGGAAAGACAATGCAAAAGGAAGGTCAAAATCGACTTGCATGTCTCAACTAGAAAACTTATGGAAAATGGATCTTAATCAAACAAGAAGGATTTAAAGATTAAAACATGTCACTAATTTTGGAAGGATATACATGTGTAGAAAGCATGTTTCAAGGAGAGAGACTACTTGGAACATAAAATGAAAAAGCTTGAGAATATGGCAGTTGAAAAATCGACTAGTTGATATGTTGACAACTTTACCTTTTCATTCAGAACTCGAGCACTTCATGCTCACATTGTGTAGAATAAATGATTCATGGATTATGGTGTCATTCATCATGTGGTGAAGGTGTTTCTTTCTTTTCCTCCTTGGGAAAGGATGTTGAACAAAACACCTACCTAATGGATGATTTTTCTCTTGACATTACTAGTCATGGTGAAGTCCTTTTTCAACATGGAAAAATTATAAATGTATATCATGTGCCTAGCCTAAGAAAAAATCTATAGTTAGTTTCTCAATTGACACAAACTGGTGAAATTGTTGAATTTTGGCCATATCAGTTCATTGTTAAATATTTGAAGAGGGAATGGTTAGTTGCCATGATAGGAATTCTTGACTCACTTGATGGATTGCATAAGTTTCATGACCTATCTTGACCTACCTATGACCTAATTTATCTTGTGGCACAAACCAATTATTAGATTCAACTATGGCATGAACATCTTAGAGAGTTTGAATTTCAAAGCATCAAGATAATGGAAACATAGAATATGGTTAATGGCATTCAAATGGTTCTTCCACTTAATGGAGTATGTGAGGGAAGTGTTATAGGAAAGCATCACGAGACACTTTTTGACTTTGGGAAAGCATGAAATGTGTAGAAACCACTAGAAAATTTTCACAATGATATTTGTTGCATAAATAAGTCTTTGTTGGCTAGAGAATGGTATATTCTAACCTTTATTGACGATTTTGAATATTTTCTTGGGTAAAATTCTTGAAGAATAAGACTAATGTATTTGAAAGATTCAAAGAATTTCTAGCATGGGTTGAAAGCAATGTGGCAAAGGGAATTAAATTATGGTAAGATAATGGTGAATAATGTGTGAATAAACCATTTGAATATTACCTTACTCAATTGAGTATCTCTTGGAAGAGGTTGACTCCTCATACTCCACAATAGAATGACATGGTTGAGTGGAAGAATTGAAAGTTGGTTCAAAGGAATCAATGGCTTTTAGAAGCCAAAAAATTAGTGATGAAATTTTAGGTTGAAGTTGTTTATTATGTTTATTATCTTCCAAACCATGTTCAGACTAGAGTTGTCAATTTTGCGACTCCAGTCGAATGTTGGTGTTGTAAAAATATCTTAGCCGATCACCTCCTTTTTTTTTAATCTATTGGTTGGGTGCATATTCCTAATGACTACATAAAATAATTGGATGCAAAAATTCATGCTTGCATCATTATGGCTACTCTAAGGAGTGGAAAGCTTATCGACTATTTGACCCTCTCAAATAGCAAATCATTATTAAGAGATTTTTTTTTCTTGAGAAGTCTTCTAGCATTAAGTTATTGAATGTTTATTCTGAAATGATGAACAATGATGCTTTTGATATTTTTTAACACCCCACTTCGATTGTGCTTTTTATCTGTATCTTGACCACTCCATTGACCAAAATTCCCAAGTTTACTAATAGTTGTTCATCTTTGAATGAAATTGTAATTTCTCCTAACCAAATATTTGAAGCTCATAATTGTTTCTAAGCATTGTGTTTATGTTCAAACTATTAAAGCTTCTATATTTGACTTCGATGATATTTCTATAGGTCGACTGACTCACAGTCATAAGAAACATTCTATTCTTAAGTTGGTGGATCATGTTCATGAAAATTTGCAGTCTAAAATCCTATGCAAATTCACAAGGATTATTTGAATGGGAACAAACTATGAAAGTTGGGATTTATTCTCTTCTGAAGAATCACAATTGGGAATCAGTTACTTGACCACAGTGAAAGAATGTTAAAAAATGTCAATGGGTACATAAGACCAAATTCCCTTTTGAAGGTGTTTTTATGTCACAAGGCTCATTTGGTCACAAAATGTTTCTCACAACAAGGAGGTATTGATTACACTGGAACCTTTTCCCCTATTGCAAATATGTGTTAAAATTATGCAATTGCAGTTAAATTCCACTTTGGACTACTCATTTGATGGAGATGATGATGGAACTGATTTCCTCTTTTTGAGAAGACCAAGATAGACCTAAAGATACCCTCGTTCGAATAAGCAGAAGTTGGTTTTTGATTTTTCACCCACTCATGGATATTAAATCAGGTCGGCTTCACTCACATACACATTTAAATAGGTCAACCTCAACATCAAATGGACATCATTAGACACCCCTTAGATGTCTATAAATACAAGTGACCTAGAAGCTCATTTGGACATCACAACATCAAGCATATTCTTCTCTGTCTGATTGGGTTCAACAATGTTGGCAAAGGAAAATTCCATACAGAGGTCAGAAGTCGTAGATCTGAAGCTCGCACAAAATCTAGGGTTTTTTTCTAGACGCTGGAAAAAAATGTTGAATTTCTTCCTTGTGCGCACACATGTTATTGGAAAGGTCACATCCAGGACCTAAAGATCCACCATGCTAACCTGGAGGTAGTGTCCAGGTGTTTGACTATAGTTGACCATCATCCGAAGATTTATGAAGTCGTCTGAAGTCTGAATCAAGTTGTCTCTGATATATTCTACCTTTGTATACAATTTTTTGAAGTTGTTGCATTGTATTGATGATCATATTGTATTGGGATCATTATACTCCCTGCTGAACATTTTATGACAATATAATAGAAGAATAATTTCAAAGGGTTTTTCGCATAGTGGGTTTTTTTCTCTGGTCTTTGACCAAATTTGGTGTCTCTTTTTGATGTGTTTATTGTCTCCTTTGTCATTACATTTATTGTTCTATCTTCAATTAATGTTGATGAATGGAAACACTAATCATAATTGGAAATATTGCTAATTGAAGTTTGGAATTGGGTTGTGATTGATACAACATAGAACAATCTAAAAATTAACATGTTATCAGAGCTAAGGTGAAGGACAAGCCCAAGAGGAGACAAGGATTGAAGAAATCATCATTGGAAATGTTGAAGGTGTAGAAATTATATACATTAAGTATGAATATATCCTAGATTCCCCTAATATCACAATATTTAACTTCTTTCAAAATACAGAATCATTCCACTGTTATTCTTTTGTGAAAAATTAATTGCACACACATGTGAAGCATAAATAAAAACAATCGCACATAACAAAGTTGTTTAACAGGAAAGCCTGAAGCTGAAAACCCCAACTATCATATATTATGTATCATGGAGATCATGTAGAAATCATCATACAAAGCTTAGTACATCAAGCTCTCAGTACAATCAATCGTCACACACTAATCAAGAAAAATTTTCAAATCCATGCATCGTTCTTTGCCCTCTGCTAGCCTTCCTCCACTGCGCAATCCCTGCTGAAGAATAGCTCTGAATGAATTCGAATTACCCTTGCCTTGAATGCACAATCCTCATTGGAAAATCCAATGTGTATGTGATGCAATCAATGCATCACTATAGTCACAACAAATAGTCCATCTTTCCCTTTCACCTATCTCTCCACTAGGTCTCCATTGGAACTGCCATGCAGTGTAGTTAACTGTTGTATTGTTTAGTTGATTAATGATTTATTATTTGTGAATTAATTCACTTCACTCTCACTAGTGTATCATTCAGTTAGACTAGATACAACTAGCTCAACTGAGTTAAACTGAATACAACTCCATAAACTACTCTTCCAACTCTGTCATAACTTTGCCACTTGAGTTTTAACTGAGTCCTCCATGTATGAACCACCAGTTTCCCTTGGGAATTGCGTAATTCCCTTAGTCCGCTGATTTTCAAAATCTTTGCACTGAAATTGAGTTCTCCAAGAGAGTAAGTTGTTGTTTATTGTCAGATTCTTATTAAGAGCTAATAATAATCGACACTTCTATTTTTAGATCAACAATCTATAAATAGACTTTGCCCAATATTATAAAAATATAATTTCATATTATTTTCCAACTCGATCAACCATCCACAAATAGCATCTTGCAACTTCTACAATATGATCACCATGTCTAAAAATAAACATAGTCTAAAAATAGACTTGCGCCAAAAATAGCCTGCGGGCCCACCTAGTGAAGGCGACTCTTTTCACTAAGCTCATCATCTTGTTGAATCTCAATAGAAGGTGCCAATCTAGTCAAATCAATATGTCAACCACCTTCAAGGAGAATGAGAAGTTGGGTGTAGAAATTACCCAAAAGGATTCAATATGATCTTGTAATGTACTAAAAAAACAATGAATCCTTCTACAATTTGTGGAACCAAATATGATCGCACAATCACATAACAAGTAAGAGAAAGAAATTATCAATTGAAAAACACAAGATGTATATGCGGAAATAAAATTCTCAAAACCATGTTATCTATAAATCGCATAAAGTCAAGACCATGAAACAATACAATGTTATTTCCCTCACTCAGAAACCTCTGCACTCTACTCAATGTCTCACTCCAATTAACCAAGTAAAATCCATGCCTTTCGATTCCTTTAAAGAAAATAATCTCTTTTGATTAATTGAGGCGGAAATTTGAGTTGCACCATTGGCGCGACCCCTTTGCAAAAAGGAGCCAATTGGTGCGGGTCCGTGCCCGATACCTGCGCCAATTAGCCGAGCCCTAATTTTGCAACGGGTCCCCCCAGGGATAAAAAAAACAATGGAAATCCACAAAAAATGAATCAAAACAAAGCTAAGGAGATCGCCTCTTACCTGGAACGAACGAGAACCGAAATGACGTACTGGATTGACCACAATCGCCACTGCAAGTTTGCACAGCAAAAGCTCACTGTTGCTCTCACAAAAGGTAAAAAGTAAAAGTGAATGTGTTTTTACTATTTTTAGCATATTTATAACTTTTCAAAGTCAAAATTAGGTTTTTAAGGTCATTTTTCCATCATTTTATTATATTTTGTCAAAAAATGGATTTTACGCTCGCTTTTATGTGCAGCAATAGGTTTTCATGCAGCTTGAACGACGATACGAGTTGTATTTTATACTTTTTCGGACTCGGCAAAAACACGAAAAAGTCAGTTCTGGAGTCATCTTTCAGCTCTTTTCTGACTCTCTAAACATGAAAATATTGCCGAGTCTCTTGTCATTTTGATCTCGTTAAATTGGCTGCGAAATGACATCTACCCAGTATACGTTTACCCCTTTTTTGGGCTGGGATAGATTATTTACGAAAAATGAATACCCCAGACTATCGCGACTAGGAGGTTTTCTCAGACACAGTTTTCTACCTTTTCGGATCTGAGGAACTATTTACGAAAAGGGACCATTGGAGTTTACTTTTCCGCTGTCTTTTGAAACTCTCTAAACATGAAAAGACAACGAGTTCTTCCTTTGTCAGACTCGTTAAACCCTGATGACATCGGATTCAGTTGTAATGACGATATTCGAGTTTCTCCTTCCTAGGGCTCGTTAAATGTACTAGGATGGATTCGTTCGAAGGATGAACTTATATTACAAGCATATGCTATCCCCTTCAAGCTTTTTTCCAAAAATAATTGGGGTACTCGCCAGAAATGGTGGGGAAAAATGAAACCAATATTGTCGTCGTGTCGGCAGTATGTCGCTCTTAAACATGGCACTTGTTTGCATTCATGTAAGGTTGGGGACATCTCGTCTCATTTTCAGTTTGCCTCCATGGGTTTGGGTTATCCTTGTTTGACCTCTCATCTACTCTTTGCCTCATCGTCATGAGCTCAGATCGTTTGATGTCAAATACTACCAAATCCGTTGTCGTGCCGCCGATATGTTCAAGAGAAGTTGACCTCTGTAGTTTCAACCTTCCTTTGATTCTCATTTGATCCTGATTCACAAACACTATGTTCCTCTGTCTTGCGTCAATGGTGTGGGAAAAACTATTCCCCTCCTTCGATCAAGGTCACTTCCTGTCGACTTCAGCTCATTATCCAGGAGGCTGATCTAGAGACTCCCTTCCGGTACCTTGGAGCCTACATGCCTCAATGGCAGGTTCTTCGCATTCAATGCAAGGTTTTCATCATTGACCTTCGATCGGATGATTTTGTGGATGTTCGATGCCAGGTCATTGATTCACATTCTGTGGATTTGTACCTATAGTACCTTGAGGACCATCGTCATTATTGGTGGCACCTCTCGCGTATGTTAATAGCTTTCATCATTGAATGGTACTCAGATGATGTTTGTGCATGTTCGACTTCAGCTCACTTATCACATGCTTAAACTTGTACTCTGTTCGGGTCAAGATGGAGCGCAAGACCCTCAATTTTGTTTGTTGGAATCTAGGCTGCGGATTTTTTGGATTTCATGATTGGCTACATGACTCATTGATTGGATGGCTGTGACCATACCTGAGGCTATTCATTGATCCTCACTGGATGGCTGCATCCATGCCTTGGATCTTCATTATTATATACTCTATTATGGATGGTTGCACCCATACCATACTTCATTTATTTGAGATATCAGTTGTACTTGTTTACGCAGGTTTTCCGACGGCAGTGTTTTCAGTTGGACACGTTCTCATAAAGTATTTCACCCCTCTCTCTCTCTCGGGCCTCAAGCTTTAGGGGGAATTTGTTACATAGTAATTTTTCACCATCCCTGTAATCCCCTTTCCCTCACATTGGAGGACCTATTCCATGACCTGTGAGCAGTGACATGACCTGAAACCACTTTCATGGCATCCCCCTTTGACAAGGACAATCATTCCTTTGAAGATAGTTTCCTGTGAAAAGCCCTAAAAATATACCTTTTTGCCTTGGCGCGACCTGCCAGTTCAGCCCTCGTGCCAATGGGGGAAATCCACCAAAGAGGGTGCGCCAACTAGCGCTCTGTCCCAGTGTATTACTTGTGCCAAGCTTAATAAGGATTGTTTTTAAAAAATAAATGGTGGAAGTTTGATTCTAACCAACTCTTGAACTGGTCTCTAAAATGAGTTGGGAGGCTTGGCTCCGGATCTCCATGTAGGGGAAGTGCTTTTCCACCTATCATGGAAGCTTCCTTTAGGATAGGGCCAATCCCATGATTGTAGGGATCCCAACTCCCCTTCCACCATCTATATAAGCTTGCCATTTTCCCTTTGCAAGCTAGCTTGAATAGAGATGAATCAGTAGTGAGGAGATTATCGTCAGACAACCAAAGAGAGAGAGACTTGTCCCATTCCCAACAAGCTTTATCGAGACGTACTCCGCTGTTTACCCGCCAAAGGAAGATCCAGCATAAGAGCTTAGGTTGTATCTTTCTTTCATTGTGATTAATAATAAGTGACTCTGATTATGGTTCCACTCATGTGTTCATGTTTTATGATATGAGTTATATATTCTCTGACTGATATATGGTTACATGTATTAGGTTTTACATTTGTGTGTTGTTCCTTCGTGTACGTGCAGGTGTTGGAACGTGCCGAGCGGGAGAATTGTGATCTGCCAAAGCGAAGGACAGAAGCACCATCTTCTCTGCAAGCAATAGCAGCGTGGGACTTAAGGTAGGCCTCTTGTCGCATATTGGTATTTTGTAACTAGGAACCTGCGTCTTAGTGTGACTCGGTTGTTGCTAGACCCGATCTGGGCTAGTAGGGATCGCCTCTGTCCACAAAGGGGATTTACCTCTCCAACAGTAGCATCGCTTATTGGTGGGCCTAGTATGCCAATTAATCTGTCTGGGAATATCAGCTACATGTTTCTCTAAGATTGGGCTCTTGCTCTCAGAACCTCCATGTGTAGCCACGTCTGCAGGGGTACCTTATGAGGGAGAACTTGAAACATTAACAGGACCTATGTCGTCCTTCTAGTTTTTCAACACTGGATATTTTGGCTTTCAGGATTTAGGAACTTTCTTCTAAGAAATCTTAGGGGTTGTTGGGGAAACTGGAGCAGATGGGGTTTATGGGCTCTCTGTTGGAACAAAATTCTGGATATGAGTACGAATAGGTGTGGGAACATAAGTATGAGTAGGGGTAGTTGTAGGAATATGAACCAGGTTAGGAACAGGAGTATCAGCAGGGGTAGTTGCAGGAATAGGAATCAGGTTAGGAACACGAGTATGAGTAGGCGAAGTTGCACGAATAGGAATCTGGTTAGGAACAAGAGTTTTCTTCTTAATTTTGATCCCCATTCTATTTGTTTGAGTTCTGCCCATTTTTATTCTGGTAGGCTAAGGCTGAAAGTCACCACAGAAAAGGAAATGATCCCAAGTCCTGTTTTCCTTGGCCAATTGGCTCTCTATCAATAGTTTAATCATATATTTATGATAGATGAAATGCGTCAAGGGATTGGCCCTAGCCCTCTACCTGGAAGCTATACACTCCAGTCTCTTTAGCAAGTAAAAACATGGGTTTATCCAAATTTTTCCATCCACATGTGCCAAAAAATAAAAATGTTACAAATTTATCCTATGGTAACGACCCTCACAAGTAAAATATTTATGTCAAAGTTGTAGGGGAGCATACCACTTATCTAGAAGCCATTCTTTTTGGACACCTTCCTTTAGATTATGTGCTCTGTACTATTCCTTAAAAACAATGGCACATCTATGTTGTCCAAGGTATGGTTGAGGAAAACCCTGTCTCCATCCACAGGAAATGTTGTTGCTTCAATCACAGTCTGCGCTGTAACCTCAAATTCCAACCCACCAACCTTCACCTACTTCCCATCGAACCCCACCGCAAATGATTGGGCCAAAAAGTCATGATATTCAAAGCACCGATAAAAATCGACTCCGCCCCACTTTCTGGAACAGACATAGGAGGCCAGGGTAAGCTTTTAATAACTCTAACTCCTTTGGCTCAGTGTGGTCCAACATTCTGCCTTTCTTCATCTTGCTGGAACTCTCTGTGGATTATTTTGTTGGTTTAATGCAAGTAAGGTGGTTCACATCGCCAAGTGGAAAACCAGGTGAATTTACCCATACCGTTGTGTAGATATGGTAAACTCGCATGACTGTAAAATTTGAAATGAAAACCAGTTTATCACGCTCATGAATTATTACCATAATTACATGAGATCAATTATACCATACCTTTAATTATTATAATCAGACATCATCATTACACATTGTACTTTCACCCTTTCAAAAATATCAGAGACACCTGCTTTGATGTTGATAGTGTCAACATAGTCAACATTTTGGACATTTTAAAAAACCTTTAATTGCTTACAATTGGTCCATCAAATAAATTAGAAAATTTTGATAACCTCACTGTTAGTAATATCAGTCTCTCAACCATGTCGGATTCCAAAATATTGTAAAAGTATCAAACTAGTTAATTACAACCCTTAATGCTAACAACGCGGCTATCAAAATAAATAAAAAAATTACAAAAAATGAAATTTGGTGATAACATGTGGACCGCCTTCGGCCCTACTTTCCACCATTACTGGACACATTAGACATTGTAGAACAACTCACACCAACATAGCTAAAGCCTGACTACATGGAATAGGACACGAGTGATTGGATCATGGACACGCAGATTAAGAACACTTGCATGTAAAATATCTAGCTATATTTGGTTTTCAAAGCTGGCCAACTCCTGCACCAAGGCAAGTGGCTCACCAGGGACCAAGTTCAGAAAAAGTTTCCTCAACTCATGGAGGAACTCAACGAAATCGGGACCATTGATTCCTAAGGGGGGAGGACTGATCCAGGTGGATATTCGAGGAAACCTACCTATTCCACTTGGACCCCCACCATTTTTTCTTTCAGTTTTCCAATTTCCTTAATTGTAGCACAATTTACTATTTTTGGCAGTTTTTTGGGTCCTGAACTTCCAAAGTCGTTTTGAGACCCTAAACGAAGTTTTTTGGAAAAACTAGGACCAAAACTTAGATGGGATTAATTTTGATCGTTTAAAAGTTGTATTCCTTGGATATATGTTTTTGATGAGGTATTATGTGCATAAAACGAAGATGGTATGCCAAATTTACAATCCTGGGAAGTTGATTTACCAATTTACCCAAATGGGGCCTATAGTTTTGGTGCTTCATATCCTAGGGTTAGTTTTTTTTATGTTTAGGGTTTTCCATTGTTTCTCAATAATAAATAGGCCTTAGAGCCTCATTTTAACAAATTTCAGAGGCATGTAGCCGCCACATCTCTTCTAAGAGATAAACTACCATCGCTCGAGCTAGTTTATTTTCATTATGTATGTAAGCTTATTTCATTTATTTGATATTAATGAAATGAAGTATATTTTCTACTACATCTCTACATTTATTTTTATTCCTCTATTTTATTATGTTCCTGCATAAATCTGGATCAGTGGTATTAGAGTGATCTACTTTTTCTCAATCTTTCTTTGCATGTCCCCAACGAGATCGGGGTATAAGGAGTTAGGGCTCGATCCGGTTGAACCTTTGCAAGATTATCCTCGCAAACCCCAACGACCTCCCATGGTGGAGGAAAATAAATATGAGGGAGTAGGATATCCTATCAAAATATGGCTTGAGGAGGCCCTCTACAAACAAAAGAACGCGATGATGAACAAATTTTCCCAGATCCTTCGATGGCTACCCACTGACGACGCATATTCATCCGGCATCCACTCTGGAGATGCCACTCCTTTTAAGGTACAAGTTAACTTCAACATTCCCATGTTTGAGGGCCAAATAGATGCAGAAGTTGTAGATAGGTGGTTGACTATATTAGAATGATATTTTTTAGTTCATGACTTTTCCAATCGGGAAAAGATTACTTTTTCAATCCTCAAAGTTGCTCCCCATGTTAAGGACAAGTAGGAAACCTACTATGAGAAAAAGGATGAGGGGGAATTCTCCATGTTCTATGTTGCACCCACTTTGAATTATTTCTAAGAGTCAAGGAACAATACTACCATGTGGGGAGCCTTGGTAATATTTCCAGTAGCGAATGGTTAAACGGTAAGCTTTACTAGATTTTATTTAAATCCTTGGTAGCACTGATCGGTGCATGGATTTTCACTCCTTAAAGCTACCCCCCATGTCAAGGACTGGTGGGAAACCTACTATGAGAAAAAGGATGAGGGGGAATCCTCCCTATTCTCGAATGCACCCACTTGGAATTATTTTTGAGGTGCCATCAAGGAATAAAAATACCCCATGGGGAGCTAGGAGGACAAGTACATACAATGGACTACGTTGTGGAAACAAAGGGATCAAGATGTGCATGAGTTGACAAATTTGTTCCATACATTTTGCACAATGTTGGGTATCAAATATTCGGTGAAACATTTTGTGCTTAAGTGCCACAATTGTCTGCATAGATACATCCAGGAGGAAATGGAGTTCCTCAACATCTCCTCACTTGGTGAAACATATCAGTATGCTGCCAATATTGAGAAAAATATAAAAAATAAAAGAAGTGATACTTTGGATCTGTGAATCATAAGCAAGGGAAAGGTGCCCCAAAATCATAAAACAAAGTACAAGGCCAAGGCAGGGCGACCCAAGACAACCCGTCAAAGCCACATGCAAAGAAAATCACCATGAAGACAAAGAAGGACATGGGAAAGTGGTGCGAGATGCATAAGAGCTTCACTCACAACACAAGTG
Source organism: Pinus albicaulis (assembly GCA_034641835.2). NCBI lineage: Eukaryota > Viridiplantae > Streptophyta > Pinopsida > Pinales > Pinaceae > Pinus > Pinus albicaulis. The sequence goes on along the minus strand of CM076574.1, from coordinate 849,323,779 downwards.
AGTGTTGGGCTAAGTAGTCACTAGTGGCCGAGCTGAAGGCTTCTGAATCATATAAATGTTTCAACTCGAATTTAGAACCTGGTAAGGGGAATGACAAAGGGAAGCGGGTTATCGACGTAGAGTCCAATGCCACCGTTTCCACCACCAAGATCTAGAAGGAAGAACCCGAAGATCCAAAGGAGGGGGAGCATCTCTTCCATTCTTAGATTTGGGTGAAGGGTTCCCTGCTACAGTTCATTGTCGACATCGGGATCCAAAAGAACCTCATTTCATCATAGGCCTTGAAGTAGATGGGCCTACCAATCAAAACACACCCAGAACCATACACCATCATGTGGCTTCACATAGGATGGGATCTATGTGTCAGCTAGTAGTGTCGCCTTCCCTACAACATCAAGCCCTTCACGAACGAGGTATTATGTGATGAATATATTCTTGAAGTTTGTGATGTATTATTAGGAAAACCATACTTGTCGAAGCGGCATGTTGTGTATGAATCTCAGCCTCGCACTACTATTATTACTTTGGGTAACAATTTGTACATGATACTGGACGTAGCACCGCCTACCCCCATCTCTTTGATCACTGTGAAGCAATGCAGTAAGCTCATTTCCCAAACTGGGAAATTTGTTTTCCTTATGATCCACCCTCAGGGCAAGAAGAGTATTGTGGCCATGACCTCCATACAGGGCTCCTCCACAGGACAACAACATATGGACAAGGTCATGGAGAAGTACGAGGAAATATTCACCTCACTTGTAGAGGCGCCTCTACACTGTCAAGTCAAGCACTCCATCGATCTAACCCCAAGTGCGTCGCTACCCAATGGACCAATCTATTGGTGCTTTGTTTTTTAGAACAAAGAAATCAAGAGGCAGATTCAGGAGCTGCTCATAAAGGTCACATCCAACTGAATTCATTGCCCGTTGGGAGTCCGATTGCATTGGTGCAGAAGAAGGAGGGGACTTGGAGACTCTGAATTGACTATCAGGCGCTTAAAAATATCACTATATGGAATAGGTATATTCTAGACCAGCTCAAGGGGGCCAAATATTTCAGCAAGATTGACTTGAAGTCTGAGTATCACTAGGTACCAATCGAACCTTCCGATGTGTGGAAGACTACCTTCAAATCCAAGGAGGGCCTTTTTGAATGGTTGTTCATGCCTTTCGGGTTGACGAATGCTCCCGAAACCTTCATGAGGCTGATGGAAGACATCTTTCTACCATTCACTAACTCATTCATGGTGGTTTGTTTGGATGACATCTTAATCTTCAGCCAGATTTGGGAAGATAACCTCCACCACATTCAATAGGTCCTCCAAACACTATGGAAACACAAGTTGTGTGCCAATTTGGAGAAATGCACTTTTGGCATGACCCGGGCTCAATATCTAGGATACATTATTGATGAGAGGGGGGCGCATGTGGACCCAGCCAAGATCCAAGTCATTCGAGATTGGCCAGCCCCAACCACTCTAACAGAGCTTCGCAGCTTTTTTGGTCTTTCAAATTTCTACCGCAAGTTCATGTTGGGGTTATCTCATATCACTTAGCCTCTAAGTCAAGTCACCAAGGGAGGAGTGAAAGAAAAATTATTTTGGTTAGAATATTAATAGAAGGTGTTCGTAGAGTTGAAGCATCACCTCTACTTTGCACCAGTTCTCACATTACCAAACTTGCAACAACCATTTGAGATCGAGATAGATGCCTATGACTATGCTATTAGGGAAGTTCTTACTGAGTAGGGGCATCTAGTGGCATATATATAGTGAGACACTTTCAGACACAATCTAGAAGTATCCCACCTATGACAAAGAGATGCATTCCATTGTACATGCCTACTGACAATGGAAGCATTATATTTTGGAGGAGGAAACGATCATCCACATAGTTCACTGACCCCTGCTGTTGATACAGGCATGAGGGAAGTTGCAAAATGATCGCCATAGAAATGTTCTTACATGAAATATTTCTATTTGAACATCAAGTACAAGAAGGGAATCATGAATAATGTTGTAGACTACCTTAGCCGATCGTCGATCGTGGCACTAACCACTATGCTTAACTCTTGTGGGAACGAGACTTAGGGTTGGAAGAATCTCTATAAAAGCGATCCAGAATTCAACAACACATACCAGACGCTCCTGTAACGGAAGCAAGTTCTAGATTTTCACCTCCAAGATGCTCTTTTATGCCACCTGGGACACCTTTTTTTTCCTTCAAGCAAGTGTGCCAAGATGATTTAGGAAGTGCACTAATTTTGGGTCGCTAGACATTTCAGGGTCGATAAAATAATGGCAGTACTACAGAAGTATTTCTATTGGATGAACCTTTGAAAGGATGTTGGGAAGTACATCAGATCCTGTAGTGCCCATGCCATTTCCAAACTGACCATCAATAAGAAAGGCCTATATACTTTGTTTCCTATCCCTAGTCGACCTTGGGAATCCATCTCAATGGATTACATGTCAGGCCTTCCTTTTACCAAGCATGGCAATGACTGCATTTTTGTGGTCATCAACAGATTCTCTAAGATGGCCATTATGGCGACCTATAAGAAGAACATGACAATAGAAGCCATCACTAAACTCTTCTTTGAACGGTGTGGGTACACTTTGGGAACATATAATCCATTATCTCAGATCAGGATAGCAGGTTCCTCAGTACATTTTGTTCCAATTCTCTAGTCGATGTTGGACACCAAGCTCACTAATTCCACAGCTTTCCACCCCAAAAATGATGGCTAGACATAGATCCTCAATAGGATGCTTGTACGCATTCTACATATGTACAACTCAAAGAATCCATGCACATGGGATGAAGCCTCCCCTATGTCTAGCACAACTATAATCTGTCTCTCCACAACTCAACTAACCACATCGCCTTTCAGGAAGGCTTCAGATTCCAGCCACTATGTCCCTTTGATGTGGCCATACCATATGCAGCTACTCAGGCATATTCGGCTCATGTCTAGTTCGTAGCTGACAAGGCGAACAGTTTCATTGAGCGCATTTAGTACATCCACCAACAGGTCTATGACATATTGGATAGAGCTAATGCTGAGTACACGTAGCGACATGATCAACACCAGGTGTCACACAAGTTCCAGGTGGGTGACAAATTTTGGATACATTTGCAGAAGGAGTGTCTTATTAGACCCCACCGCAAGCTTCGCTTGCTTTGATATGGGCCATACACCATCACCAAGGCTGTTGGGGAAAATTCATTCGAGATCAATATTCCACCATTCCTTGGTCTGCACCCAGTGTTCAATGTGGTGTTATCACACAGGGAAAAACCCTAAGGTAACTACAAAACCTCTTTTATCTTGAAGTTTTCCCTTCAACCCGGAGGAGGATCTCTCCGTAAAACTCAGCACTCTATAGTCACTATAGTATAAGCCTTCTACAATTGAGCTCAGTTGGCTAGTTTAGGGTTTGGTTATTAAATGGTTGGTTGATGCTCAAAACCCACCATTGAGCATGGAGTCAAAAATTCTAAATGGAATCATAGATCTAATGGGAAATGACATAAAGGACTCAAATCATGTCCTTTGACTGTGTAAAAGATGTAAAAGAAAGAGATATTGGGAAAAACATAATTTATAAAGAAGCAGAGAAACATGTACTAATGACTAATAATCTAAAGAAAGGAGCATCAGTGAAATCCGATATTACAAACTAGCATCGTCAAACATGAAAGAGAACAAGTAAATTATAGTGGAAATACTGACAGGGAAACAAAACTCATGAATTTTATGCTAAATACTCATCAAAACCTGTAAATACATACAAGATTTCTCAAATATATTTATACTATGAGTGTTTTTTCAACCAAAATCCAACCCTTTCTCATTACTCATAAACTATCTTTATAGAGTTTACATAACAGCTTTTGCAAAATAACAGAAATCTCATAATTAAAATATTTGAGATATGAAAAATATCTTTAAGTTCATGTACTAAAATATAGATTCAGAAAAATCCAACAAAATATGGAAAAACTATAGGTGAATCTACTTAAATTTAGGAAAAAAATAAAGTGATTTTATCAACTGCTCATCTCGAAAATAAAACAGGTCCCTCTGACAATGATTTCCTATGTTTTCATGGTACATATCCCTTTGAAGTTGATCCATGCTGCTCTTTTGATTTTCCTGGGAATGTTGACAGTCAGTTTCTCTGTTTTATTGATATTATGTTATGATTTATGACTAACAGGCTTTAGAGGTTAGTTGGTTTTGTTTGTTTTTTGACAACATAGATGTCAACAATCTCTATTTTGTTTTTGGCAAAAACGCTGACAGACACACTTTCATGCTTTTCCTGTAGATTTCATTTTACTTCTGGTTATGCGTGGTTATTTGAAAATAGCTGACAAAAATATTGTCCATATTTTCAAAATTAGTTTAGAAGAGAATTTTCAAACCTACCAATCCCTATGGCGCAATACAAAAATAGTAGGCCGACTACAAAAACTGAGTCTTCTGATTTTAAGCAAGTGGGAAAAAATGTTTTTTTGATACCCTAACATATTATTTGAGGCTATTTGCAGCTTCCAGCAACACATCCAACTTGTTTAACCTTTGTTTCTGTCCTTTCCTAGTTTCCATTGGCTTAGCTTTTGATAATATATTTATCTTTCCTTTGTGAGGGTTTGCAAATTTTTTCTTGGATTTCATAGATTTCCTATTTATGATCAAGTATTTCAAAGGAACATCATCTACATCAATGACCTATTTAGCTAACTCCAAATTATTTTTGAGTTTGAACTTGTAGTTGTTACACAGTGATTTTTCACCATCCCTGCAATCCCCCGTCTCGCTCATTGGAGGGCCTATTCCGTGACCTGTGAGTAGTGACATGACCTGAAACCACTTTCATGGCATCCCCCTTTGACAAGGAAAAACATTCCTATGAAGATAGTTTCCTGTGAAAAGCCCTAAAAATATACCTTTTTGCCTTGGCACGACCCGCCAGTTTAGCCCTTGTGCCAATGGGGGAAATCCACCAAAGAGGGCGTGCCAACTAGAGCTCTGTCCTAGTGTATTACTCGTGCCAGGCTTAATAAGGATTGTTTTTTAAAAATAAATGGCGGAAGTTTGATTCCAACCAAATCTTGAACTGGTCTCTAAAATGAGTTGGGAGGTTTGGCTACGGATCTCCATGTAGGGGAAGTGGCTTTCCACCTATCATGGAAACTTCCTTTAAGATAGGGCCAATCCCATGATTGTAGGGATCCCAACTACCCTTCCACCATCTATATAAGCTTGCAATTTTTCCCTTTGCAAGCTAGCCTGAATAGAGCTGAATCAGTAGTGAGGAGATTATCGTCAGAAAACCAAAGAGAGAGATACTTGTCCCATTCCCGACAAGCTTTATCGAGATGTACTCCGTTGTTGATCCGCCGAAGGAAGATCCAGTGTCAGAGCTCAGGTTGTATCTTTCTTTCATTGTGATTAATAATAAGCGACTCTGATTATGGTTCCACTCATGTGTTCATGTTTTATTATATGAGTTATATCTTCTCTGACTGATATATGGTTGCATGTATTAGGTTTTACGTTTGTGTGTTGTTCCTTCGTGTACGTGCAGGTGTTCGAACGTGCCGGGTAGGAGAATTGTGATCTGCCAAAGAAAAGGACGGAAGCGCCATATTCTCTGCAAGCAACAGCAACGTGGGACTTAAGGTAGGCCTCTTGTCACATCTTGGTCTAATTGTAACTAGGAAATTGCGTCTTAGCGTGACTCGGTTGTTGCTAGACCCGATCTGGGCTAGTAGGGATCACCTCTGTCTGCAGAGGGGATTTACCTCTCCAAAAAACTGGCGACTCCACTGGGGAGACATTGATTGGAGTTTGTCTTGTATTTTTGGTTGATTTTGGTCTTTGTCTGCTTGATCAACTCTTCTGGTTCGTCTTTTTCTAAGTGTTAAAGCCTCTGTTCAGCTTCCACCATACCTGATCTGCTCCTTGTTGGCTCTTTTTTATTTTTTGTCCTTAGTAAACTCGACTGGCGCAGTTTTTTCCTTGACAGTCGCACCAACTGGCACTTGTTGCTAGTTCATCCCCCGCACCAATCCTGTTCTGGTGCTAGTTGTAGCCTGACAGTCACGCCAATCCTGTGTGGTGCTAGGGTTTGCTTCTTTCTGAGCTTGATTTGTGGTTTTGGTGTCATTTTTCCGACTGCCCGAGTGTTATGGAGCCTTGGTTGATTGTCTGTGACCTTCATCCTCCAGTTTTTTGCCCTCTACTATCGGTTTTACATTCTAGCCGTAGGGCATCTAGGTGCTATAGTGTGTCGAGCCTCCCATGGGAGTTTTTGGTTCTTGTTTGATCAGTCAATTTCATTGTTGCTTCTTTTCATTCGTTTGGTGGTTTTTCATTATTTCATCGTGTTATTTGAGTGATTGCTATCTTTCTCATTCGAATTTTTCTTTGTCTCGTTTCGAGCCTAGATTACACGGTTCATTTGAGTCTTTGGGATTCCTCTTCAATTTGAGGGATTTCTTTATCAGTTTGAGGTCTGATTGTGTGTTTTGCATTGAGTGAGCTTGCTTGTCTTTGCTCTTTTTCTATCACTTCTCAAATTGTTCTTTTCATTATTTTTCATTTTGTTTAGTGCATTTTGCTCTTAAAACATTGAAAATACAAAAAACAACTGTCTTTTTCTTTTGGTTAGTTAGTGCAAATTGAAATCTTTTCTGCGATATTAGTGTTATACAACCGTAAAGGAAAATCTTTTGATTTCATTAGCGTGCATTAGAGACACTAGTGGTTGTTTTGTGATCATTTTGTTATTGTGTGAAAGCTCTCAACCTTCCTGTAGTTAGCTATTCATCGAACAAAGTGATATACTGTGGCATGTAGTGTGAATTTAGGAGATTTTTGAAACATAACATTCGGTAGGGCCTGAAATTGAAAAATAATTGAAGATCAACTCTAAAATTTATTCAACTTACCTTAAGGCAGCATTGAAACATTAACGAAATATTTAGAGGTCTAGGCTAGTGATGTGTTCCAGCGTCGTTAAACCTAGTAGCTGTCGTTCGCCTCTTGGCTTCAGACAACACTAGTACAGACTTGTGCTCCCTGTACCATCGCATATATAAAGGGAGACCCCACTAGGTTGCTATCCTTTATCCGTAGGAAGCCGAGTCTATCGCCTTATACTCGTGATACACCGGACACAGCATTCGAGGAGATTTCCTGCACGTACATCAAGTCCTTGGTTGATTTCTCTTTCATTTTGAAACTAAGGTGTATATTGTAGTTCACGGATATCTGGTACACCCTTTTGCCTAGATTTCCAGAGTAGTCATTTTGATATTTTTTGACTCATTAAATTTGAAAGGATCATCAAGCGCTTGTCCTTTCACGCTTGTTTCCAAATTGAAAGAGATAGAGTCATCTTTTCTTGTTTCTTTACTCTTAAAACATGAAACGGTGAAATCTTTGAGTTTCAATGTTATAAAATCAATCATCCATGATCACACTCCCTTTTAGAAATTGTTTGTTGGCCATTTGATTGTTTGTCTTGGTTCTTGTCTGTGTGTTTTGTTTTGATCTCTTCCACTTTTCGTTACTGTCATAGTGGCAGAACCTTTAGTTTCATCTACTGATAGTCCTTACATAGACGATTCCTTAGAGGTTTCTCAATCCACTGCTGAACCTCAGTAGCCCATTGTATCCGAGTTTCCTGATGAGGGGCTGGTTCTATCTAAGCTTCCCTTTGGTGGACCAGTTGAGTTCAATTGGCCTTTATCCAATGCTTGGTTTGGATTTGGAGTAGGGGAACATTTCCCTCCTCTCACTTCAGGGTTGACTTTCGTAGCTGCTGTCATACCTCCTAGTCCTCACCGCCTGCTTAGAGATCTAGAGGCAGGGTCAGATATGGACTCTCCCAGTCCTTCTCCTAGTGAGGAAATCCCTACATCTAGTGAGGATTACCAGATCTTCCCAGACAACAACCCCGAGTCTTCTATCATGTCTTCAACTGGTCTTTCCCTTCTAGTGGGATATATATCTTTGAGTCAGATTGCAGCCACTGTGGCATCTATGGGAATATCGACTCCATCCTTGAGGCCGATTATTCCTTCGTTAGGGCTGTCTCCTAGGACACCTCTCACGTCATCTCCTCAGGTCACATCAGTACCTGTTAGGCCCATAGTTTGCATAGCTACATCTACACCCGTTGTCTCTTTTTCATCCACCAGGTCTATTACCCTTCCTGAAGACGTTTACATAGCATCTGCTACTCCAGAGAATATCTCTCATGAGGAGTATCGATTGTCTCTAGAACAGTCGAACTCCGAGGTTGGTCAATCCTCCCAAGATCCCAACTGTCCTTATTTTTCTCATTATGCACAGGATGGTACACCCGTTTATGTTTTTCCATATCAGTACGATGAGTAGGGAAACCCTCTACGTTTTCCCACTCTAGAGGCTTATCAGTATGTCCAAGGTTTTCTATCTGCCTAGGCTGGGCAACCTTTGAACCCGCAAGGACAACCCTTCCAGGGTCAACCTTCAGGCCAACCTGGTTATCTATATGACCCACAAGGGAAACCTTTCCAAGGCCAACCTTCAGGCTAGCAGGGGTTGTTATACGGTCTGCAAAAACAGTCCTACAACCCTCAGGGTCAACCTATACAACCTCACCCTGTGGTCCAACCAGGGCAACCTCAAGGACCTATGGGCCAATCGGGGTACTAACCGGGATCGTTGTATGGTCCTGGGGGGCAAATCCAACCCTCTCCACCTATGGTGTAACCTCAACAACCTCAGTTTCTTATTGGTCTGAATGTTGCACATCCAGGGCCATATTATGGTCCTGTTACAGGTCAAACTGTTTATCAGGCACAACCTGGCCCTATACCACCACCAGGCCAACCAAATCAACTGGGGTAGTCTGGTGTTCCTCATCAGCCAGGTCAACCTGCTCAACCAAGGCAACCTGTTCACCCGAGCCAACCTTGTTCAATTAGGGCAGCCCATCCAGCCAGGTCAACCTGTCCAACCAGGCCAGCCTGCACATCCAATCAACCCTACTCAATAGCCGGTGTATTCTATGCCACATCCGAATCCACCTATGCACCCGACTTATCAGGATCAACAGGGTCGTACTTACCAATAGCCCGCTCAACCCCAAGGCGATTTTTACCTTCAAGGTCAATCTCGACCTGTTTACAACCCGCCCCAAGGTTTTGGTTATTACCTTCAACAACCAGGCTATACCTATACTTAGCATTCAAATCCATATACTTCTCAAATGGGGCTGACATATAATCAGGGTTCATACCCCAGTTATCAACCCCCATACACTGGTTATTAGCAACCGTACCAATACCACTATATGGCTTACTCCCCCTATGGTCAGAATCCCCTGGGATAGAACCAATGGGGGAAAATTTATGCTAAACCAGGGTGGAGTACAGGTACAGGTCGTTATCGAGGGCCTGGAATGTCTTTCAATCCTCAGTTTTCGTTCCTTGCTACGTTGGAATTGCCGGATGTTTCTAAATTGATCAATGATCTAATTCTTCACAATCCTTATTGGCCTCTGGTTCCAACCAAGGTGCCCGGTGACTGTCCTAAATTTGAAGGTAAAGATGGAGAGGACCCCCAAGCTCATGTAATGACCTACCATCTGTGGTGTTCGTCCAACTCTTGGGTGGATGATTCAATTCGTCTGTGTCTCTTCCAGCGCACTCTTACTAGTGCTGCCGCTAAGTGGTATATAGAATTACCCTGTGGTATCTTTCAAGATTTTAACACTCTTGCCATGGCTTTTCTGACACATTTCCAGTTACCAGTTCGTTATGAAGCCGGGATGCATCTCCTGAATTCTTTGAAGCAGGATAAAGCCACCCACATATCTGATCAAAATCATGAGTGGTGACGTCGTTGTAGACTGATCAAGTTTGATATACCTGATTAGCTACTAAATCATTGGTTCATTACCTCCTTCGTTAACAAGATTGCTCAAGATATTGCTATGGGGGCATGTGTGACCAAAGAACAATCCATCGCGCGTGCCCAGTACCTTGATCTACTGTACTCTTAGTCCGGCATGCTGTATGACATCTTGACTGATGCTCCACGGCCAGGGACCTCTAAAGCACCACCAACCCCAGCGGTGGATGGTGTTATTGGTTCCGTTTCTCAGACTTCTCGAAAGTCCTCTAATGGGAAGTAGAAGTCTAATTCTTCCAATTCTGCTACTCTTCCCGCCCCTTCGGATTCTGGTAAGACTGTAGAAGTCAATGCCATTTAGGCCAATCTTGTGGAAAAGGCTTCTAAAGGAAAGAAGAAGGGCAAAGGAAAATCAAAACCTGATGCCCCAAAACCAGAGTCCTCTAAACCTCGTGCTGACGATGGTTCCCAACGTAAACCGAAGTACCCCTACCTTATTTGTGAAGGAGACAATTATACCAAAGATTTTCCTCGATGACATGAAGTTAGTCAACTTCTAAAAGGCTCCAAAGGGACTCCGACAGTTCTCAAAGAACCGTTCCCATCTTAGCAGACCCAGATGGTTGAATAACCTTCACCATCTGCGCCATTTAGGTCCCAGGTCTTTATGATGAATGGTGTTGCACCTGTTTTTATTACTACGCGTTCGAAGGATTATGCTAGATCACATCAAGAAGCTGGGAAGGAAGTTGTTGATGGCTCTCCTCCCCCACCTGTCTCTGGTCCTTTAAAAATTAAGAAGCCCACCGTTGTACCTGTTGTGAGGCCACCTTCTAAAGGTGTTCTGTGAAAATCTTCCTATAATCCAAACGCCCGTGCCGCTCAGCACTACAACATTGTTGAGGATTTGGCATAGGCGCCTTACACAATGTCTACGTTGAAAGTGCTTCAAAGTTTCCCATCGCAACGGAAAGCTCTGTTGTCCGCAATCAGTGGAATCAATCCTGCCGATTCCAGTCTTCTCACCTTCGACCTAGAGAATTTTGTCCCTTGACTGCCACATCAAATTGCCCTTGTTATACAAGTCGGTATCAATGGTCTTAACATCCACAGGGCCATTGTGGATGAAGGTGCTTCCACCTGTGTTATGTCATCTGCTTGCTGGAAGGCCATTGGCTCTCTAGCTCTTACTTTCTCTCCCAATGCCCTAGAGGCATTTGATGGTCAGGAATCAAAACCCCTAGGTGTTGTCGAGAGTTTTCTGATCATGTTACAGGGTAAGACAGTCAACGTAGAAGTAGAAGTGGTTGACGCCAAGCTCAACTACAATCTCCTTCTTGGTCACAATTGGACTCACGCCATGCTATGCATTCCATCCACCCTCTTCCGGCTTTTGAAGTTTCCTCATGAGGGAAAAATTATCACTGTTGATTAGTTGTCTTTCCTCACCTCATCCTATGAGAACAACGTACCTTACATGGATCAGATCCCCAATCCCCCCGACAGTGTAGGACTCGGTCTTTTCAAGGACCCCGTCCTCTTGGGTATTTTTCCCATGCCACCACCGCACACCGTTCAAGTTAACATGATCTCTAGGTTAGATGACCCTTGGATCATCCCTTCGCCTGAACAGGTGACCGCTTTTGGAGAATCGATGCCTTTAACTCTAGTTGAGATCAATTACTGCGAGATCGTCGCTGCATCTGATCCTCCTCCTTCTGAACATGATCCTTTGAGCATGGCTTTAGATATATATTCTCAATCCCCTTGGCTAGGTGAGGTAGACTCGCCTAACCCTTTAAGAGAAGTCTTCCCTTTTGATGAAGCCATCATTGAAATGATGTCTCTTGAATAGTTGCCTTGGAACGATGGACATCATCGTTCCTCATTCATGCCTGGCCTGGAGGCAATGTCTGATTGTCTAGAGCGCTTCGCATCTTAGGTTCCCACTCTGCCTCTTCAAACTTTGATTTTGACTCACTAGGTCCTTTCGGAAGGGAACCTGAGTAATATCACACAAACAATGCCTATCAACATCTCTATCAAACTGGGGATAGTTGATAACATTCACGTGGGAGTGACTTGTTCTCCTGAAGAGATACAAGTTTATACGAGCCTTTTCCACGAATTTAGAGATGTTTTCGCCTGTTCCTATGAGAATATCCCTGGGATTGATCCCAGTATAGTCATGCATGAGATTCCTACCTACCCAAGTGTGAAACTCGTGCGTCAGCTTCTACGCCCAGTGCATCCCTGAAAAGCCGCAGCCATAAAAGCAGAAGTTGAAAAATTTCTTAACACGGGCTTTATATACCTGATTCCCTTCATATAATGGGTCTCTAACATTTTCCCTGTAGATAAGAAGCAGGGTACTATAAGGGTTTGTGTTGATTACCGAGACATAAATTGGGCCTATCCTAAGGAAAATTACCCCACTCCGTTTATAGATCAAATCATTGATGAATGCGCAAGGAGTGAGATTTATTCCCTCATGAATAGCTTCTCGGGTTATAATCAAATAAATATTTTACCCGCTGATCAACACATGACTACCTTTATCTGTCCCTGGGGTACTTTTGCTTACAAAAAGCTCCCGTTCGGCTTAAAAAATGCTGGGGCCACCTTCCAGCATCCTATGTCTTATGCGTTCCATGACATATGTCATCTTGTTCAGCCATATCTGGAAAATTTTCTGGACCATTTAGCTTGGCGAAAGGACCATCTTGAACACCTCCACCAGATTTTCCTTCGCTATAGACATTACAATATTAAGCTTAATCCTCATAAGTGCATCTTTTGCATGGATTATGGCTGTCTTTTGGGATTTATCGTCTCCAAAGACAAAATTCACCTTGACCCCCTCAAGGTCGAGGCCATTATCAACCTCCCATCTCCATCTTCATTACACCAGCTGCAGAGTCTGCAGGGAAAAGCTAACTTCTTACGGTGCTTCATTTCGAACTACGCGGAAGTGGCCAAAGGGTTTACACATCTTTTGAAGCAGGAGGTTCCCTTCCATTGGGACGAGATTGCCTAGCAATCCTTTGAGAAGCTCAAAACATTGCTCGTTGATGCTCTGTTGATACATCCTCCCAACTATCATCGTGATTTTACCCTTTACTTGGCCGCCACGTTTAGCACAATAGCTATGGTTCTAGTGTAGGATGACAATGATGGAAATGAACACATTGTTTATTATCTATCTTGGAATCTTCTCTACATGGAAACATGCTATGCTCATGTCGAGAAATTGGCGCTAGCCGTAGTATAAGCTATGCAGCAGTTCCGCCATTACATCTTGTTGCGTACAGTAATCGTGGTTTCTGACTGCAACCCCATGACATACATTTTGTCTCGACAATTGTTGGGGGGAAAGTACTCCAAATGGATCGTCATCCTTCAGGAGTTTGATTTAGAGTTCACCACTACTAATTCGATGAAATCATTGATTTCTGTTGATCTTATTTGCTCTCTCCCGACAGACTCCGTTCCATCCCAATCCGAGGATCATATCCCGAATGAAACGCTCTTTCTTATCAGCACTCATGATCCATGGTATGGTGACATTATCATATATCTTCAAACATCCATGTTCTGGTCCGAGTTGACAAAAGATGCCCAACATCGGATTTAGCATCAATCTCAACCCTACCACATTGTAGGAGATACCTTGTATTGTGTCGGAGTAGATTCGGTGCTCCATCGGTGCTTGAACTTGGAAGAGGCTGAAAGAGTCTTTAATGACTATCACAGTGGTGCCTGTGGCGATCACATGTCCGGATATTCCACCGCGCAGAGGATTATGCATGCGGGTTACTTCTGGCCTTCGATATTCAAAGACTGTATTGTTGCAGTTCGAAAATGTCATGCGTGCTAGGTCTTTCAGCGCAAGATGCACGCACCACCCCTACCCTTGCATTTTGTCATTACCGTAGGCCCTTTTGCTAAATGGGGCATAGATTTTATGACATGTAACCCTCACTCGACCGAGGGGCATGTTTATATAATCATTGCCGTGGCCTACTTTACTAAGTGGGCCGAAGCGATGCCTACATTAGCTTTCGATGGTAAGACAGCTGCCCAATTTATTTTCAACCATGTTATTGCACATTTTGGAGTCCCTCAGGCCATTGTAACCGATCATGGCAATCATTTTCGGGATTACATGATGGCTGAGTTGACATCAAAGTTGGGCTTGCGACATGATAGCTCAACACCATACTACCCCCAGGCGAATGGCCAGGTTGAGGCTGTGAACAAGGTATTGGTCACAATGCTTCAACGAACGATTGGTATCCATAAATTCGATTAGCATCTCCAATTATTCTCAACTCTCTGGGCTTATCGAACGTCAGTAAAGAGCACGACCAGATTCACACCATTCCAATTGGTGTATGGTCTGGAAGTGACTCTCCCGGTTGAATGCGAAATTCCTTCTCTGAAGTTGGCTATGGAACTATTGCCTGACACTTCTCTAGAGGAAGAACATCTCTTGTATTTGGAACGACTGGATGAAACCCGCCACTTGGCTGCCTTAGTTATTGAGGCACAGAAAAAGCGGGTCAAAGCCCACTTCGATCAATCAGTTTCTCCACGTTCCTTCATTGAAGGGGACCTCGTCCTCCTATACGACCAAGCGCATGAAAAACTTGGAGTGGACAAGTTCCAACCCATGTGGAATGGACCCTATATAGTTAAACGAGTATTAAAAAATGGGGCCTATGAGCTCATCGACTACGAAGGTGTTCCTCTGGCGTAGCCTAGGAATGGGATGTACCTCAAAAAGTACTACGCTTGAGTTATTCTTGTGTGGTGTGTGTGTACATAAGTGAGTGTGTTCATTTTTGTGCATGTGTGGTGTGGTGTGCTTTGTAAGCATATTTTTGTTGATTGGGTCTTCCTGATTGTGCAGATGTCCATTTCTCCTTTTGTTGGTTTCACGGATGGTGCCTCCCGCAGTACCAGGAATCTGTCCTTGGAAACCTGGGTAATCTACGATCCTGCTGGTGAGTTAGTAAATTTACAAGGTGTTTTTCTAGGACCTACTACAAATAATATTGCAGAATATAGTGCCGTGTTGGAATTATTAAGCGAGGCTGTGAACCTCAGTATTCATGAATTACTTGTATATCTGGACTCACAGCTTGTAGTATTACAACTTAATGGTCATTATTCAGTTAGAAACCCATCCATTTTATGACTATATCTACGTATTCATTTACTGGAAAGGAATTTTGATTATATTACATATAAACACATACCCATACATATGAATGTGTTAATAGATGTAGTAGCTAATATGGTTTTAGATAGACATTTGTGCAACTTGTAAAAACATCATCATATGTAAAAAGATCCATCCAGAAATAGATATACATATGTGTGTGTGTGTGTGTGTCGAAATGTTTGTGGTTTGTGTACATCACATAAAATAAAAAAATATACATGTCTGTTCCAATATAGCCGGAGACAACATGTCTCTCAAAAATATGCATATAAAAGCCCTAGATGTCTAATCAGCGTGGTTCTCATGGTAACATGTCACTTCGTGCACCAATCACCTAAGTAATTGATGGAGGCGACTAGGCACCCCCACAGTGTGTCTCTGGTAAGCCATCGGGACGTCTGCTAGACGGGCATAGTCTGGGATCCCCCAGGCAATGCCCTCTAGGTTTTGGATCAACTCACTCCCTTCGCCACCCTCAGCCTGAGGATCATGTGTGAGAGTGGTCCTCCGTGCAATGGGCGACATTCCGGTAGGCCTCTCTGGGCCAACATCTACATACATATAGAACTGTTTGTTAGAATAGGCATGTATCATAAAAAATCAAAAATACATAAAAATAAAAAAAAGATACTTACCCGGCTCCTCATCCCAATCATCCCCCTCCGGGAGCGAAAGTTCTGGGTCTCCCGTGAAGTTGGTACCTAAGTAAGGCCAGTCCTCAACAACAATTAGCTGTCGCTGTAGCCATACAAAAAAATTGGGCCTCCACGACATCTGTTGGTCCCCTCCTAATCTGGGTATGAGTGTTGCCCATCGAGCCATCCTCAGCTCCCTCAATGATGACTCAACGACTATCACCCCCTGGCCCTGGAAAATTGGTAGTCATTCAAGGATGAACGATACCAGAATGGAACCGTACACAAACTAATTTAGTTTGACCTTCTTCCACTTTATCAGCTGCCGTTTGATGTTCGTTGTTACGGCAGTGGCCCAATCAAAAAGTGTCGGGTTCATGCATTCAGATGTTAGTAGGAGCTGTGTTTTGGTTGCCTCATGCAGTGCTTACAACCCCGCAGCCCGCGTGATGGTGTGGAGCACTACTCAGAGTGCTA
This sequence comes from Pinus albicaulis, assembly GCA_034641835.2. Lineage (NCBI taxonomy): Eukaryota > Viridiplantae > Streptophyta > Pinopsida > Pinales > Pinaceae > Pinus > Pinus albicaulis. Next base: position 849,307,525 of record CM076574.1, on the reverse strand, counting down.
GATCAGGGACACTATGGATATCGACCTTCCCACTGCCCAATCCTGTCTGTGCCCCTGGGCACACTCTCACCATCACCATATCCATTTTCTCACCAGAAGGTCTATTGCCTGTCATGATTGGAACTGGGCCTCTGTGGGACAATCCAGTTATGAAATACACGTCAAATACCTCAAGTTCCAACACTTGGTCTCGAAGCCTGAACACTTCCTCGTTCTTGTCCCAAATTCTAATCAAATAATACAATAGCTTAGGTTGTGCTCTCAAACATGGTGTGAGGAAGAACTTTTTGAGACCACAGTTTTGGAGAGCAGTCATGCACGTTTCATTATGCATTGCCATTTCATCTTCTTCACCATGCTCCCTCTCCTTCCACTCAATCACCATTGTGGCTATGTATCTGCACCAACATGGTCATAAACACCTCATTAGATCTTTGCAACACTCAGAAATTCATCTGATTGGATCCTTTTTTGAATAATTGAGGCGGAAATTTGAGTTGCACCATTGGTGCGACCCCTTTGCAAAAAGGAGCCAATTGGTGCAGGTCCGTGCTCGATACCTGCGCCAATTGGCCGAGCCCTAATTTTGCAAAGGGTCCCCCCAGGGATCAAAAACACAATGGAAATCCAGAAAAAATGAATCAAAACAAAGCTAAGGAGAGTGCGTCTTACCTGGAACGAACAAGAATCGAAATGACGTACTGGATTGACCACAATCACCACTGCAAGTTTGCACAGCAAAAGCTCACTGTTGCTCTCACAAAAGGTAAAAAGTAAAAGTGTATGTGTTTTTACTATTTTTAGCATATTTATAACTTTTCAAATTCAAAATTAGGTTTTGAAGGTCAGTTTTCCATCATTTTATTATATTTTGTCAAAAAATGGATTTTACACTCGCTTTTATGTGTAGCAATAGGTTTTCATGCAGCTTGAACGATGATACGAGTTGTATTTTATAATTTTTCGGACTTGGTAAAAACACGAAAAAGTCAGTTCTGGAGTCATCTTTCAGCTCTTTCCTGACTCTCTAAACATGAAAATATTGCCGAGTCGCCTGTCATTTTGAACTCGTTAAATTGGATACGAAATGAAATCTACCTAGTATACGTTTACCCCTTTTTTGGGCTGGGATAGATTATTTACGAAAAAGGAATACCTCAGCCTATCACGACTAGGAGGTTTTCTCAGACATAGTTTTCTACCTTTTTGGATCTGAGGAACTATTTACGAAAAGGGATCGTTGGAGTTTACTTTTCCATTGTCTTTTCAAACTCTCTAAACATGAAAAGACGTCGAGTTATTCCTTTGTCAGACTTGTTAAACCCTGATGACATCAGATTCAGTCGTAATGATGATATTCGAGTTTCTCCTTCCTAGGGATCGTTAAATGTACTAGGATGGATTCGTCCAAAGGATGAAATTGTATTACAAGAATATGTTATCCCCTTCAAGCTTGTTTCCAAAAATAACTGGGGTACTCACTAGAAATGGTGGGGAAAAATGGAACCAATATTGTCGTCGTGTCGGCAGTATGTCGCTCTTGAACATGGCACTTGTTTTCATTCATGTAAGGTTGGTGACATCTCGTCTCGTTTTCAGTTTGCCTCCATGGGTTTGGGTTATCCTTGTTTTACCTCTCATCTACTCTTTTCCTCGTCGTCATGAGCTCAGATCGTTTGATGTCAAATACTGCCAAATCCGTTTTCGTGCCACTGATATGTTCAAGAGAAGTTGACCTCTGTAGTTTCAACCTTCCTCTGGTTCTCATTTGATCCTGATTCAAAAACGCTATGTTCCTCTGTCTCGCGTTAATGATGTGGGAAAAACTATGGCCCACCTTCGATCAAGGTCACTTCCTATCGACTTCAGCTCATTATCTAGGAGGCTGATCTAGAGACTCCCTTCCAGTACCTTGGAGCCTGCATGCCTCAATGGTAGGTTCTTCGCATTCAATGCAAGGTTTTCATCATTGAACTTCGATTGGATGATTCTGCGGATGTTCGACGCCAGGTCATTGATTCACATTCCGTGGATTTGTACCTATAGTACCTTGAGGACCATCGTCATTATTGGTGGGACCTCTCGCGTCTGTTAACAGTTTTCATCATTGACTGGTACTCAGACAATGTTTGTGCATGTTCGACTTCAGCTCACTTATTCACATGCTTGAACTTGTACTCTGTTCGGGTCAAGATGGAGCGCAAGACCCTCAATTTTGTTTTTTGGAATCTAGGCTGCAGATTTTTTGATTTCATGATTGGCTACGTGACTCATTGATTGGATGGTTGTGACCATACCTGAGTCTATTCATTGATCCTCACTGGATGGCTGCGTCCATGCCTTGGATCTTCATTATTATGTACTCTATTATGGATGGTTGCGCCCATACCATATTTCATTTATTTGAGATATTAGTTGTACTTGTCTACGCAGGTTTTCCGACGGCAGTGTTTTCAGTTGGACACGTTCTCGTAAATCATTTCACCCCTCTCTCTCTCAGGCCTCATGCTTTAGGGGGAATTTTTTACATAGTAATTTTTCACCATCCCTATAATCCCCTTTCCCTCACATTGGAGGACCTATTCCATGACCTGTGAGTAGTGACATGACCTGAAACAACTTTCATGGCATCCCCCTTTGACAAGGACAATCATTCCTCTGAAGATAGTTTCCTGTGAAAATCCCTAAAAATATACCTTTTTTCATTGGCATGAACCGCCAGTTCAGCCCTCGCCCCAATGGGGGAAATACACAAAAGAGGGTGCGCCAACTGGCGCTCTGTCCCAGTGTATTACTCGCACCAAGCTTAATAAGGATTGTTTTTTAAAAATAAATGGTGGAATTTTGATTCTAACCAACTCTTGAACTGGTCTCTAAAATGATTTGGGAGGCTTGGCTCCGAATCTCCATGTAGGGGAAGTGGTTTTAGACCTATCATGGAAGCTTCCTTTAGGATAGGGCCAATCCCATGATTGTAGGGATCCAAACTCCCCTTCCACCATCTATATAAGCTTGCCATTTTCCCTTTGCAAGCTAGCTTGAATAGAGCTAAATCAGTAGTGAGGAGATTATCGTCAGACAACCAAAGAGAGAGAGACTTGTCCCATTCCCAACAAGCTTTATCAAGACGTACTCCACTGTTTACCCACCAAAGGAAGATCCAGCATCAGAGCTCAGGTTGTATCTTTCTTTCGTTGTGATTAATAATAAGTGACTCTGATTATGGTTCCAATCATGTGTTCATGTTTTATGATATGAGTTATATATTCTCTGACTGATATATGGTTGCATGTATTAGGTTTTACATTTGTGTGTTGTTCCTTCGTGTATGTGCAGGTTTTGGAACGTGCCGGGCGGAAGAATTGTGATCTGCCAAAGCGAAGGACGGAAGCACCATCTTCTCTGCAAGCAACAACAGTGTGGGACTTAAGGTAGGCCTCTTGTCACATCTTGGTCTTTTGTAACTAGGAACCTGTGTCTTAGCGTGACTCGATTGTTGCTAGACCCGATCTGGGCTAGTAGGGATCACCTCTGTTCGCAAAGGGGATTTACCTCTCCAAAAATAGCATCGCTTATTGGTGGGCCTAGTATGCCAATTAATATGTCTAGGAATATCAGCTACATGTTTCTCCAAGATTGGGATCTTGCTCTCAGAACCTCCATGTGTAGCCACATCTGCAGGGGTACCTTATGAGGGAAAACTTGAAACATTAACAGGACCTATGCCGTCCTTCTAGTTTTTCAACACTGGATATTTTGGCTTTTAGGCTTTAGGAACTTTCTTCTAAGAAATCTTAGGGGTTCTTGGGGAAACTAGAGCAGATGGGGTTTATGGGCTCTCTGTTGGAACAAAATTCTGGATATGAGTACGAATAGGTGTAGGAACATAAGTATGAGCAGGGGTAGTTGTAGGAATATGAACCAGGTTAGGAACAGGAGTATCAGTATGGGTAGTTGCAGGAATAGGAATTAGGTTAGGAACATGAGTATGAGCAGGGGAAGTTGCACGAATAGGAATCTGGTTAGGAATAGGAGTTTGCTTCTTAATTTTGATCCCCTTTCTATTTGTTTGAGTTCTGCCCCTTTTTCTTTTGGTAGGCTAAGGCTAAAAGTCACCACAGAAAAGGAAATGATCCCAAGTCCTGTTTTCCTTGGCCAATTGGCTCTCTATCAATAGTTTAATCAAATATTTATGATAGATGAAATGCGTCAAGGGATTGGTCCTAGCCCTCTACCTGGAAGCTATACACTGCAGTCTCTTTAGCAAGTAAAAATAGGGGTTTATCCTAATTTTTCCATCCACATGTGCCAAAAAATAAAAATGATACAAATTTATCCTATGGTAACGACCCTCACAAGTAAAAGTTGTAGGGGAGCATACCACTTATCTAGAAGCCATTCTTTCTGGATACCTTCCTTTCAATTATGTGCTCTGTGCTCTTCCTTAAAAACAATGGCACATCTATGCTGGCCAAGGTATGGTTGAGGAAAACCCTGTCTCCATCCACAGGAAGTGTTGTTGCTTCAACCACAATCTGCGCTGTAACCTCAAATTCCAACCCACCAACCTTCACCTACTTCCCATCGAACCCCACCGCAAATGATTGGGCCACAAAGTCATGATATTCAAAGCACCGATACAAATCGACTCCACCCCACTTTCTGGAACAAACATAGGAGGCCAGGGTAAGCTTTTAATAACTCTGACTCCTTTGGCTCAGTGTGGTCCAACATTCTGCCTTTATTCATCTTGCTAGAACTCTCTGTGGATTCTTTTGTTGGTTTAATGCAAGTAAGGTGGTTCGCATTGCCAAGTGGAAAACCAGGTGAATTTACCCATACCATTGTGTAGATATGGTAAACTCGCATGACTGTAAAATTTGAAATGAAAACCGGTTTATCACGCTCATGAATTATTACCATAATTACACGAGATCAATTATACCATACCTTTAATTATTATAATCATTCATCATCATTACACATTGTACTTTCACCCTTTCAAAAATATCAGAGACACCTTCTTTGATGTTGACAGCGTCAACATAGTCAACATTTTGGACATTTTAAAAAACCTTTAATTGCTTACAATTGGTCCATCAGAGAAATTAGAAAATTTTGATAACCTCACTGTTAGTAATATCAGTCTCTCAACCATGTCGGATTCCAAAATATTGTAAAAGTATCAAACTAGTTAATTACAACCCTTAATGCTGACAACGTGACTATCAAAATAAATGAAAAAATTACAAAAAATGAAATTTGGTGATAACATGTGGACCGCCTTCGGCCCTACTTTCCACCATTATTGGACACATCAGACATTGTAGAACAACTCACACCAACATAGCTAAAGCCTGAATACATGGAATAGGACACAACTGATCGGATCATGGACACGCAAATTAAGAACACTTGCATGTAAAATATCTAGCTATATTTGGTTTTCAAAGCTGGCCAACTCCTGCACCAAGGCAAGTGGCTCACTAGGGACCAAGTTCAGAAAAATTTTCCTCAACTCATGGAGGAACTCAACGAAATCGGGACCATTGATTCCTACAGGGGGAGGAATGATCCAGGTGGATATTCGAGGCAACCTACCTATTCCACTTTGACCCCCACCATTTTTTCTTTTAGTTTTCCAATTTCCTTAATTGTAGCACAATTTACTAGTTTTGGCAGTTTTTTGGGTCCTGAACTTCCAAAGTCGTTTTGAGACCCTAAACGAAGTTTTTTGGAAAAACTAGGACAAAAACTTAGATGGGATTAATTTTTATCCCTTACAAGTTGTATTCCTTGGATATATGTTTTTGATGAGGTATTGTGTGCGTAAAACGAAGATTGTATGCCAAAGTTACAATCCTGGGAAGTTGATTTACCAATTTACCCAAATGGGGCCTATAGTTTTGGTGCTTCATATCCTAGGGTTAGTTTTTTTTATGTTTAGGGTTTTCCATTGTTTCTCAATAATAAATAGGCCTTAGAGCCTCATTTTAACAAATTTCAGAGACATGTAGCCGCCACATCTCTTCTGAGAGATAAACTACCATCACTCGAGCTAGTTTATTTTCATTATGTATGTAAGCTTATTTCATTTATTTGCTATTAATGAAATGAAGTATATTTTCTACTACATCTCTACATTTATTTTTATTCCTCTATTTTATTATGTTCCTGCATAAATCTAGATCAGTGGTATTAGAGTGATCTACTTTTTCTCAATCTTTCTTTGCATGTCCCCAACGAGATCTGGGTATAAGGAGTTAGGGCTCGATCCGGTTGAACCTTTGCAAGATTAGCCTCGTAAACCCAAACGACCTCCCATGGTGGAGGAAAAGAAAGATGAGGGAGTAGGATATCCTATCAAAATATGGCTCGAGGAGGCCCTCTACAAACAAAGGAATGCGATGATGGACAAATTTTTCCAGATCCTTCGACGACTACCCACTGACGACGCATATTAATCCGTCATCCACTCTGGAGATGCCACTCCTTTTAAGGTACAAGTTAACTTCAACATTCCCATGTGTGAGGGCCAAATATATGCAAAAGTTGTAGATAGGTGGTTGACTATATTAGAATGATATTTTTCAGTTCATGACTTTTCCAATCGGGAAAAGATTACTTTTGCACTCCTCAAAGTTGCTCCCCATGTTAAGGACAAGTAGGAAACCTACTATGAGAAAAAGGATGAGGGGGAATCCTCCATGTTCTATGTTGCACCCACTTTGAATTCTTTCTGAGACTCGAGGAACAATACTACCATGTTGGGAGATATGAGGACAAGTACATACAATGGACTACTATGTGACAGCAAAGGGATCAAGATGTACATGAGATGACGAATTGGTTGCATACCCTAAGCACAAAATTGGCTATCAAATATTTAGAGAAACATTTGATGCTTAAGTATTGCAATTTTCTAAACAGATGCATCTATGAGGAAATGGAATTCCTCGACATCTCCTCACTTGGTGCAACATACCATTATGTTTCCAATATTGACAAGAAATTCAAACAAAAGAAGCGAGACTTTGGATCTACGAATCAGAAGTAAGGGAAAGTTGCCCCTAAACCACAAAACAAAGGACAAGGCCAAGGTGGGGCAGCTAAGGAAAAATCTTTGTAGCCACAAAAAAATAACAACACCATGAAGCCAAAGAAGGACACAGGAAAGTGGTGCGAGTTCCATAAGAGCTCCACTCATAACACAAGTGAGTGCCAAGCCAAGCAGCCACCGGTGGCTAAGTTGAAGGCTTTTGAATAAAATGCATGTTCTGACTCTGAGTCAGGACCTAACAAGGGGGATGATAAAGGGAAGCAGGTTATCGATGCGAACCCCAATGCCACTGTTTCCATGACCAATATCCAAAATGAAGAACCTGAAGATCCAGAGGAGGGGTAGCACCTCTTCCATTCTCAGATGTGGGTGAAGGACTCCCCGTTGCAGTTCATTGTCAATAGCAGGAGACAAAAGAACCTCATTTCAATAGAGGTAGTGAAGTGTCTAGTTCTGTCGATCATAGCACACCCACAACCATACACCATCAAGTGGCTTCATCAAGGATGAGATCTTCACATCAGCCAACAGTGTCGCCTTCCCTACAACATCAAGCCCTTGACGAATGAGGTATTATGTGATTTTTCTCCCCTTGAAGTTTGAGATGTATTATTAATACAACCATACTTGTGGAAGTGACATGATGCATATGAGTCTCGGCCTCACGTTGTTATTGTTACTTTGGGTAATAATTTTACAGGATACTGGAGGTAGCACCGCCTACTGCCACCTCTTTGATAATTATGAATAGATGTAGTAAGTTCATTTCCCAAACCGGGAAATTTGTTTTCCTTATGATCCGCCCTTAGGGAAAGAAGAATATTGTGGCCATGACCACTAGATAGGACTCCTTCACACAACAACGACTGATGGACAAGGTCATGGATGAGTAGAGGGGCGTATTCACCTCACCTGCAGGGGCACCTCTGCACTGTCAGGTCAAGCACTCCATCGATATGACCCCATGTGCAATTCTACCTATTGGACCAATCTATCTGCACTCTGCTTTGGAGAACGAAGAAATCAAGAGGCAGATTAGGGAGCTTCTACAGATTAGGGAGCTGCTACAAAAAGTTCACATCCAACTGATTTCATCGCCCTATGGGAGCCCGATTGTGTTGGTGCAGAAGAAGGAGGGGAATTGGAGACTTTGTATTGACTATCGGGTGCTGAACAAGATCATTTTTCGGAATAGGTATCTGATCCCACGAACTAATGACCTTTTGGACCAACTCAAAGGGTCAAATATTTCAGCAAGATTGACTTGAAGTCCAGGTATCACCGAGTATTAATCAAACTCTCCAATGTGTGGAATACTGTCTTCAAATCCAAGGATGGCCTTTTTGAATGGTCGCTCATGTCTTTCGGGTTGACGAATACTCTCACAACCTTCATGAGGCTGATGGACAACATCTTGCAACCATTTACTAACTCATCTCTGGTGGTGTATTTGGATGACATCCTGATCTTCAACCAAATTTGGGAAGACCACCTCCACCACATTCGATAGGTCCTCCAAACACTGTGGAAACATAGGTTGTTTTCCAATTTGGGGAAATGCACTTTTGGCATGACCTAGGTTCAATATTTGGGATACATTATTGATGAATGGGGGTTGCATGTGAACCCAACAGAGATCCAGGTCATTCAGGATTGTCCAACCCCAACCACTCTAACAGATCTCTGTAGCTTTCTGGGTCTTGCTAATTTATACAGTAGGTTCGTGTTGGGGTTCTCTCATATCACTTGGCCTCCGATTCATGTCACCAAGGGATAAGAAAAAGAAAATTTCTTTTGGTTTGAATCTCACTAGAAGGTGTTTGCAAATTTGAAGCATTGTCTCTACTCTGCACCAGTGCTCACATTACCATACTGGCAGTAACCATTTGGGATCGACACATATGCCTTTGACTATGATATTGGGGCAGTTATTACTCAAAAGTGGCATCCAATTGCATATCATGGTGAGACACATTGAGACACACTCTGGAAATATCCCACCTGTTGTAGCTCCTAGAGACAGTCTTGAGTTGCAAAAGACCAGTGCCTAGGACATCTTAAAATTAGAGGTTAAATTTAGATAATCACAAGGATGCTTCTGTTAAAATATGGAATAAGAGAATAATGGTTTTGGTGGTTCAAGGATGGAGAAGACCTTGCAATCGATTCATGTGAATTTTCGATACTGTGAGAGGACTCAGGAGGCTGTAAGGCTTGATGGATTTCAAATGGGTCAAGTATAAAACAATGAGCAGAAGCCTTAAAAGTATGCAGAGGCATTGAGAAAGAATGGAGAAGGAACCCACAAGAGACAGGCTTAAGAGGATTACGAATTTGTCCCCCGCGAACTCAGAGGAAGCGGATATGAATGAGACATGGACAATAACAGAGGTTCATGGAGTGCGAATTAAGGGAGTCCATCAAGCTTAATACAAGAGAATTAACACCTGAGCGTTATACAGACCTGAATTCATGAATAAAATTATAGACTATCGGTAGCTACAGTACATGAACCCTCAAAGCAGCATTGCATGAAAGATGATTACACAAAAAAGGAAACAGATAATAGAAGGAAACAAATACATACTACTCATTGCTCCATCTGGAATCCAAATAACAGTTCTGTATCATATTAAGTTTAAACAACTCTCCCAAATATGTGTCTCAGAGCACAGCGAGCACAATCATACAAAACTATAGCAAAATTCTTCCAAAATTATAGAACCCTTTTTCTTTTTTGAAATCCATACATATATAATTTTCTCCGAGGGTCTACGATCCTAATCATTTATGATAGACCCATACCTATGAAATCAAAATATCCTACCTAACTTTCAGAGTGTACATCGAGCAATTACTTATGTACTGAGAGAATTAAAACAGGAATGGATGAAAGTGAGATTTCACCAACAAAATTGTCAAAATCAAACAGAAAGGACATGGTTGGCCATGGAGGCCAATTATGGGAGCCTTCAAATGGTAGCGATCTTAGGTGGGCAGGTTGGTTGTCATCATATGATTCCATGTGTTGCTAGAAAGTATCCACTCCCTCATTCTTATGATTTCCGCTTAATCTGTTGTGAAGGGGCCAATTTTACTGTGTGTGCTTGGCTCTTTAGCAGAGGTTTTCTAAAAAAACTGAATAAACCATCGCTGCATGCTCCACCCAAAAGCTCGTGCTGTGTTTGAATTGCAAACTAGAAACCAGATTTCGGAGGGGGGGCATGAATGGTTTGTAGTATTGGATGGGGGGGTGAAAAATCACTACAAGCTACCACGTAGCACCAGAGGCGGTATTAGGAACCTGCCATTTCGAACCCCCCCCCCCCCTTGCATTAACCTTTGGAAGGTAGAGGGGGTGAAAAATATATTATGAGTCATAGGATACATTGAAGTGGATCAGAGCTGAAAGCAGGATGGCAGAAGCGGAAGTGGATTTAACGGGACTCATTAACACTGAAATGGGCGAAAAAAAGGCCACAGAAGGGCTATTGATGATGTGATAAGGCATTGTGACCCAAACTCCGCCCACACATCACAAATTTCAGGATTTATGTGTAAGCAGCGAGGATTAAAAGGTAAAAAGAGTGATGTGCGAAGTGCGGGGGATGGGAAGGTGACGTGGAATGGATGGAGGTGGGATCGCGCCCGCAGATCACATATCGCAAAGTTTATATGGGAGAAAGCGGAGGTTAAACGGTAAAAAGGGCAATGTGCGAAGTGCAAGGAGGTATGGCATGGCAGGACAGAGGTGGGATCGTCCACATATCGCAAATCACAAGATTTATGTGTTAGCGATGGAGGGTAAATGGTAAGATTTGCAAAAGTGCAATGTGCGGGCACTTAAACTTCGGGAAGTGAAAAAAGGTGAAAAGGTAAAGGAAAGGTGGAAACAAAGGGTTGCATGTGATTTGGTAATGCGGTAAGGTTGGATGGGTCCCACCAATTCGCATCAGCAAAAATATAAGTTTCGACTAAGTCTTAAGAGGTAAATTTTAAAACTTGTGGGGAGTGATGTGCAATGAGCAGGGGGATGAGTGCCATGGAAGATGGATGACGGGCCACTTGGGTTACTATGGGGGTGCTCTGGGCTACGGCGCACCCATTGGGGGTCTTCCCCCACAGTTATCGTGAGTCGTAGATCGGTGGTCAGCGGACTTCTGGTGGAGTCAACTGCAAAGGCACCAACACTGATAACCTATGGGTTGTTTTTCCCTGCAGATTTTTGTTGATTTGAGATCATCGGTCATTTCTTTAAAACCTTCCCAACGATTAGGACGAGCATTATTCCACAGTGGGCGATGAATGATGTGGAGTGGAAAAAGTGGGGGTTGCCGCCCCGCGCTTGAAGCAATGGGCCTTCATCTTACCTTCTCTAGATCTTCATTTGCTTGAATTTGATGTTGCCTTATCCCTTCAAAGAATCAAAATCCAACATTGGCTCCATTGGGAACTCATAGACCATCTACATGTGTTCTTCTTGATGTGCCTGGGATCATCGTTAGGACCAATTTCAAGAATCTTTAACCAAAAAAGAAGAAGAAAGAATCGATGCAGAAAAATAGAACGACATATAGACACTATGAGGATATGTAAAATGGGCCATCATAGCCTGCTATTAGTGCTGGAAGTAAGGCTTGAGAAACTGTCCATTGATAGGCATCTCGAGTATATCTCCTTCCAAATTCTCCAGTGCAAAAGTATTGTTTCCTTTTACCTATTCCACCCTAAATGGACTGAACCAGAGTGGTTTGAACTTCCCATGCTTTCCTTTATCTGCTCGCTTGATATCCCATCGCAACACCAAATCTCCAACTCAGATTTCTCTGTCTTTAACTCTTTGATCAAATAAACCTTTAATTTTTTCTTGATACTCTGCTAGTCTGAGGCCTACCTGTTCCCGTGTTTCATTCAACTCCACCAACTGATTCATTCTTCGGATAAGGTCGTTTGGCTCTTGCTCGCTTTCTTGTAAGAATCGGGCCACGGGTAATGCAAGCTGAATAGGGAAGACTGCAGTTATTCAATACACCTGTTCATAAGGGGGCTTTCCTGTGGATCTTTTAGTGGTGATGCAATTTTCCCATAGTGAAAACATGAGCTAGGAATCCTAGTTCTTTTGGTTTTAGTTGATGGTCTTCTTCAAGATCCTCACCAGTGTCTTGTTAGATGATTCTGCCAGCTCGTTCCCCTGTGGGTAGTACACAGTGGAGTTTCCTACCAGGATGTTGTAACGCTGACAAAAATTTACAAATTTAGCCGACTTGAAAGCCTGGGCATTTTCTGTAATTATTTTAGCTGGGCATCCAAACCTAGCTATTATGTTCTTCTCTAGGAACTTGATCACCACTGAGTCTGTATCATTTCTTATGGGCACAGCTTCTACCCACTTAGTGAAGTAATCCGTAGCAGTGAGGGTCCATCGATGTTGATTGCTAGAGGCCAGGTAAATCTCTCCTATGAAGTCAATCCCCCATTGTTTAAAAGGTTCTTCAACATGTACTAGGATTAATGGGAGGGGTGCATACCTTTGATTTTCAGTGAACTTCTGACACTTCTCGCAAGCCCGAACACGGACATGTACATCACCAAACAGCTTAGGCCAAAAGAAACATGCCTTCAGGATCTTGTGTGCATTGGATTGCCAACAGTAATGCTCGCCACATATCCCTTCATGGAACTCGGTCATCACTTGGTCAAATTCTTGCTCTGTCAAGCACAAAAATAAGATCCCCGCTGGGTCTTTCCAATATAGTCGTCCATTTTCCACAATGTACTTTTGAGACCTCAATATCAAAGTGTGATACTTGGTCTTATCATAGTGAGGGGGACACCTCAAGGTTAAAAGGTATTCCACTATGTATTTATACCACGAGGATAGCAGGTACTTTACATGTGTCTTTTGTGTGGAATATTTTATTCCCTGATGCATACCTGTATCCTCCTATCATAGACAGATTTATTCCTAGAGCCTGACAGTTGGATTCAGACAAGATTTTTTCCAGCCGCTGGCCTTTGATGAGTTTGGTAGGCTTTATCTCCATATCATACTCCTAGATCTTAGCTATCCATTTTCCCCTCTTCCCTTCACAGTCGCCCTGTACCAGAATATCCTTCACTGCTGTAGTGGGTACATAAGTTGTTATGGTTGATTGTAACACATACACCCAGAATGCCTTCAGCGATTTGACCAAAGCATAAGCTTGTTTCTCCAGGATATCATATTTCAATTCGACATCTCGCAGGACTTGAATGAAGAACACAATGGGTTTTTCATGCCCATCGGCATTTTTTTGTAAAATTAATGTAGCTATTGTGTGAGGAGAAGCAAAGGAGAAAATCATGAATGAATTCTCATAATCTCGACCTGCCAGCACTGGAGCTTCTACAAATGCCTGTTTGATCCTATTGAAAGAGTCCCTAGATTCCAGGGTCCATCTGACTTCATTATTCTTCTTCATCATTCTGGTGATGTTTCGAGCAATCTCAACATAGTTGGGAATGAACCTTCTAAGGAAATTTATTCTTCCCAGGAATACTTGTACTTCCTTTTTGTTTCTTGGTAGGGGAATGTTGTTTATCACCTCTACCCGCTTCGGGTCGATCTTCACTCCCTCCTTAGTTACTATGTGCCCTAGTAACTTTCCTTCCTCCAAAGCCAAAATGTATTTTTGGGGATTCAGAGACAGGCCATACCTGCGGCATTTATCAAAGGTTTGTCAAAGGTGATCTATGTGTTCAGCGTCACACTTTGAAAAGATGGTTATGTCGTCTAGGTAAATCAGCCAAAATTATCTTGCTCTTCTATGAAAGCAATGTCCATCGCATGTTGGAATGTGGCACCAGCGTTTTTCAGGCCAAATGTCATTCGAGCGTACATGAAGGTTCCCCAAGGTGTGGTGAATGTCATCTTCTTTTGGTCTTCTGGGAGCACTTCCACCTGGTTATATCCTAAGAAGCGATCGATCATGGACATGCGGGAGGATCCCACCACCTTTCTCAAGATGTGGTCCATCTTCGAGAGGGGATAGTTATCTTTGAGTGAGGCTCTGTTTAGATTGAGGAAATCCACACAAAGACTAATTTCACCATTATTATTTCTTTCAAGCACCAAGTTCGCCACCCATTCGGAGTATCTTAAAGGCACAATGATCTTGGCCTGCAACAGCTTCTTTATTTCTTTCTCGATAGCTGGGAGAAGAAGAGGGTTGATCTGTCTCAGCTTCTGCTTATGAGGCTTAGTGTCTTCTTTTAGAGGTATTTTGTGTTCTATAATTTCAATTTGAAAAGTCATCAGATCCTGGTATGACCAGGCCAAGACGTCTTAATACGATTGAAACAACCTGAGGTATTGATCTTAGTATTCTTTAGGGACCCTTTTTGACAGCTTCACCACTTTTGGATCTTCTTCTGTCCCAATATTCACATCCCTGACACGCTCGTTGAGGGTCATTTTTATGGGGTTAACTGGGATATCATTATTGTCAAACAATATCTCCAAAGGCACGAGCCCCCTAGGAATGACATTTCCCTTTAATTGCAGAACACAGTGTCCAGCCAGTGTCTCTTCCCATCTACTTTTTGGCTCTTGATTGCCATCCTCGGTGACTAAGTTGATCACCATATTTGAAAACTCACCCACCATTTCCATAAAAAATTCTAAACCTTCTCTTCATCTTTAAAGACTTGCCAATTCTTTACGTTTTTCGGAATGGAGGGGCAGTATCGCACCTCAACCTCATATCTGAGCAAAGGATTCTGTGGGGGGTGGAAATTACTAGAAACCACAACTATTGAGTCTTCCATTTTGTTTTTATCCCTCGGCATGAACTGAATGTTAAAAGAAAAAAATAATTTCCCAACTAAATCCCATACCTCATTCCTGTAAGCTCTGAGCTGCGGGTATTTATTTTTGCATTGCCTCCCGACTTGCCTCACTACAAGCTCTGAATGTCTAAACACCTTGAGGTTTTGTATGTTCATGTTCCATGTTGTCTACAACCCCAACAACAAGGCTTCATATTCAGCCACATTATTTGTGGCTTCGAGTTCCAGCCTAAAGGAGAGGGGAACCAAGCATCCTTTTGGTTATATCAAGAGTACCTTGACCTCGTTTCCTTCCCGTGAGTAAGCCCCATCAAACTGCATGGTCCATATCTTTTTTTCCTCTCTGCTCATAGGATTCTTCTGTATTAGAGGAAAAATCCTCATTTCTTGCTAGAATTTTTCATCCTCCTCGAGCATAAGACAAGAGAATTCGCCCTACTTACCATATACTGAAGAATTTGTGGAACCATCGACTTTGGTGACCATCTTCACGAATCTTGATTCACAGTATAATATTCTTTCCTCCCCACCAAATACTGGAATAGTGGCATAGGTGAGATCAAGTTTTATGGATCCTCCAATCTTGGATGCCCAGGATCTGGACAACAACATTCCAAACCGAGATGGGATATTAGCCACAACAATGTCCATTACCATGCTTTTGGCTGGAATCTAGGCTAAATTTACTACTAGATCTTTTATCATGCCCAAAAATTTCACCCTCTTGGAATCAAAAGAATACATATCTTTATAAGGCCTGGTAATCTGCAACCCCAATTGCTCCATGACGAACAAAGGAAATAGATAATGTGAGGCCTTAGAATCCAGCATGATGTTGTGCGATAATAGGTCATGTATAACTAGAGTCACATAGAATGGGGGAGTGGCTCAGTCAAGCTCTTCTACATGGGGTCCAAAAACTACCATGGGTCTTTCTTCTTGGATATTGAAGTTGTTAGGCAGAGGGCCTACACCATGGGGCAGCATGAATTGAGAGACTTGGTGCTTGTATGATGGTTTTTTTAGGAGCTCGATCAGGGGGACTGGGATTATGACCTTCTCTAATTCTTTCTGGAGGATAAAGGCCATGAGATATTTTTCTATAATAACTTCTTTGAACTGCTCTTTAGGAGGGTCAAGCAGTTTCAAGGGTATAGTTGTGGATCTCTCATTTTGGGGAGGATCAGAGCCCTGTTTCGAGGAGGTGGACGCAGAGGCTTTATGATGGGCATACTCTTCTAAATTATTTTTCCCCTTACTGGTAGAACTAGAAGGGGTATGCTCTCTTGATGTCGACTCTTCATCTTGTTCCTACACTCGGGTTCTCTTCCTAGAGGATCTAAGATCATACTTCCTGTGGAGTTGAGCTTGCATGAAATCCACAAATTGCCTGCAATAATTGTCAATATCTCTATCCTATGGGGGGGATTCCTTCTCTTCTGGCTCTTCTTGCAGGGTGAGTTCAACTTCCTCATCCTCTAAGTAAGCGAGGAATCGATATTCTTGGTTGTCTATGACTTCCTTGGCCTGTCCCTCCATTTCCCCTTCTAGGTATAGGGGAGGTTGGATGTGATATTGTCGCTCTTCCCTTTCACGCTGCAACAAATGTAGAGGGGGCTTCTGGTACTGGGGATTAAACCCACGATTTGGAATCATTTGGTTAGGATGAGGAGGGGATTTATTGGCCTCAAATTCAAGCTTCACCAGCTTATTTGAGAGGTTATTGATCAACTTATTCATCTCTTCGATTCTATACTCCTAGGACTCCCTCTCTTGATTAAAGGTAGAAGCCTCCTCCCTACTCCTTCTGGCCTCATGCTCTGTCTTCCCTTTGAATTTACCAGTAGAAGAAAAGTTTTCTTCTACCTCCAATGCATCAATCTAGATCTGATACAGAGATGTAGAATTTCTTTCTCTTAGGGTGAACCCAAACTTTGGTTCAAAATCTCCTGCAAAAACCACCTTAGTAGTTGCTTAGGGAGGCTTTATTTCAGTAGGAAGATTATTATAAAGATTATTGAACCTATTTATAAATTTGTTACATCGTCATTGTGTATTTTCTTGAGAGCATTGAACTCTGTGAGAACATATCCATGGTCACTCTTTTCTCCCCATTTCAATGTGAAGAAATTTTCCATTTCTTCCCAGGTGTGGATTGTGTGGTCAGCTAGAGACTTGAACCATTTCCAGGCTTCCCCATCCAAATATTGGAAAAAGGGCCTTAACACCACATCTAAGTGCCCTACATTTACATTCTCAGCAAAGGCGTAGAAGTTTTCAATATGTCTTTGCACAGAAGTACTATCTTCCTCGGTGAACCAAGGCAAGAGTTTTAGATAATATTGAGGCATGTCATTCAATACTTGAGGTAGAGCCAGTGAGGCATATTTGTTGAGGAGGAATCCAGGTACAGCCATGAGCGGTGGTGGTGGTAGATTTTGAGGATGATTTGGTTTTGGTATAACAAGTGTGTGTTGAATAGAGGTTGTTATATTGGTCTATAAATTTTTTTGGAGGACTACAACTTCTTTGACTTCTCCAGCCTCGGGAGTAGGGTGTAAGGGAGGCAAAGAAATATCAATGAATTTTGCTTCATTTTTTATGATTGAATTGGCTAAAGAAAAGGCTTTTGGAGAATACTCAAGTACGCGGGTTGTGGTGCCAAGACCATAGATGTCACCTTTCTGAGATGTGGAAGGTGAAGCTTCTAGAGTAAATGAGGGTAGATAATCTTGGCTGGGCTGCTTCTCCTTCCAGACTCTCTTAAATATAACATTTTTGGGATTAGACCTAGAAGGGGTTCTCTGTTGGATGTACCTGATCGAGTATGAGCCCTTTTGTAAGCCAGGATTACAACTTATTTGAACTTTAATAATAGTGGAGTCGCTAAGGTGAGGGATATGCAACTCTAAACCCTTTGTGCTCACCTGATTGAAGGGTGAAGATAATGTTGTATCCCCAGGGAAAAGGTTTTCTAATTCGTTTCCCTGGCAACAACGCCAAAAATATGTTGTAGCTCCTATAGACAACCTTGAGTTGCAAAAGACCAATGCCTAGGACATCTTAAAATCGGTGGTTAAATGTAGATAAAAATAAGGATGCCTCTAATAAAATATGGAATAAGAGAATAATGGTTTTGGTGGTTCAATGATGGAGAAGACCTTGGGGTCAATTCATGTGAATTCTCTATACTGTGAGAGGGCTCAGGAGGCTGTGAGGCTTGATGGCTTCCAAATGGGCCATGTATAAAACAATGAGCAGAAGCCTTAAAAGTATGCAGAGGCATTGAAAAATAACAGAGAAGGGACCCACAAGAGACAGGCTTAAGAGGATTAAGAATATGTCCCCCTCGAACTCAAAGGAATCAAATATGAATGAGACATGGAAAATAACAGAGGCTTTTGGAGCACGAATTAAGGGAGTGCGGCAAGCTTAATACATAAGCCTTAACACTTGATCATTATATAGACATGAATTCATGAATAAAATTGCAAACTACCAGCAGCTACATTACACGAACCCTCAAAGCAACATTGCATGAAAGATGATTACACATAAAAGGAAATAGATAACAGAAGGAAAAAAATACATACTACTCATTGCTGCATCTGGAATCCAAATAACAAATCTGTATCATATTAAGTTTAAACAACTCTCCCAAATATGTGTCTTAGAGCACAGGGAGCACAATCATACAAAACTGCAGCAAAATTCTTCCAAAATTCCATAACCCTTTTTCCTTTTTTGAAATCCCTACATATAGAGTTTTCTCCAAGGGTCTATGATCCTAATAATTTACGATCGACCCATACCTATGAAATCAAAATATCCTACCTAACTTGCAGAACATACAGCGAGCAATTTTCTATATAGAGAGAATTAAAACAAGAAAGGGTGAAATTGAGATTTCACCAACAAAATTGTCAAAATCAAACAGAAAGGACATGGTTGGCCATGGAATCAAATTATGGGAGCCTTCAAATGGTATGGCGAGGAGCGATCTTAGGTGGGTAGACTATTTTTCATCATACGATTCCATTTGTTGCTTGAAAGTCTCCACTCCCTCATTTTTATGATTTTCACTTAATTCGTTGTGAAGTGACCAGCTGTACTGTGCGTTCTTGGCTCTCTAGTGGAGGTTTCCTGAACAAACTAAATAAACCATAACTGCATGCTCCACCCAAAATCTCGTGTTGTGTTTGAATTGCAAACCAGAAATCCGATTTCGAAGGGGGGAGCATGAATGGTTTGCGGTATTGGATGGGGGGGTGCGAAATCAATATAAGCTTCCACGTAGCACTGGAGGCGGTATTAGGAACTGGACATTTAGGACCCCCCCAGCATTAACCTTCAGAAGGTGGAGGGGGTGAAAAAGAGATTATGAGCCGTCGAATGCATTGAGGTGGAGCGTAGTTGAAAGCAGGATGGCCGAAGCGGAAGTGGATTTAGCGAGACTCATTAACACTGAAATGGGTGAAAAAAAATCCACATGAGGGCTATTGATGACGTGATAAGGTGGTGGGACCCAAACTCTGCCCGCACATTGCAAATCGTAGGATTTATGTGTAAGAAACGAGGATTAAAAGGTAAAAAGTGTGATGTGCAATGTGTGGGGGATGGGAAGGTGATGTGGCACGGACGAAGGTGGGACCGTGCCCGCAAATCACATATCGCAAAGTTTATATGGGAGAAAGTGGAGGTTAAACGGTAAAAAGGGTGATGTGTAAAGTGCAGGGAGGTGTGACGTGGTAGAATGGTGGTAGGACCGCCCACATATCAGAACCGCAAGATTTATGTGTTAGTGGTGGAGGGTAAACGGTAAAATTTGCGAAGTGCGATGTCCAGGCACTTAAACTTCAAGAAGTGAAAAAAGGCGAAAAGGTAAAGGAAAGGTGGAAACAAAGGTTTCATGCGATTTTGTAATGTGGTAAGGTTGGATGGGTCCCACTAAATCGCATCAGCGAAAATATAAGTTTCGGCTATGTCTTAAGAGGTAAAGGTTAAAACTTGCTGGGAGCGATGTGCAATGAGTGAGGGGATGAGTGATGTGGCAAATGGATGACAAGCTGCTTACGCCACTGCGGGGGTGCTCTGGGGTACGGCACACCCATCGGGGGTCTACCCCCACAGTTATCGAGAGTCGTAGATCTGTGGTCAGCAGATTTCTAGCAGAGTTAACTGCGGAGGCACCAACACTGATAACATGTGGACTGTTTGTGCCCGCAGATTTCCGCTGATCTGGGATCATCGATCATTTCTTTAAACCCCACCCAACGATCAGCACGAGCGTTATTCCACGATGGGCGATGAATTATGTGGATTGGCGAAAGTGGGGGCCGCCCAGCCTGCACTTGAAGCGTTGGGCCTTCATCTTACCTGCTCCAGCTCTTCATTTTCTTGACTTCGATGTTACCTTATCCCTTCAAAGAATCACAAGCCAACACCACCTATGACAAAGATATGTGTTCCATTGTGTAGGCCTGCCAACAATGGAAGCATTAAATTTTGGGGAAGGAAAGGGTCATCCACACAAATCACTGACCCCTGTAATTCATACAAACATAAGGGAAGTTGCAAAACGATCGCCATAAAAAATGGTCCACATACCTGCAACAGTTCCATTTGAACATCAAGTAAAAGAAGGCCAACGCAAATAATGTTGTAGACTACCTCATCCGATTGTCGATCATGGTGCTAACCATAGTGATCAACTCTTGTGGGCACGACACTTCGGGTTGGAAGCATCTCTATAAAAGTGATCCAAAATTTGGCAACACATATAAGACACTGTTGGAAGGGAAGCAAGTTCTAGATTTTCACCTCCAGGATGCACTGTTATGCCACCTGGGACACCTCTGTGTTCGTTCAAGCGAGTGTGCCAAGATGATTTGGGAAGCGCACTACAGTCATATCATTGGACATTTCAGGGTCGAGAAAACAGTGGCAATACTACAAAAGTATTTTTGTTGATCAAACCTTCAACATGATGTCAGGAAGTATATTAGATCCTGCACTCCCTGTGCTATTTCCAAACCGACCATCAATAAGCAAGGCCTATATAACTCGCTTTGTACCCGTAGTCGACCTTAGGAATCCATCTCAATGGATTACATGTCAGACCTTCCTTCTACCAAGCATGGCAATGACTACATTTTTGTGGTCCTCAACATATTCTCTAAGATGGAAATTATGATGGCCTACAAGAAGAATATCACACCATAAGCCACCACTAAAATCGTATTTGAATGAGTGTGGGTACACTTTGGGATCCCACAATCCATTATCTTAGATCAAGATAGTATTTTCCTTAGTGTATTTTGGTCAAGTCTCTAGTTGATGCTAGACACCACGCTCACTAATTCCACAACTTTCCACCCCCAAACTGATGGCTAGATAGAGGTCGTCAGTAGGATTATTATACACATTCCGCATATGTACAACTAGAAGCATCCATGCACATGGGATGAAATTCTCCTCTATGTCCAACACAATTATAATCAGGCTCTCCACAGCTCAACTGGCTACAGCCCCTTTTAGGTGAGATTCGATTTCCAGCCACTATGTCCCATTGATTTGGTTATACCATTTGCAGCTACTCAGGCATATTCGACTCATGTCCAGTTTGAAGGTGACAAGGGGAACAGTTTCATTTAGCACATTTTCCAAAAGGTCCATGACATTTGGACAAAGCCAATGCTAATTAAAAACAGTGACATGATCAACATCAGGTGCTAGACAAGTTCCAATTAGGTGACAAAGTTTGGCTACATTTGCAGAAGGAGCACCTCACTGGATCCCAATGCAAGCTTCGCCCACTCCGATATGGGCCATACACCATCACCAAGGCTGTCAGGTACAATGCCTTCAAACTCAATGTTCCACCATTCCTTGGTATGCACCCAATGTTCAAAGTGGGCTACCTTTGGCTCTACTTTACACCATTACTGGACACATCAGACATTGCAAAACAACTCACACCAATAGAGCTAACCCCGACTACATGGAATAGGCCACAACTGATCGGATCATGGACACGCAGATCAAGAACACCCGCATGTAGAAGATCCAACTATATTGGGTTTTCAAATCTGACCAACTCCTGTACCAAGGCAAGTGATTCACCAAGGACCAAGTTCAGCAGAAGTTTCCTCATATCATGCAGGAACTCAACGCAATGGGGATCATTGCTTCCTAAGGGTGGAGGACTGATCTAGTTCGATATTGGTGGCCAACAACCTATTCCACTTGGACCCTCACCTTTTTTTCTTTTAGTTTTTCAGTTTCCTTTATTGTAACACAATTTATTATTTTTGCCAATTTTTTAGGTCCTGAACATCAAGAGCCATTTTGAGGCCCTAAACGATGTTTTTTTGGAAACCCAAGAATAACATGGGTTGTTGATTGATGTTATTCACTCAAAATTTGTATTCCTGAGATATATATTTATAACGAGGTATTGTGTGTGTCAAACGAAGATCATATCCCAAAGTTACAACCCAGGGAAGTTGATGTACCAATTTACCAAACGGGGCCCATAGTTTTGGCACTTCATCTCATAGGGTTAGGTTTTTGGATGTATAGGGTTTCCCATTGTTTCTCAATAATCAATAGGCCTTCAATCCTCATTATAACATGATCCAGAGGCATGTAGCTACCACATCTCTTCTTAGATATAAGCTACCATCGTCTGAGCTAGTTTATTTCCATTTTGTCTGTAAGGTTATTTTAGTTTTTTGATACTAATGAAATGAAGTATATTTTCTGTTGCACCTAGGCGTTTGTATTTATTTCTATATTTTATTGCATTCCTACATAAATCCGTATCATGGGTCCTTGCACATGGTATTGGAGTCTAGATTCAAAATCGTGATCCTAAACCCACTTGCAGACTTGTGCACTCTGAAAGTACCTAAAATTTACTTATTTTATTTTTTATCTCTCTCTTCCATGTCTTTCTAACCTTGATGAACCTATAGGAGATCCTTACCTGCAAGTCAAAAAGGAAACAATAATAAATAATGATAAATGATATATATTTAGTAAATACACACATAGTTCATAAGGTATAATGGCCAATTTATCAAAATCTACTTGCTCCCTAGATTAAGAAAAAAGGGTGTAGTGACATAGATCCAAGAGAAATTTACCATAGATAAAATCTTAAAACCATTACACATAATTATTAGAGAAAGTGATATAATAAGCACCAATATCTCTAATAGAGTCTAGAAAGTTTATGTACCAAACCAAAAAAATACAATATAACTGTGACAAGGGAGATACCCTCCATAATTAAATACACAAATGATAATCATCTTAAAAATGTATTTGGAATTATTTAAATCTAAATAATTCTTGTTTCATATAGTACTCATTGTTCTTTATTATGTTTTCTATTGTAATGAGCAATTAGATGTTTCACAAAACTTATATAAGTGTTAAAAATTATCCTTAACCACTTCTTCCCATTTAAACAAGTTCTATAATGTTAAAAAAAATGTTATTATATGTTTATATATTTATTTATTGTTGAGTAAAATGATCAGAGACTATTCCAAAAGCATGTTTATTAATTGCTGAGTAAAACGATCACAAACTATACCAAAACCAATGCAATGTTATTATACATCTATATGTTTATTGATCGTTGAGTAGAATGATCAGAGACTATGCCAAAAGCAATGCCTAAGAGTTCCAAATACAACATACACAAAACCTCAAGTGCCTAGGGAATCTCCAAGATGAATGACTATAAAAATATAAAGGCTAAAGAAAATCAAGTCTAAAAGTAACGTGCAACAATCTTATTAGAAAGGTGTCTATGAATGAAAATGAATAGTTGTCCAAAGTTATATCATAAGTCACCTTTGTCACCATCACCCTCTTGAAGTGGAAAGATGTGAACAACTACAGAGGGAATAGAGGGAGGAACACATGGTTGCTAAGGCAACAATTGTTGAAGTTGCTAAAGCTACAATAGAGAATAGGAGGAATTTGTGAAGAGATTGGAAAGAGAGAAAGAGAGATTAGCGAACATATTTGATGAGCACTAGGAGAAAACAACACAACTCTAAATAAATATGAAAGAGGGAGTGTGTGTTGTGGATGTAGAAAAGAAAAATCACAATATTATAAGAATGGAAGCAATTACACAAGCAACTAAGCTAGAAGAAGAGAATACAGAGCTTTCCAAGTCACTTGTTATTGTGCAACAAAGTCAAGAATTCATTAGAGAAATTTTGAGATCAATAATGGGCGTCAAAACAAAAATGTACAACAAAAATCAACTTTATAAGAAGCAATATCATTCAATATGATGATGTCAACCATGGGAGATGATTCACCACTTTTTGAGTAAAATAGTAAAAATAAAAAAATAAACTATATTTTCAACTTATCTCCTTACAATTTTTCTCAAATTTTGAGTGGGGACACTGGTTGGATGTGGAATTTAATTTTGCATCCAAGGAGTACCCACGTTGCATACTTTCTATAGACCCTACTACATGAAAAATGTGAAATACACGAAAAAACATGATTGCATACTTTCAATGAACCTTACTACACGAAAAATATGAAATATGTGAAAAGACATTATTCCAATCACATTTTTCATGTATTTCACATTTTTTGTGTAGTAGGGTACATCGAAAGTATGCAACATGTGAACTCCTTAGATGAAAATTTAAATTTTGCATCCAAAAAATGTTCATGCTCGAAATTTGACTAAAATCATAGGGAGATAAGTTGAAAATACGAGTTGAAAAATGTAGTTTTTTCTTTTTTCCCTCGAAAACTTGAAGAGATATTCTAACCTTAATTTATTATCTCCACTACTATTTTATACTATTCCTTGGAAGACCCATTTTAGTCCTAAACTTTTTTCTAATTGGAGTTGGATCTTGTAGCAAAAATATGACAAGAGATAGAGTTGAAGGAAGTAGCTCAGATAAAGCTTGAGAGAAAACTATCTCATTACATCATAAGCTAGCTTGTTCCAATAACATGGAAATTTTTAAGGGATTTGAATTGGAGCAAGAAAGTTTCGAGGAAGAAAATTGCATGCTCTTATAGGAGACATCTTATAAAATTACATCAAAATTATAATGATTCAAAGAATATCATAGCCCTTATGCAAGGATGACATACACAAATTGAGAAATGGCTCAATCATTCTGACAAGAAAGGTTCGTAAATGAGGATCTACAAATTAGTTAGGTAATAAAATAAAATAAAATAATGTATAAATAGAAGCCCATTTTAAACACAATTGAAATCTATGTGGAAACTTTATAACCAATATTGACATTTTTCTAAGTTCTCCACACAAGTAGAGACCATTATTTAATTTGTAAAATTAATTATCGTGATGTGCATTGAAGGAGAGATGTTCATTTTAGAAAATGGGGAAATCCCACCTATCTTGAGAAGACACAACATTGATTGTTTCTCAAGGAACTTTAAAGGAAATGGGAAAATGAGTTTTAAAGAAGCGGGAAAAACATAGAATAGTCAAATAAGGGTAATAATTGCCATGCAACATAGTTCCTTCCTCTACTACTAATTAATTAATTAAAGGTTGTGCAAAGTGAGGAGAAAACTCCGCACAATGAATTCTCTTACCACAAAACTCTCCACACAATGAAAGCTCTCCGCATAATAAAATTTCGCTACATAAATCTCTATGCACAATGAAATCCCTCTACACAAAGCTCTCTGCACAATGAAAACTCTCCCCACAATGAAACATAATAATATTAATTATTTTTATCAATTAATCAAATTTATTTTTAAATAAATTTGATTTAATCATACAATTTAATTAATTTAATTTATATTTATGACTTTTAAATTTATTACTTTGTTAATAAAAGCTTCACACAAAATAAATATGCACAATGAGCTAATTTAGCATTGACTATTGTAAACCGAAATATAGCAACGCATATTAATATAACAACGAATTAATATAATCGTCCATTTACTTTGGGGAGATTCATAATATGTGCAGATAACCTCCATCTTCAATTTTGTATTTTTTACTAACTATAGACTCTACACTTTGAGTTGCAGTGTCGTTCATTGGTCTTTGAATCAGTTTGAGATATTATGTGATTAATTGGTCATCGAAGATTATGATGATGTAAAAATATGTGATGGTCATTACTTTAATTTTGAATCTCTGAATTTATAAGGTATTGAATTTCTGGAGTATTGCTTGCTAAAAAAACCTAAAGAAATATATTTTATATTTATATGAAATTGGAATTAAATGAATTTCTACACCCAATAATTATTTAATTAAACTATAACCATTATGTGGAATTATGTGGAATTGAGGAGAAGTGCAATTAGCAATACTAACGCACCTCTGCTCTTCACACAATGGTTATTGGTTATAGTTTAAAGGAAGTCTTGCGTTCAAATCTCAATCGGAGTAAAGGAAGCACATCATGATAAATACAAAGCTCAAATCTCAAGCGGAGTAAGGAAGCACACGAGGATAAATACAAATTTCATAAATCTCATAAATCGATATCTTTAGTTCGACTGTCAATCTAAGGAGGATGGTTTTGATAAATTTAAGTTATGCTTAAAAGGTATATCATAATGAGTGACAAACATCGAAAATGTACTAAAAGAGTGATAAGTGCTTTGGTTGCAAATTTTTACCAAATTTAGATTGTTGTTAGAATTATAGTGCTCTGAGTATTTTTATATTGATTATAATATACGTAAACCTGATCTGCATTTTTATATTGTTGTATGAAAAAAATTTATATCAATGGCAGATTTCATGCATCTCATGGTTAATTTTTCTCATGACCATGATCATTGCATTGCATATCGATATCATTGCATATTTCCGTAAATATAGTTTGAATTTAGCACATGGACGTTGTTTCCGTGAATTTTGCTTATTGTATGATGAACTAAATCTTTAAAACCTTTTTAAAACAGTAAATCAGTGAATGAACTCCGGGTCAAAAGGTTCAAATAAATAAAAAAGGTTCAAATAAATCAAAATGAATGTAGAGGAAAGTCATTCTGCATAGCCCCACACAATGAACTCAAGTCACTGTGCGGAGCTCCCCACTCCCTCATAACAAACTTCATACACGTTCTTTTATTTCCGAAAATATATATTAACGACGTACAAATTTCTCATAATATAAGGCAACACTCTTGCAAGATATTATTTTTGGGATAGGAGCTATAAAGGATTTCCGGAGGAAAATCATTGTGAGGGAATTTGGAGCTCTCCACTATGAACTTAGTTCTCTCTCGCACATTGGACATTATAGTGACTCAAATCAATAATTAATAGCACATTACAGCATCTTTGCACCTTGCAAAACAAATTATATAGGGTATTTTCTCTCTCTAGGTACGACAGGAGGAAATATTTGTAGAGAGGGCACGTTTTTTGAAGTTGATGAAGCCATGTGAGGAGAAGGTACTTTCATAGGATCTTCCTCTGTACTCCACGCAATGAAAGCACCTTCCTCTGCACTCCGCACATGGCTTCATCAATTTCAAATGACATGCCCTCTCTACAGATGTTGTCTCTCTTCGTAGCTAGGTGTTGTCAGAGGGATCTTCTTCTACACTCCACACAATGAAAGCACCTTCCTCTGCACTCTGCATGTTGTGTAACCAGCTCCAAAAAGAGAAGAAAATAGATATAAACACCTTAGAAATGAGCCACTTCGAGGGGGAAACCTCCAATACATTACATAAATGAACAATTATTGGATGATACAATTTACAAAACCTCCTTTCTATATATAGGAGTCCATGGGGCCATAATGTAATCCTGGTGGGCCACAATGTAATCCTAGCCGACCTAAAAATAATAATTTAAGGGCACAATAATAACAAAATGGGGGTTACAAGGGTACAATAATAACAATAAGGGGGGCTACACTAACATACTAAGGGGCTACACTATTAATATAGGGACTTAACATGCCCCTCTCCTTCAACAAGTGTTGTCCTCAATTCTTGATTATTTCTTGATGCTTCTGTATAAAATTCTCATCCTCCCATGTGAAATATTCTACAGGAAAGTTCTTCCACTTGCTGAGATACTCTGAAATTGATCGTACTTGTTGAGTTCTTGTTTCTATCACTGCTTCATAACTTCTTTCGATATGATGTTGATCTTCCCATTGTTTCATTAGATTCTGCACCAAAGTTGGGTTATCCTTTGAGAGTTCGAGAACTTGTTGTTGATGCTCGCTGTGATCTTTCACTAATTTATCATCCATATTAGCTATTATTTGATCCTTCAAACCATCTAACTTAGCCTCCATTTCTACTTTTAAACCATCTATTTCATCTTCGGTTGCTCTTCGTAAGATCGAAATTTGTTGCACTTGGTACCGTAATTTTGATATCTCATATTGCAATTCTTCCTCTTCATGCGTCATAGTATAGCTTTCTGAGGGCTTAATGGGTATGGAATTATTTTTTGGAGGCATAAGAGAACCCATTACTGACAAAAATTCTCCAATATGCCCTTGGAATCAATTCAACTTGATTCTTCAAACAAGACTTATGCAATTCGGAAAAAAACAATACACACCTTTTTCTTGCTTTTGAGGAGCTCGATATTGAAATTGGATTATCTCTGTGATTGCAGCACTTAAATATTTTAATTTTAGAACTGAATTAGCCCTTTGAATTCTCTTTTTAATGCCACAGGTTTGACCTGATTTAGATTCTCCAAGACAAAGTTGTGTCCAATCTCCCACAATAACCTAATTCTGGACTAGTTCCATAGAGTGAACTTGTACGACTTGCCACGTGTCACTGTTTTGTCCTTTGTCTCTGAAATTGATAGCCAAGAAACTAAAGTCCGTGTACTTGCGACCACTTTTTACGGCACTCAAATCCACTCCCCAGAGAGAGAGTTATTGAACTTTTCCCACGATCACCTCTTTGAGATGAAATTCAGGAGCCTGAAAAAGCACTACCTTCCACAGATCATATCTCCAAAAATATTGCGAACCAAGATCTGAAATTTTTTGATGAATTTCCTCAGGATTTCAGCTTCGCACCATACGAATTTCAGATTCTAAACCTTCGTAGAAACAAATTTATAGTGAAAATTCCACGATGACTTGTTTAGGAGCTTGCAAAAAGACCTAACTTCCACAGATGATATCTCCGAAAATATTGCGAACCAAGCTCTGAACTTTTTAGAAAATCTTCCTCAGGATTTCAGCTTCGTACCATAAATATTTCAACTTCTGAAACTTCGTAGAAAAAAATTTATAGAGAAAATTGCACGATGACCTGTTTGGAGCAGCGAAACCCTAGAATCCAAAGCTCTGATACCAAATGTTGTGTAACCAGCTCCAAAAAGAGAAGAAAAGAGATATAAACGCCTTAGAAATGAGCCACTTCGAGGGGGAAACCTCCAATACATTACATAAATGAACAATTCTTGGATGATACAATTTACAAAACCTCCTTTCTATATATAGGAGTCCATGGGGCCATAATGTAATCCTAGTGGGCCACAATGTAATCATAGCCGACCTAACAATAATAATTTAAGGGCACAATAATAAAAAAATGGGGGTTACAAGGGTACAATAATAACAATAAGGGGGGCTACACTAACATACTAAGGGGATACACTATTAATATAGGGACTTAACACTGCACATGGCTTCATTAACTTCAAACGACGTTCCCTCTCTACAGATGTTGTCTCATGTCATAGCTAGAGAGTGAAAAGACCCTAATGAAGCTTACATGCACACAATTTTCTAGAAGATTTGTACCATTGTACTTGAAACTGTTGTAGGTATTGGTTTTCTTTTTTTTTAAGTATGGGTTGGATCGAGACTTCCAAGCCATTAAGTTGGGATCGGGGTTGCTTATGTTGTAGTGGCATCTGGTGGAATTAGCTTACTATACGACAGTTGGGATCATGGTTGATTATGTTCTCAGAGAAATGATTTCTAAGAATGTGGTCTATGGATAGTTCCTCATCTTCATGGTTGTGTCATTTTTGTAATGGCAGCTGGTGGAATTAGCTTACTATACGGTAGTTGGGATTGGGTTTCTTATGTTCTCAGAGCAATGATTTCTAAGACTGTGGTCTATGGACAATTCCTCATCTTCATGGTTGTATATTTGTCTATCAATGCATTCCTGGTTATTCCTAGTGCTTGGTTGTTCCTCATCTTCATGGTTGTATCATTGTCTATCAATGCATTCTTGGTGCTTCATGGTTGTATCATTGTCTGTCAATGCATTCCTAGTGCTTGGTTGTATCATTGTCTATCAATGCATTCCTGGCGATTCCTGGTGCTTGATTGTTCATGGTGCTTCATGGTTGTATCATTGTCTATCAATGCATTCTTGGTGCTTGGTTGTATCATTGTCTATCAATGCATTCCTGGTGCTTCATGGTTGTATCATTGTCTGTCAATGCATTCCTGGTGCTTCATGGTTGTATCATTGTCTATCAATGCATTCTTGGTGCTTCATGGTTGTATCATTGTTTATCAATGCATTCCTGGTGCTTGCTAGGATACTTGCAAAGCACAAGCTTCACACCACTGATGTGGGATAGTTGGTGCTTGGTTGTTCCTCATCTTCATGGTTGTATCATTATTTATCAATGAATTCCTGGTGATTCCTAGTGCTTGGTTGTTCCTGGGTGCTTCATGGTTGTATCATTGTCTATCAATACATTCCTAGTGCTTGGTTGTATCATTGTCTATCAATACATTCCTGGTGATTCCTGGTGCTTGGTTGTTCTTGGCCCTTCATGGTTGTATCATTGTCTATCAATGCATTATTGGTGCTTGCTAGGATACTTTCAAAGCACGAGCTTCACACCACTGATGTAGGATAGTTGGCGCTTGGTTGTTCCTTATATTCATGGTTGTATCATTGTTTATTAATGAATTCCTTGTGCTTGGTTGTATCATTGTCTATCAATGCATTCCTGGTGATTCTTGGTGCTTGGTTGTTCTTGGTGGTTCATGGTTGTATCATTTTCAATCAATACATTTATGGTGGTTCATGGTTGTATCATTCCTGGTGCTTGGTTGTTCCTGGTGGTTCATGGTTATATCATTGTCAGTCAATGCATTTTTTGTGCTTCATGGTTGTATCTTTGTCTATCAATGCATTCGGCCTAGTGCTTGGTTGTTCCCAGTGCTTCATGGTTGTATCATTGTCTATCAATGCATTCTTGGTGCTTCATGGTTGTATTATTGTCTATCAATACATTCCTGGTGTTTTCTAGGATACTTGCAGAGCACAAGCTTCACACCACTAATGTAGGATAGTTGGCCATGGTTGTAGTTGTTGTCAATGACATGCTTGCTTGAGTTCTTCTAGCCCTTGCCATAACTCTTTCAAGTACAGATAAGAACCTATTGATATCAATCTATGTTCTTTTATGTGGGATAGGATTTGTGGTTTTCATGTTTTTCGTGGTAACTCCCATAATGACCAAGATTGGTTGGTCAGTTGAAAATGAACCTATGAGGGAGACTATTTTTTTCATTACTCTGGCCAGAGTCCTAGCAGCTGGCTTTGCAACAGATGCAAATGGGATTCACATACTATTCTGAGCTTTCTTGTTTGGCTTGAGTATTCCCAAAGATGGCCCATTTGCGGGGATGTGATTGAAGACTTTGTATCTGGCTTGCTACCGCCACTATATTTTGTTTCCAGTGGCTTGAAGACTAATGTGGCAACGATCCATGGGGTCTTCTCTTTTTGGTTATCGTGACTGCTTGTGATGGCAAGATTCTGGGTACATTTTTTTTTTCAATTGTGCACAGAGTTCCTTTTCAGTCACCAACCTCCAACTCTAGCAAGAAGTAATCAATGAGGACAATGATTATTTGATATTCCTTTTTTTATGGTATGAACCCTTCATTTTTGGATGGTCTATAGAGCTTAACTTTAATAGCAAACATATATAACATGAATAAAAACGAAACGCGGAGGTCAAAGCATTTGAATCAGGTCTTGACCTTGTTGCAATATATAATCAGCAATCATGATATTCATGATGTGATTATACGTTAGGGAACTGCTCTTTAAGGATGGAATTCATATGTGATTCCAACCTCCAACGTTATATTTTTTTTCAGAAGAAAAAAACAACAAATTTCTATTAGATAAAAAATATGTTTACATATTCATGCATATAAACTCCATCTATCTAAAAATTGATGTAGCATCAGTCCCACAAAGTATAACCCAAACCCTAAGGGTACATACATCCACACATCATTGACTGAGCAAAACCAATAAACCAATCACACAGGCCCCAAAGACCCTCAAAGGATCAACATAATGCCCAAGAACGGGCAAACAACCATGCAAGGCAGGTCAACAACCACCTCAAGAAAGAGGGGCAAAAGCATAAGGCCAGGTACCCAAAAAGAGACATGGGCAACCGACAGAGAATGGTAAGCACAACCATGAACAAGGACACCAAACCAGTGGCAGAAATAGACTAGTAGCAACACAAGCACAAAGCCACCAACAACACAGCCCCCAGCTAGTGAAAACAACCCCGCGCCAATGAAATAGAGTTTCGGCAGCAGGGATGAAGAGGGAACCATAGTGGAAAACCACCATGTGTCCAAAAATAGAAACCCCACAACTAAAAGCCCACTACCAAAGACAACATTCCTGCAAAAAAACTCGACGAAGCAGGAAAGAAAACTTACGTCAAAAATGGCCAAAAACTAGGCCGCCAGAAAGGCAAGTGAACCAGCACCATACAAGGAAACCCACTGCAAAAATGGTCAGAAACAACACCTAAGGAGAGCAGCAAAATCATTCCCTACATCAAACAACAATGTGGCATGAAACTGATCCGCACGAAGCAACATCCGAGCAGCCAAGCACAATAGCTAGGAAAACCCCCGAAGTCGCTGCCAGAGGAGTAGAGAACCAAGAAATAGCCGGCCCACCAACGACATCTGTAAGAAGCAGCCCCAACGCCATGGAAACATAGTAGCTCACAGGGAAAGAGAAACATGAGTCGGCTGCAGTGGATGTAGAAGGGCCGCAAAGGATGTAGAGGGGGCTGCAGCGGCGAGACAATCACTAGGCCCCTCTCAGAGAAAACCCTAAGAAAGACCAGGCCTCAATTCCCCATGTTGGATAGGTAGAGGATTAACGCACACAATAACACAAGTATTTCACACACAAAACAATGAGTTGCGGCTCTTCAATTAATCTCAATCACTCTGAATCATAATCTGAATACAATGAACCCGGTGAAGGGTATTTAACCTAAATTGACATGCACACACTCTCACATAACTGAACTTGATCAACTCACTTAACTCACTCTCTAATTCACTGAACAAATGTATCTATCACTCGACTCAACTAATTCACTTAACTGTTTGTCTAACAATGCATGCAGGAAGTAATTATATATTTTAACACTCCCCCTTAATTACGACCGCTAAACTAAAAGATAACTCATGACAACTCAAACATGCCTGCTGGTCTATGTCTCAGCTAGGCTTACAACACCCAAGTTTCTTTTGTAAAACTCAAACAAATCCACTGCTAATGGCTTTGTAAAGATATCAGCCAATTGATCACTTGATTTACAAGGCTTCAAGTGAACTTCTCCATTGCTCACAAGTTCTCGAATAAAGTGATATCTAGTATCAATATGCTTGCTCTTTTGATGAAACATAGTATTCTTGGATAGTGCAATCGCTGATGTGTTGTCATAGTATATCATTGTTGATCCTTGATGTTTCTACTTGAGTCCATCCAATACTCTTCTTAACCATATTGCTTGACATGTTGTTGAAGTCGCTGCTACATATTCTGCTTCTGTTGATGATAGTGTCACAATAGGCTGCTTCTTAGATGCCCATGCTATCACTCCTGAACCAAGATGAAACACATAACCAGATGTGCTCTTCCGATCAACTAAACTTCTTGCAAAATCACTATCTGTGAATCCAATCAATTCTTTCTTTTATGTACTTGCATACATTATGCCATAATCTCTAGTTCCTGCTATGTATCTCAGAATTATTTTTCCAACACTCCAATGTGTGTCTTTTGGAGTCTCCATAAATCTGGAAATCAAACTCACTCCTTGCATAATATCTAGTCTTGTCGATGTGAGATACATGAGGCTGCCAACCAATCTTTTGAATAGAGTTGGATTGACATCAACTCCTTCATCATCCTTACTTAACTTTGTACCCGTTGCAACTGGTGTAGGTACAGGTTTGGAATTATCCATTTTTAATCTTTTCAACAAATCTCTTGCATATTTATTTTGACCAATAAAAATTCCTTTTCAAATTGCTCAACTTCAATGCCAAGAAAATATTTCATGAGACCAAGATCTGTCATCTCAAATTCTTTCATCATGGCTGCTTTAAAGTCATCTAACTCAAGATCACCTGTAAAAATCATATCATCAACATATAATCAAACAATAAAGATCTGACCATGCTCATTTACTTTTGTGTATAAGGTAGGCTCAATGTTGCTTCTGCAAAATCCATTCTTAATCATGTAATTTTCGATTCTGCTATACCATGCTCTAGGTGCTTACTTAAGTCCATAAAGCACTTTCTTCAACCTATAATCTTTGTCTTCTTTACCTTCAACTTCATATCCTAGAGGCTACAGCACATAAATTTCTTCTTCTAGAATTCCATTCAAGAAGGTTGATTTGACATCCATCTGATATACTTTCCACTTGTTTTGAGCTACTATCACTAGAACTTCTCTTACAGTATCCATATAGCTACCAGAGAAAATGTTTCCCCAAAGTCTATTCCCGGTTTCCGCGAGAATCCTTTTGCCACAAGTCTTGCTTTAAATCTGTCAATCTCACCTTTCTCATTCAACTTTGTCTTGTACACCCACTTCACACCAATGATATTTTTATCGTTTGGTAAATCAACCAAATCCCATGTATCATTCTTTTCAATTGAACTCATCTCTTCATCCATGGCTTGCACCCAATTTTCATCTTTGATTGCTTCTTCAAACGAAAAAGGTTGGAATGCCAACAATGCAAAATTTGAACTAACATCCAAATCATCATAAATATATTTTAGACTTCTCATATTTTTCTTACCATTGCTTGATTCATTACTTGATTTTTTGCTTGGAGAATTCTGGTCTGTTGATCTACTTGAAGATCCATGTTGCTCTGAAAATCTTGGAGTCCTTGCTGGTGTGACTCTATTTGGTGTCTTCTCTCTTGATTCTTGTTTCTCATCTTCTTCTACATCATCGTCCTTGATCAATGGTGTTTGTGCATCGGTTAGTGTGTCTACAGTCCCATACCATGACTCTTGTTCTTTGAACACAACAACTATGCTAATGATTGTCTTCTTGGTGACAGGGTTATACAATTTGTAAGCTTTTGAATGCTCACTACAACCAGTAAATATACATTTTTCACTTTGATCATCTAATTTGTCTCTTATTTGCTTAGGCACATGTGCATAGGCTACACATCCAAAAAATCTGAAATGAGATACACTGCATGACATACCTAACCATGCTTCTTCTGGAACTTTGTTCATCACACTCTTTGTAGGAGATCTATTTATCATATAAACAACACATGCAACTGCTTCTGCCCAATACTCATTAGACAAGTGTCTTTCTTTCAACATGCTCCTTGTCATGTTCATGATGGTTTGGTTCTTTCTCTCTACTACACCATTATGCTGTGGTGTGTATCTGGTTGTAAACTATCTTATGATTCCATGTTGTTTGCAGTACTCATGGAATGCCTTTGAATCATATTCTCCACCACGATTGGATCTCAATACCTTGATTTGTCGATCACTTTGGTTCTCCACCAAGGCTTTGAAATCTTTGAACTTTACAAAGGTTTCAGACTTCTGCTTCAAAAATTAAACCCAAATATTCCTGTTATAGTCGTCAATAAAGGTGAGGAAGTAACAACTTCCACCAATCGATTGTGTCCTCATAGTTCCACATAGGTCGGTATGCACCAACTCAAGTGGTTTCTTTGCTCTGTAGGGAACTCCTTTCCAAAAACTTTCATGGTGTTGCTTTTACAATATGCAACACTCACAAGTGCTTGCATTTTCTTTGATGGGCGGTAAACCTCTGACCATTTGTTTCTGCTGCAATAATCTTAAACCAGAAAAATGCAAGCGTCCAAACTGAAATTTCCATAACCAGTAATCATTAGAACATTCAGTTTTAAAAGAACTAACCTGATCATTGTAGTTCATAATTAGGGGAAAGAGTTTGTTCCTCGTCATCTGCACCTTTGAAATCAGCTGCTTTCTTGGGGTTTTGCCATAAATAACACATTGTTTCCCCTAAAAGATAACTTTGTATCCTTTCTGCGTCAATTGACCAACACTTATCAACTTGTGTTTGAGTCTAGGTACATAATATACCTCTGATATGGTCTTTGGTTCCCCCTGCTTGGTCACAATGTTGACCACTCCTTTGCCATCTACATCCAAAGTCTTTTCAGTCCCCAATTTTACCTCTGTCTTCACAGATGCATCCAAATTTGCAACCAAATTCTTGTTGCCTGTCATGTGGTTACTGCAACCACTGTATAATAGCCAGACCTTGTCAGACAGTTCATGCATGGTGTTGCATGCTAGAAACATGCAGTCAGTATTCTATGTACTAACATTAGCTCTTTGATTTCCTTGATCAACTATCTTCTTTCTACAATCACGAGCATAATGACCAAATCTATTGCAACAATAACACTTCACCTTTGATTTGTCAAACCTTTGATTGTTATGAAAACTTATACTACTGCTACTTCCACTTTGATTCTCATGCTCTTGTCGACCATCTCTCTGACCACCATAGCTGTCGCCTCGTCCTCTGCCTCTCGATCGACCTCTGCCTCGACCTCTTGAAATATAAACTTGACTTTTGAAGGCAGTTTCTAAAGTGGAATCTTTATTTCTGTCTATCCTTGCCTCATGCAATAAAAGGGATTCCATCAACTCATAAACTATCAGTTTTCCCAAATCCTTCACTTCTTCTATGGCTACTACCACAACATCAAACTTCGTAGACAAAGATTGAAGAACCTTCTCGATTACTGTTCGATCTTTAATATCTTCACCATATATTTTTAAATGATTGACGACAGACATTACCCTATTCATGAAGGAATCAATGTCCTTTGTCTCCTTCATCTGCAGACTTTCAAAATCTCTCCTAGTATTCTATAATTTAACAATATTGACTTTGGCCATACCTTGATAGCATGTCTCCAAAGTTTCCCATGCTTCCTTTGCTGAAGAAGTTATCATTATCTTATGGAACACTACTTGGTCCACTCCTTGCTGGATAAGAAGCAATGCTTGTGCATTCTTCCTCTTGTCTTTCTTCCATTGCTCTATGTCTGAATTACTTAGGGCTCTTTCTTCTGTGTCGTTCTGAGGTTCTGCAAACCCAAACTTGACATGATCCCATAAATCATGTGCTTTTAGCATAGTCTCCATTTTAATAACCTAGACATCGTAATCTTTCCCAGTGAAAGATGGAAGTTGTGGCTGAAAAATTGATGTGGTCATCTTGCCTCAAAAAAAAATTTCTTTGATAAAACTCTAAATTTATCTTCTTTTTTGTAAAGGATTTACAAAGATCCTTAAAAAAAGTCTTGTATTTTTCTTTATATAATAAATTCTTTTATAAAATTTTTCCTTCCTAAGCCCGTGCTACTGCGCTCTTCCGCAGTGCCCTTGCAGTTGGTTGCTACCCCTGCTCAAGCATGGCCCCTCCGGAGTCCTCCCCAAAGGTGGCTTCTTCTCTAATCCAGGCCCAAGCTTTCTCTTCTCTCGTCAACTCCTTGGTTCCTCCTCGCCCTAGGCCGGCGATCTCCAAATTTGTGAAAAAGCTAGATGGACTGCAAGAAGTTGTTCTTCCTCCTTCTCTCCCTCGCATGGCTTCCCTTTCTCTTGCTGAGAAGGGACTCAACGGTCAATTCAATGGACTCTGGCCCTTGCTAAAGACTGTGAAAATATGGGTCGAGCGTAACTGTTTTGTTAAGATCAACGACAAAATTTCCATTTGATTCTGCGGAAGGGGATATTTCACCTTCCACTTTGAAACGAGAGAAGATAAGGCCATGATCTTTAGAAACAGACCCTATTTTATGGACACCAGGGGATTTTACCTCAATAAATGAATGTCGAATTTTGATCATGAACTTGATGTTCCAAATGTTGTACCTGTCTGGTTGCGCCTTCCACACCTCCCTTTACACTGCTGGGGGGATGATTCTGTTCGAGCCATTGGGAATGCAGTTGGAAAATTCATTGATTGAAGTGAACCAAAGGATAACATGCAATCCTGTGCTAGGATCTGTGTCGAGGTGGATCTGGGCAAAGGCCTCCCCGAGGATATCAAGCTAAAAGTAGATGAATGAATGCATATCCAGCAACTCAACTACGAACACATCTGATTTAAATGCAAGGTATGTCACGAGTATGGTCACTTTGCTAATTGTTGTTCAAAAATTATTGATGTTGAAAGCACAGAGACCGATCCACAATGGGAAACTGTGAAGAGAAAGAAGACCTCCTCTAACCCTAAGAATAACACCCCTGCTCCGCCTCCTTCTAAGCAAAACTCTATACCCTCATCTTCTCCCAAGATTCTGGATCCTAGCCATCTTGCCTTTGCCTCTGCTCCTTCCTCTGCCCCCCCCCAAAATCTATGCTGGACCAATCCAATCCATTTTCCTCCATCTCTCCCCCCGATGAGGATCCCCCCCTTCTCACCCCTCTCTCCCAACCTAACTCTCCTCGACCTTTTCCCTCCATCCCTGACCCTCCTTCCTCCTCCCAAGATCCCTCTTCTGTCCAAATCACAAGAAACTTTGTGAAGGAGAATGGAGAAACTCTAGAAAACTCTAAAAAACTTGGCCCTGGAAGGAAATATTTAAAGCAGCACCGTGAAGAAAACGCTCAAAAGGATATAGCATTGGGAACTCATAACCCCATTGAAACTTATATACTGGGGAAAAATAGCAAGAACACAGGACAAAAGGAACAAGAAGGGAAAGCAGCTCTCCAAACAACCTTTTTGTAATGATGAAAGTCCTCTCATGGAACAATAGGGGTCTAGGGCATCCCTCCAAAACAACAGCCCTAAGAGACTTAATAAATCAAGAGAAACCGGAAATTATTCTCCTACAAGAAATAAAGTAAGGATATCTAGAAATGAAGGCAATAATGGATAAAATGAAGCATTATGGTGGCACCCTATCTAAATTGAGGGGAGCCTCTGGTGGATTAGCCACCCTTTGGAATCACAACATATGTAAACATAAAGACACTACAGTAAACTAGAATTGGATAAAGTGACTCTAGAAAATTGCATAGATCAAAAATAAATCATAGTCTACAATGTTTATGGCCCCAATCATTACAGGGACAAAGAACTTTGTTGGAGCTCCATTAAAGAAGACATAGGCAATGAGGACACCAGAAACATTATTATGGGAGGATATTTCAATTTAATCCTTCATGCAAATGAGAAAAGGGGAGGTTGCTTCAATCCGGACCCTTCTCGAGACCAGCTTGAAGTCATAATGAAAGACCACGAGTTGGTTGATATTGCCCCAAAAAATCGCAGATACACTTGGAGCAATAGAAGAATTGGGAGAGGAAATATAATGGAAAGACTTGATAGAATCTTGGTTGCAGTCGCTCTCCTCTCATATTATTCCATCGCCTCTGCCATCATTCTTCCCTTTTTAGCTTCTGATCGCTATCCCATCACCCTCACCTTTGGAGATCACTGCTCTCTTGGCCCTAGTCCCTTTAAATACAGTCCGCTCTGGAATGACATCCCGAAAGAAAACCAGTTGGTGTGTAATAATTGGACGCAACACGTTGAAGGCTCTCCCTCCTTTATATGGGAAACCAAGTTAAAAAAAAACTAAGTTGGCCTTGAAGGACTGGGCCAAAAATCAATACAAAGAGTCGGAACAGACCAAGACTGAAATTAAATCCAAATTGGATAATGTCCACAACGACATTGAAATTCATGGCCTTAACCAAGACCGCCTCAGCTAGGAAAAATATCTCTATTGGCAACTCTACAGAGCCAACAAAAAAGAGGAGGAGAAATGGTGAGTCAAATCAAGAAATTTATGGCTTCAAGCAAGTGATAAAAATATTGCCTTTTTTCATAAGCAATCCACAGTTTGGAAAGCAAGAATAATATTTCCACCATCATCAATGCAGTTGGCGACATACAAACATATCAAGAAGCAATTAAAAGTGTGGCCCCCATGCATTTCAAAGAACTCCTAACAGAGACAAAAACGTCAGAAGATTACTCTGATCTATTGCAGCACCTTCCACCCATGATTAATGAGGATATGAAAAACGCACTCAACAAAGAAATCGACAAATAAGAGGTCAAAAATGCGATCTAGACCTTGCATCCGGATAAAGCACCTAGGCCAAATGGGCTTTCTATAAATTTTTATAGAACTTATTGGGATCTAATAAAAAAGGATCTTGTTAAAATGATACAATGGAACCAAAGGAAAAATAAAATTGGGGGTTACACCAATTCTACCTTCCTTCCCCTTATCCCCAAATAAAATCGCCTCTCCTCCTTCTCTAGATTTAGGCCCATCTCTCTTTTCAATTCCTCCTATAAGCTCATCACAAAAATTCTAGCCATGCGCCTCAAACCTCACCTTCACAGCCTCATATCGGAAAATCAAGGAGGCTTCATATCCCAAAGGAAAATTACTGATTCCATCCTCCTTGTACAAGAATTCATTCACTCAAGCATCTCACACAAAGAAAATGGATTTATTTTAGAGCTTGATCTTGCCAATTCCTTCGACAGGGTCAAGAATTCTTTTCTCCTTTCTATGCTCCAAAAAATGGGTTTTGATCTAAACTTCCTTGCTTTCATCAACTCCTGCATCTTTGGGCCCTAGATATCTCCTCTCATCAATGACAAACCATCTCCCTCCTTTCAATCCTCTCGAGGTTTAAGGTAGGGATGCCCTCTTTCCCCCTACCTCTTCATCCTCATGGAGGAATCCCTTAGCAAGGCCCTAGATCATATGAGGCGTGTTGGACTCATTACGAGCATCAAGTTCGGCAATGGTGTTAAAAATATGAATCATTCTCAATTTGCAGATGACACTCTTCTGATGGGAAGAGCATCCAGCATAATTGCTCAGCGCTTTAAAAATGTCTTGGACAAATTCATGCTTTATTCTGGAGGTTTAATAAATCACCAAAAAAGTTTCATTTATGGATGGAATGCTACTAACCAAACTATACATAGTATTGCAAACATCTTTGGTGTCCCTTGCAAACTGAATTGGGACCACTTCACTTACCTGGGCATGCATGTGAGTGCTGGCCCTTTGAAGACAGAAGTATGGAATGTTACTATTGACAAAATGAAGAGAAAATTCCAACAATGGGGCTCATTATGGCTCAACCTAGCAGGCCGCCTTGTCCTTCTTAAATCTGGTCTTTCATCTCTGCACTTGTATCACTTCACCCTCCTTCAAGCCCCTACTATCATCCACCTCAAATTCGAAGCTATCATTAGGCACTTTCTTTGGCAAGGAGGAAAGAATGAAAAAAATATATATAATCTTGTTAAATGGAGACAAGTAATCCAAGACTAGGAGCATGGAGGAATTGGATTTCTGTCTCCCAAGCTCCTGAACAAAGCCTTTGGAGGTAAGATTGTTTGGAGGCTAATAAGTGGGAATCTGGCTTGATGGAAAAAAATCATGGAAGTAAAGTACCTTAACTCTACCCGACAGCACCTTTTTTACCATGACATCCCTAATAGACCTTGTTCCAAATATGGGCTCTCTGCAAAAAAGCCATTCCTTTTTTAGCTCAAAATCTCTCCAAAGCCCCCATGGGAGGTAACACCATCAATGTTGGGAAAGATAGAATTATGGGGAAAATTCCCATCATAGATAGACATGGCACCCAATGCATCCTCTCACACTACAGCAATATGGGCCTCAATCTCTTAAGTCAATTCTGTAAATGAGATGACCAATCTCAAATCTGGACTGGTTGGCACTTTCCCAAAGTACCGGCCCATCTTGAAGCTGATCTTGGCAATCTCCAATCTCACCTCTATGGCGCAACTCCTTTAAAAAAAGACACTATTGATGTATTTCGATGGGACCCCTCTGATTCAGCATTCACCATCAAATTTGCTTACCAGCAACTTTGCAATGACTATTATCCTACACCTACTTGGCCCAATTGGAAGGCAGTATGGAAATCAGAAGCAATCCCCAAGTTTAAGATTTTTATATAGACCCTCTTGAAAGAAATAATCTTAACTTCAAAAAATCTCAAGAAAATAGGTGTGCTCGGACCATCAATGTGCCCAAATTGTCAAAGTGCTGAAGAGATAGCTCACCATCTCTTCATTGGGTATCCCTTTTCTACCCGCTACTGGTCTGAGCTCACCCCTTTCTTTCGGCCTTGCTGGACGCACCATGGCTCCATTACAGAGATTCTCCATTCTTGGCAAAGCAGCTACCCTTGGGGGAAAAACAAGAGAAAAATTCCGAAGAGAGTTTGGGACACCCTGCCATATGTGGTTTTGTGGAACATTTGGCTTACTAAGAACAAGAAGATTTTCAGGAACAAAGAGCCTTCTTTTAGGAAAGTTTGCAGCAAGTCTTAGAGCCTCACCCTTGAAACAATCTCTGCTAAGTGCAACAACAGAATTGACTACAGTTAACTCTGTGTTGAGGAAAGGAGCTTCCTTGGCAACCTTTGGGATAGAACTAACATCTTTAACCCCCCCTCAAATCAGCCCTCCAGAATAGACACAAGTTGGAAGATTCGGCTCAAAGAAGCGGACTTCGTCGATTGGATAAAGAGCATCACTAGACCCACTCTTTTCTTTTATGGGGCTTCAAAATTGAATCCAGGCATTGGAGGGGCGGGAGACATCATTAGGAGTGAAAATTATAGCATTCTCACAACTTTTGAATGGGGTCTTGGCACCATCTCCAATAATAGAGTGGAGGCCTTTGCCCTTCTCCAAGGTTTGTATCAATTAAAGAAGCTCAACATTACAATTGCTATCATTTTTGGCGATTCCTCCATCGTCATCAACTTGATGAATCATGATCATCCAACAAAAAACTCAGCCCTCCACCATACTATCAGCAGATGCCGCAACCTCTTGGATGGCTTGAAAGATACATCCTTCTATCACATCCTCCGAAAATATAACAAGGATGTCGATCTTCTTGCCAACAGAGCCTACGCTCGGATCTCGGAGCAATTATTTTGCAATGATGTTCTAAATCTCATTCCTCTGCCATGATCCTAGTATAGTCTGTCTCCAAATCCTATCCGATCTACCTCTTCGGCCTCACTGCGCTCCACTGTATTTTTCTTACTCACACCATTAACATTCTCTTGAGCTTATCGCTTTGGGTCTCCCCCCGAGCATGCTCTCTCTATTTTCGCTGTCCTATTTATCCCTCTTCTCCTTGCATCTTCTGTCATCCCCTCGCTCCTTGTCTGTGTGACTCTCGCCTCCCTCTGTTGATTATATCCGTGGATTATCACATTCTGGTCCCTCTCACCTGTGTGTCTCTATTTCGTTCAACATTTCCAGTGCTGTCCCTTCTTGCTCCATAGCCTCCCTCCCCTGCTTCTACTGCTCCTCTCATCTCCCCTCCGAAGAAGCGACCTGGTAGTTCTTGTGCCTTTCTGCCTCCTGTGGATTTTACACCCTCCTTCTTCTTCCATTCGCTTCCAGCATGGCTCGCAGTGAAGATTTCCTCCACTTCGTAGATCTTCAATCTGAGCTAGAGCAAATCAGAGCTCACCAAAAGATTCTTGATGCTAAGCTGCAAACAGAGGTCAAAATATTGGATGAAAAACATGAAGCAGATGTTAATGTCTTACTCTACAGGGTCACCTCTCTTAAAAATTAGTTTAATACTCCCTCCAATCGATGTACACATGCTGAAGAATCTGTGCAAATACTCAAATACATGTTGGAGAAGCGCACTACTCCAAGCTCCGGCTCCAACAATATGAGGGATGCTGGTAATGAAGACAATCCTGATGTTTCAACAACGCACCATATTATCCATATCAGCATTGATTAATCTACTCTCTAATATTTTGCATGTGTTTTAAATTTGTCTTTCTTCTGTCTTAGTTTGTCCGCATATATGCATTGTCTGTATTTCAGCTCTTCTAAAAAACTAGAAACAAAAGAAATGTAACATTTTTCTATAGCTACTTCCTTTACTACACTGCAAGAAGTCTAGCATGTAATCATGGAGTTTTTTCTCCTCTTTTTTGGAATAAAAAATAGCAACCAATTATGTTTAAAAAAAAAAAAAACATTTATATAAATAAAACCTCTCTAAAAAACTTTATTTTAAAATCCTTTTAAAAAATCATAAAAAAACATTTTTAATATGCTCCTTTAAAAATCATTTTCAATAATTGAAACCTTGTGAAAAAGGTGAATACGATTTGTTTTAAAAATACGTATTCCTTTCAAATCCTCACATGTATGTCAAATACACTTTTATAATGAGTCCTTCAAAAAATCTTTTAAACAAACTCCACTTGCTCTAAAAAAATAAAGCTTTTGGAAAACTGTTCGCACTAATTCTTTGCAAATCTGTTGACTTTTTCGAACACGGATTTTTTGGAAAACTTCACTCACACAGTTGTCCCCTCATGGCCGTCAGCCTTTAAATGTAAATTTCGAGTCACACTCTCAGACACGAATAAACCGCTGACTAAACCTTGATATCTGCGCCAAATCGTAAGTTTCACGAAACTGCCGCAGTTTTTCTAAGGATAAGTCCGCATTTTTTTCACTGTAAACGTGCGGACTTCCGCGTGTAAAGAAAAATTAAAAAAAAAAATTTGACGGTCCTCTGTTCTTGGCTTTCTTTTTTGTATCTACTCGCCCACGGATCTTTTTGCTTTTTTTTCTGGATCTACTCACCCACGGATCTTCTGATCGTCTGATCCTTCTTTAGCTTTGATACGATAC
Organism: Pinus albicaulis; assembly: GCA_034641835.2. Lineage (NCBI taxonomy): Eukaryota > Viridiplantae > Streptophyta > Pinopsida > Pinales > Pinaceae > Pinus > Pinus albicaulis. The sequence continues at coordinate 849,262,575 of CM076574.1, read as the reverse complement.
CAATTTGTTGGATAGGTAGAAGATTCACACAAGTATTTCACACACAAAACAATGAACTATGGCTCTTCAATTAATTTCAATCACTCTAAGTCACAATGTGAATACAGTGAACCCAGTGAAGGGTATTTAACTTAAATTGACATGCACATACTCTCACACAACTGAACTAGATCAACTCATTTAACTCACTCTCTAATTCACTCACCAAATTTATCTATCACTAAACTAACTAATTCACTCAACTAGTTGTCTAACAATACATACTAGAAATAATTATATATTTTAACACCCCACCATTATATATTTTAACATAATGTGATTACACTTAACCAAGAATGTTGTCACACCCTCATTTTTCAGGGCAATTAAAACATTAGAGTGCTAAAGAAACCTTTCGAGAGCAGATCTTATGAATGCTTTTATGTGCAAAAACCACGCAGCTCAAGAGTAGAAGCAACAATACACATTATATGAACAACATAGTGCGAGACACTAGGAACCAGAATGATTCACTTTGCTCGGATGGCCCACGTAATGGCTTCTTAAATTTCCAAACAAAGTAAACCTCAAGGACCATATGAAGTATGACATCCAATACCAATCCTCCAATATCTCTCCACACATGAATCCATCCATGACGGACCATACCCAAAAGCAAATAGCCTATAGATAGACACATCATAAGTCTTTGGAAATCAATTACCAGCTAATCCTCTCTCTCAGCAGAACGTGCACTTCGTTGTTTTTTTCTTGTTTTTGGTCCATATAACGGATATCCCAGAAATCAATAAAAGCACTCAGAAAGAGAGCTATACCGAGAATCTAGTGTGCCCACGTCGTCCACGCCTCACAAACATCGCATAAAAGCAACATCATAAACAAAACTGTGCACATGTTTGATCGCAACAGGTGTAGAATGTCATCATTAAAATGACTCTGATCGTGCAGATCATTTACCATATTGGAAGAGCCAACAACATGTGAGGGATACCTTGACCACTACTATAAATAACCTCCACACTCCCACTCTATGCAGCTTTATTTGTAATGTTAAGGGATGGGAATTTCAAACATCTTTGAAATTTTGTGACTGGTTTCTTGGGCCCCCATTGCAGATCAAATCCAACTGACCAGAAGAAGAACAAGAACCCGAGGAAAATTTGAAGACATATTTACTCTGCTCAGCATCTTGAGCGGGATCAAGAGTCACGCATCGCTTCTCTTACGATTCTTCCTATGCTTTTGTTGGAATTTCTGAGAATTCCAGAACAACAATGGAGAGAGTAATACTCTCCTCTTTAACACAGAGAAATAAAAATAATTCTTGATAGGAGACAAAGTTTCCACACTGAAAACAAAATTCTATTTCTTTCAAAAAAACTATTACAATGTCTTCCTCACACACAGGGATTTACAAAATGTGACTGCTTCAAACACAGTGCACAAAACTTCACTGTCTCACAAAAACAAAACACTTTGTTTCTGTAATAACACTGCTGTGTTTTTCTTTCACCCGCACTACTGTGCAAAATACATTCACTGTGTATTACTATGCTAAATAGGCTCTCAAGCCTTTTGTTTTTATATGCTGTGCATATAAAAAACATTACAAAAACTATATTAAAACTTAAAAACAAATCTATTAATAAGACTGTCGGGGCCCACTTTACAATGCACTTTGAACGCGCGATTTAAATCTATTTAAAAATGTTCATCGGGTTCGGAAATATAACATAACAAAGTGGTCAATTGACATCTCCGATGCCGATTGAAAAAACTGGACGCGATGTACCAAGATTTAACTCTGCCATATAAATGGCGTCGGGTCCGAATAAAACACTGTGTGAATGACCAATCGAAAAATTTCTGATTGCGATTGGTAATAGGATGTGATGACTCCTTTTAATTTCTCCATAATAAATCCATCAGGTCTATGTTATAAAAAAACACATGACCAAAAGAAAATTCCGATTGCGATTTGAAAGCTGATGCGATGGGTAATAAAACTCCGTTGCATAACTGGATCAGATCTGGCCTATGGTTAATGCAATCACGGCATAAACAAAAATGTTGTGATTAAAAATTTGCGATTGTGTAATACAATGTCGCATGGTCTGTGGGACCACCTGCGGACCTCGGCTATGGGGGAGGGAGATTGTAATATGAACTTTGATTACGATGTGTGTTATTGCATCGGCCCAAAACAAAAGGGCTGTGGTAACATATGTGAGTTCGTTCTGCTTGCGGAACTCACCACATCAACAAGACACTGTACCTGTGGGAACCACGGGGTTTATAAAAATAAAACGCCTGCATACACAAAATATCTCTGTGCATATAAAAAAAATATAAAGTACTCTGTTTTTCCAAAAATAGAGACTATCCCTGAACATTATAAAAACATTGTCTGTAAAAAAAAACGGACTGCATCGATTCAACAAAATCTGAACTGACTGTTCACTGCATTTAGAAAGCAGCTGGGAGTACATAAACCTGAAGAAAAAAATAGAAAGCGGTTCTGCATAGCCACTATTATAAGTAACATTTCAACACTCCCCCTTACTTTCAACTGCTGGGTTATCAGTCATACCCAGGCATTTTCTCAAAAATTCGAAACTCTTCTATCCCAATGGCTTGGTCAGAATGTCTGCAAACTGCTCCTGAGTTCTGCAGTGTTCCAAAATAATTTCATCACTGTTTACCAATTCTCTTATGTAACGAAATTTTGTGTCAATGTGTTTTGTCCTCTTGTGAAACACAGAGTTCTTAGATAATGCAATAACTGATCTATTGTCACAAAAAATCACTGTTCCTTTTGTCTTCTCTTGGCACAAACTCCTTAACATCCTCCTCATCCAAATTTCTTGACACGCTGCTGCTGTAGCTACCACAACTTCTGCCTCTGCTGTAGACAATGCTACAATAGGCTGCTTTTTAGAAGCCCATGAAATGGCTCCTGAACCCATTTGAAAAACATAACCGGAAGTGCTCTTCCGATCATCTACACTTCTAGCCCAATCACTGTCAGTGTATCCAACTAAATCTGAACATTCTAAAGCAGTATATAAAATCCCATACCTTTTGGTTCCTTTAACATACCTCAGAATTCTCTTCGCTGCCTGCCAATGTGCATCCTTTGGCTTCTCCATGAATCTGGAAATTAAGCTAACAACATGCATTATGTCCGACCTAGTTGCAGTCAAATACATGAGGTTGCCAACTATGCTCTTGTATAAGCCAAGATCAAAATCCTTGATGTTGTCCTCTCTGCTAAGTTTTAATCCCATCACTATGGGAGTGATTGCTGCTTTGCTTTCCTACATATTAAATCTTTCAAGCACTTCATTAACATATTTTTCCTGTGAGATAAAAATCTCATTTTCATCTTGTTCTACTTCTATTCCTAAGAAGTATCTCAACAAACCCATGTCAGTCATTTCAAATTCTTTTTTCATGACTGTTTTAAAATTTTCAATAAGGTAATCATCATTACCTGTGAAAATAACATCATCAACATATAAAACTACAATCAACATTTTACCATCCTTTTCTTTGATGTAGAGGGTGGGTTATCCCTCACACTTTTCAAATCCATTTTCCAGTAGATAGGAGTCTATTCTACTGTACCACCAATTCTACTCAAATATAGCACTGATCTAAGTAAGTTTGGTCCAATATTTAACCTATTTCTTGGCTCTTCTTGGCCAAATTTTCTTACACATTCCTGGGCTAATTGAGCCCCTATTAATTAGGAAATTCCCAATTAATGATTGTGAAATACCTTCAAGGCTTTTTGATGACCTCATGCATGACCTATACAATTTTCTAATTATATAAATAATAGTTATCTTCCCTTTAACCTCAATATTTATAGAGAATTATCAGTTAAATGATTGATCACTACTTGTGAATTAAGTCAGATGTCATTCACGGGACCTTTCACTAGCTCATCTCTCAGTTAGAACTAGTTAAACTGATTTTAACTCAATAAATTGAGTTAAATAATTACAAATCACAAACAATTATAACTGGACCCCCTAAAATCATGGGATAAATCTACATGCGTCCTCTCTCACCCTCAACTCAAAATTCCTAAGCTAACTAAGTCTTCATGACTCAGTTAACTAATACAAGTTTTCATGTATTGAAATTACAATTTCGCTTCTGATTTAATTAAGGGAAAATTAAATTATAAGCCCCATTTGGGTGTTATTTCTTAGTGTCATTTTCAATATTTCTTGCTGCCATTTTCAACACTCCCTCTCAACAAGAAAGGAATTCAATCTATCCCGATCTGATACCTTTAGAATTTTTTTCATGAAACACTTCTCTAGCTTTTTTTTCTCCTGCAACTCCTAAAACTAAAAAGCATCCAAACTAAATCAGTATGATTCATCTACCATCAGAGTCTCTAACTGTTACTAGTTACTGCACTATCTACTGAAAACTTTGTGTAGCTGCTGACTCTGCATCTGTGCCATCTGCACTACTTCCAAAACTGATATGCATTCCAGTATCTTACATCTGTCACTCTGATATCTGACTGCATCAATCCTACTAATCCATTATTCTACTATGTACTATTGGCCCCCTGTAGCTAGGTCTGATCCATGATACACACCATCTCAATGGACCTTGCCTAAATTTATTCTCTTGGGATTATGTCTTCACATCGTACCACCTCTCACCTAGAGGTATGGTTGCACGTACTCCCTCTTCCCCTCTAGCTCGAAGCTTCCCCTTATTGGAGGTCTCTGCTTGAGTGGACGCCTCCACTCGGTCTCCTCTTTACTTCTCCAATTGTAGTTGCTCCACGACTTTCTGAGACTACACCCGAGCCTACATGTTGAGAGGTAACTTATGCTCCCTTTCAACCACCAAGTCTCTAACCTCTGCTTTTCTCCTCAAATATTTGCATGCATCATCTACCTCGAGAGAATAAATGTTATAGACTTGCACACCAATCTATTTCACCTATCGTGTGGCGATGTGTCTAAGGAAAACCTTTCCTTTTCTAAATATCACATCATAGCCATGGTCTTCCAATACCCCTATGGAAACAAGATTATTATTTAGTCCTGGAACAAACAAAACATCTGTTAATCTGAGAGGGGAGCCAGACTCCCTTTGAAAGGTAACTGTACCTATGTTAGTTGCGATATACCTCCCGTAATCTCAAAACCCTATGTTCTGTTGGAGGTCCTTCTCCTCCAAGTCACTGAAGAGATCTCTATTCCCTGTCATGTGGAACGAGGCACCATTTTTGAGATAACACATGCATCCCATTACAATTTTTTCCATACATGCAATGAGAGTAAAATCAAGCTCCAACTGTGAAGCTAGAGCTTCACCTCTTACTGCAACTGAAGGCTCCTTCTTGCTTGCCTTCTGTGGACATTTCGTGGCATAGTGCCCGTACTCATGACACTGAAAACATTTGATCTTGGGAAAGTATCTATTTCCCTCTTCTCCTTGGGGATTCTTTCCCTTGTATTTCTTTCCTTTTTCAATTAATACAAAATATTCTTCTTTTTCTGTGTCAAAGGTTCTGGTGTTCTATCTTATCTCTTATTGTACCAAGTCAGACCACAATCGCTCCCAGTCTAGTAGCTTGTCCCTCCCACTCATAGAGTCCTGGTAGCTATGCCAGTTCTTGGGAATTCATAGAAGTGATAGGCTCACCAAATCATCTTGGGCTACTATCACACCAACACTTCCAAGCTTATCTCAACATTGAGTGAACTTCGTCAAGTATTTTGGTATTGTCTCACCCTCTTAGATCTTGATATTTTTGAGCTTGTCTTTCAGTGTCATCTTCTTATGTTCATTGGAATTCTGAAATGGATATGTTAAGGTATTCCCCATAGCATATGGAATTTCCTTTCCATGGGGACGCGAGACAATATTATCTTGAACTCCCTCTAACAATATCCTTCTCGCCTTTGCTACATTCTTCTTCCTTGCATCAAGAAGTTGAGAATCTTCTACTACGAGCTGAGGAATATTATTGTTTATGAAAGCCTTCAGTCTATTTTCCTTGAGAAATTCCTCCATCCTATCCTTCCATGCTATGTAATTAGAATTTGAGAGGCATATTTGTGTCTCAAGCCATTGAAAGACATCTTGATCTACTGCTAGGTCTTGAAGAATAAATCTGCAAATTCGATGTACATGTTCAAAACAAACTTTGGTTCTTCTCTTCTATTGTGATTCTTGGTGCTCTGATACCATGTATAAATTACCTAAAAGGATTCAATCTTATCTTTTAATGTACTAAAACAAAATATTGAATCCTTCTACAATTTGCGGAAACCAAATATAATTGCACAATCACATAACAAGTAAGAGAAATAAATTATCAATTGCACAACACAAGATGTGTCTATGGAAAGAAACTAATCAAAACCCCACTAAATATATATTTCATAAATTCAAGAACATGAAACAATGTAATTTTATTTAATTCACTGAGAAACCTCTGCAGTTTGCTGACTGTCTCAATCTCATCCTACTCGAATCTGGCACTGATCTAAGCAAGCTTGGTCCAATATTTAACCTCTTGCTTGCCTCTACTTGGCCAGCCTTTCTTATGCATTCTTGGGCTAATTAAGCCCCTATTAATTAGGAAATTACCAATTAATGATTTCACAATAACTTGAAGGCTTTCTGATGACCTCATGCATGACTTGTACAATTTTCTAATTATAAAACTAATAGTTATCTTCCCTTTAACCTCAATCTCAACTGGGCCATCCTTAGAACTGACATGCAACAACTATTTATAGAAAATTATCAGTTAAATTCTTAATCACTACTTGTGAATTAAATCATATTTAATTCATTGGACCTATCACTAGCTCATCTTTCATTTAGAACTAGTTAAGCTGATTTTAACTCAATTAACTGAGTTAACTAATTACAACTCACAAATAATTGTAATTGGACCACCTAAAATCATGGGAGAACTTTGGATGCCTCCTTTCTGACCCTCAACTCAAATTTCCTAAGCTAACTAAGTCTTCCTGACTTAGTTAACTAATACGAGTTGTCATAAGATGAAATTACAATTTCTCTTCCGATTTAATTAAGGGAAAATTAAATTATAGGCTCCCTTTGGGTGCCATTTTCAATATTTATTGTTGTCATTTTCAACATTGGGTAACTCATCCAATTTTGTTGCATGGAAAGTCATGTTGTAAATATTAGATGGAAACAACGATGTTTTGGACTACATTCAAGGAAAGGTACATGAGCCTATGATGAATGCATTCACTGCCACCAAGAGTAAGCATAAGAGAGGTAAGAATAGGGCAAAGAAAATTATAGTTGATGGTTTAAAAGACAATTTACTTGCGTATGTTGGAAATTTGAGAAGGTCCAATGACATGTATGATAAGATAGTAGGCATGTATGAGGTCAAGAATTTGAATGAAATCCTCACCTTGAAATATCAACTCAAAGACACCAATATGAACAAAGGAAATTTCATACAATCCTACATAATGAGGATATCTTATATTAGATATAGATTATTAATATTTGGACAAGTTTTGCTTGACAGGGAACTAGTGGTCCTGAATTTAAGAGGTCTCCCTCCTATTTGGGAAACATTCATCACTACTATAAGAAACAAAAATTTCCTCCCTTCATTTCATGAGATTGTTGGATATATCACTTAAGAAGAGTCCAGGATGATAGGAAGAGGAAGGATTCAAAAGCAGAAAGAAGGAGAACCCGCTCCATACATCTCGCATGACAAGAAGAAGAAGAAAGGGAAAGGAGGCACATCAAATTCAAGAAACCCCTCTTCTCGAAATCCAAATAAAATAAAAGAATACTCGCATATTGAATACTACAATTGTCACAAGAAGGGTCATTATGCTCGACATTGGCCCAAGAAGAATAATGGACCATGTTATAATACTAGAAGAAACAACAACATATTAAATTATCAAAGAGGAGAGACGATCGAAGGAATGACCGCGATGGAAGAAGTGATAGAAGAAGAAGAGATGCTCCAAGTCACCATGAAGAAGATCGTCATCCACAAAAGAAGTGAAAATTTTCTAGGCATGAAAGTAATGTTTCAAATCAATCTGAATATATTCTTATTTCCACTCTTACAAGTTCATCTTCGTTGGATTCATGGGATAGTTGGTTGGTTGATAGTGGGGCCACTCATCACCTCTATGGTTACAAGGACGTTCTCTCTAACATGGTAGAGATGGAGTCAAATTTGAAACTTCATTGTTGCATACAACTCCACTCATCCTATCAAAGGTTTTGGATCCATTTAGTTTCGTTTGGATTCTGGGGGATCTCTTGTATTTCATGATGTAATATATGTTCCTACGTTGAAGAAGAATTTGGTATCAAACTCCGCATTGGAAGATAAGGGGATGAGGGTTGCCTTCATCAAGGGAAAAGTTCTTACTTGGCCTGTTGGATCATGTATCAAAGATGCATGAAATTTGGGAGAAAAAGATATGAAGGACTCTACAGGGTCACTGGAAGGCCACTATTTGCATTGGTTTATAATGAATATAATCTAAGCAAATTATTTCACCGAATATTAGCTCATCTTCATTATGATGTGCTTACGAAATTGGGGAACTTGGTCTCTGGGATTCCAAAGGTTCAAGCTCAGCATGATGGAGTATGTCCAGGATGTGACAGTGGAAATATGACAAGGGGACCATTCGCCTCTACTGAAAGCAAGACAAATGACATCCTCCATCTCATTCACTTAGTATTGAGTGGTTCGATGGCCATACATTATCTTGGTAACCATCTATATTATATCATATTCATTAATGAATTTTCAAGAAACACATGGATATATTATCTGAAGCATTTGAAGAGTTCAAGGAGTTCAAATCTTTGATCGGAAAACAAATAGGGAAGAACATCAAAATATTTAGGTCTAACAATGGTGGAGAGTACACTTCAAATGAATTCATTGATTTTTGCAAGAAAGGAGGCATCAAGAAGGAGAAAACTACACCATATACTCCTAAAAAAATGGAGTAGCTGAAAGGAATAGTAGGTCCATTGTAGAAGACGCTCGTGCCATGCTCCGTGATCAAAAGATATCAAAGTTCCTTTGGGGAGATGTAACAAATGTTGTCGTATATGTTCAAAACAGGGTGCCTCATCAAGCATTAGACAACAAAACACCTGAAGAAGTGTTCACAAGTGTCAAGCCCGATGTGATTTGTGTCTGTATATTTGGTTACCAAGTCTACTTTCATGTGCCGAAAGAGAAAAGGAACAAGCTAGAATACACTTGAATAAAATGTACGTTTGTTGGGTATTTTAAAAATTCAAAAGTATTTGGAATATATATTCTTGGTCAAAGGAAGGTCAAAATTAGCAGGGATGTCACATTCAATGAAGATGTCTCTCTTGGAAAAGCAAGAGACCTTACTCTGCTTCCTCCTTCCAAGAATAATGGTGATGTGGATATCATGCATGGTCCATTTGTGCCCCCATATGAATCCTTTATATTCTCCTCCTATTAATCCTCCTACTAGTAAGAGACCACTTTGGCTCCATGACACTCTTCAGGATGTTGATAAACATGTATTCATTTGAATATCGTTTAGAGAAAGGAAGAAGCCATGCAGGTACTAGGGATATCTTGCAGCCATGAGCACTTTGATTCAAGACAAAATTTCCACATTAAATGAAGCCATAAAATAACAAGTCTGGAAAGATTCTATGGCCAAAGAATATGAATCTATTATGAATAATGATGTCTGGAATGTTGTGCCGAGATCGAAGGAGAAATCTGCAGTAACTGTTGAGATTGCAACGAGATGATGAGCTTAGTGAAAAGAGTCGCCTTCACTAAGTGGGCCCGCAGGCTATTTTTGGCGCAAGTCTATTTTTAGACGTGTTGATCATATTCTATGAGTTTCAGGATGCTATTTGTGGATGGTTGGTCAAGTTGGAAAAAATAGATGGAATTCTATTTTTGGACATATTGGGCAGAATCTATTTTTAGATTGCCAGTCTAAAAATAGATATGTCGAATATTATTAGCTCTTAATAATATTTAGACTCTAAAAATTATCTTATTCTCTTGGAGCACTTCAGTTAAGTGCACAGATGTGGCACAAGAGCTGACAGAAGGAATTACGCTATTCCTGATTGTTAAGTGGAGCTATTTCATGGATACTTTAGTTAGAACTCATGTGACAGAGTTTGGTGGAGTTGTAGAAGTAGTGGGTGGAGTTGTGTTCAGTTTATCTTAGTTAGACACAGTTGAGCTAGTTGTATCTAGTCTAACTGATTGATACACTAGTGAGAGTGGTGTGAATTAATTATTAATTAACTCACTAAATATTAACTCATTAATCAACTGAAGAATACATTGGTTAACTACAGTGCATGGACAATTCAGTGGAGACCAGTGGAGAGATAGGTGAAAGAGCAGGTTAACTATCAGTTGTGACTATAGTGTTGCATGATTTGCAACACCCTGTGATTGGAGATGCCAATGAGGATTGTGTGAGCAAGGCTGGACCAATTCAAGTTCATTCGAGCCATTCTTCAGCAGTGATTGTGTAGTAGAGGCAGGCTAGCAAGTGGCAGAGATCGGTGCATGGATTTGCTAGATCAAGACCTGATTAGTGTGTAGCGATTGGAGATATTGAGAGCTTGTGATAAGCTTTTTATTATTATTGTTACATGATCTCTATGACATATATAATATACAGATAGTTGGGGTTTTCAGCTTTAAGCTTTCCCGTTAAAACACCGTGTTCATATGTGTGAATTTTTTATGGTTTCAATGTGTGCATGCAATTGAATTTATTTCCGCATGTGATGATCAATGGTAGAAGAGATTATGTATTGTGCATGAAGTCAAATAGTGTGTGGTCAAGAGAATGTTGGATTTATAATGCATTATTTATATGATTTTCTACATGGTATTAGAGGGATATTGATCATCGGAGCAATTGCAAAGCATTGAAGCGGTTGAGTTTTGTACTGGTGGAATTCGAATTTGCAGCAGAGTTTTCTTGGTGTCAAAGTTGAGATGTCTTTCAACGGATTGCGATTGGAGTATTCCCTTGAGGGCAGCTCGAATTATATTGCATGGAAGGACAAGATGGAGGCAGTGTTGGAGGACAATGGGTTGAAGGAGTTCATAGATGCAGAAATTCCAAAACCTGCTTCTAGCGATGCTGCCGCACTTGACACATGGCGAAAGAAGACTACAAAGTGTCGAAGAATTATGTTGGAAGGTGTGAAGGTTCACATAGTGTCCAGTCTTCATGGTAAAGCTTCTCCATCCTTGATGTGGAAAGCGTTGACAGACTTATTCCAAAGTAAGAGCGACCAGAGGAAGTTGGTGCTCAAGGATAAACTCAGGAATATAAAAATGGAGAAAGGAAACAGTATACCCAAGTACCTCACGAAGTTTGTCCAGTGAAGGGATGAGCTGGGAAGTGTGGGGGTTACTGTAGATGATGAGGACTTGGTGAGCTTGGCTCTCCTTAGGCTTCCGAAGAGTTGGCATTCTTATCAGGACTTTGTCAATGGTCGGGAGAAATTGCCAGGATGGGAGTGACTTTGGTCGGATCTTGTGCAAGAGGAGATAAGGCGGAGTACCAAGGATGGATCTTCATCAAGGAATCAAGATGAAGAAAATTTTACTTTGGTTGCCAAAGAAAGAAAGGGGAAGGGCAAGAAAAATGCTTCTCAATCTGGTGCGAAAGGCAAGAAGCAGGACATGTCCAAGGTGAAGTGCTTTCACTATCACCAACACAGACATTACGCCACTAATTGTCCACAGAAGAAGAAAAATAAGCAGGATGTTGGATCTGCAGCTGGAGAGGCCTTAGCCTCGAAGTTTGAGCTATATTTTTCACTGATTGCATGCTTGGTCTCAAGTTTGATGGGATCAGTTTGGTTTCTTGACAGTGGTGTGTTATTCCACATGACCGGAGACAAATATTTGTTTACTGATCTGGATGATAAAGATCTTGGAGTGCACATCGAGATGGGCAATGATGGTAGATACAGTGCGACCGGTATTGAGACCATTTCCTTTGAGAGGGAGTCTGGTAAACCCTTCTTATTGAAGGAATTCATGCATGTTCTAGGATTGAAGAAGAATATTATCTCTATGGCGATGTTGGAAGACAAGGGATATGATGTTGTCTTTAGCGAGGGAAAGGATTTCCTGTGTAGTAAGGCAACTGGTGAAACCCAGAGGATAGGGGTTCGAGTTAAGAACCTTTATCAATTATAGGTAGATGGCTGCGCAATAATGGCAGGCAAGGCAAAAGGAGTGGTGAGCCGGGATGAGGGCGAGCTATGGCAAAGAATATTGGGCCACCTTCACCATGGAGCTTTGAAAATTTTGCAGCAGATTTCTACTAGGCTTCCTAAGGGTACACTTGTGCAATCAGATCAGTGCAAGGGATGTACCTTGGGAAAATTTGTGAAAGTCGCCTTTCACGAGAAGGATAGTCGTGCCACGACGATCCTTGAGATAATTCACACAGACATGTGTGGACCTTTCTCAGTAGCTTCGACAGAAAAGCACAAGTATTATGTGATCTTTGTTGATGATTTTTCTCGAAAGTGCTGGATCTTCTTCATGCAGAAGAAGAGTGAGACATTCTCAAAGTTCTATGAGTTCAAGGCACTGGTGGAGAAAGAGTTGGGGAAGCAGGTGAAGGCTCTTAGGAGCGACAATGGTGGTGAATTCATCTCTGCCAAATTCAAGGACTTTTTCAGCGCAGAAGGAATTCGAAGAGAGCTCATAGCGCCTCATAACCCACAACAGAATGGGGTCGCAAAGTGAAAGAACAAAATGATCGTGGGTGCTACACAGGCGATGTTGCATGATCAGGGCCTTCCCATACTCTTGTGGGATGAGGAATGAAATACTGCGGTATATGTGCAAAACCGTTGTCCTTATAGGATACTTAGCATGAGTAAACCCGAGGAGGCGTTTTCTGGTAAGAGGCCTGATTTTTCTCATTTGAGGATTTTTGGCTCACCTATTTACATTCATGTGACTAAGGATGCTAGGAAGAAGCTGGAGCCGACTGTAGAGGTTGGTATATTTGTGGGGTACACAGAAACACCCCACAACTATCGTGTGTATTTTCCAGACAGTCGGAAGACTGTTATGCGACGGGATATCAAATTTCATGAGGAGAAAGCCATGAAGTGTTTGCTTGAGAGGGAGCCACACTTGCATGCAGATGAGGAGCTATTAGTTCCTAAGGATGAGCCTCAAGATGTGGATCAGCCACAAGAGGAGGTTCATGGAGTGGAAGAAACCACTCATGCAGTGCCAAACATGAGAGGGTGGAAGCGCACTACAGAAGCTGAGCGACTGAATCTTGATGCAGAGAAGATTGTAGGGGAACCTACATCACAATGCAGATAGAGACAGTCACCTGACTGATATACTAGATACATGGCTCTGATGAGCAAGTGTATCGTGACAGAGCCATCCTCTTTCGAGGAAGCTATGGAGGACCTTGCATGGGTAGATGCCATGGTGGAAGAGTATGATTCGATTGTCAGAAACAGTGCATGGGAGATTGTCCCAAGGCCGGAAGGGAAATCAGTGGTAGGTTCGAGATGGATCTACAAAGTGAAGCAAGAAGCTGACGGGAGCGTCGAGAAGTACAAGGCAAGATTTATTTCCTGGGGCTTCTCACAGATTGAGGGGATCGATTATGAGGAAACCTTTGCACTTGTCACAAGGTATTCTTCCATATGGACGATTCTTGCTCTCTCAGCGCAAATGGGGTGGCACATTCATCAGATGGATGTGAAGACTGCGTTTCTCAACGGAGTGATTGAGGAGGAGGTGTACATAGAGCAGCCCGAAGGTTTCTAGATCTTCAGCAGCGAGTAGCATGTGTGCAGGCTCAAAAGAGCGTTGTATGGGTTGAAACAAGCACCTCGATGCCAGGCACACACGGATGAACGATTCTTCACCGGACTTGGATTCTCCAAGAGTGAGGCGGATCCGAACCTATACCAGATTGTGGTGGAGGGTAAGTTGTTGATCATTGTAGTTTATGTAGATGATTTTATTTTGAAGGGTGATAAACTATTGATACACTCATGCAAGGTTGATCTTGCAAAGGAGTTTGAGATGAAGGACTTGGGCCTCCTTCATTATTTCCTGGGATTGGAAATTTGGCAGCGCAGTGATGGATTGTTTGTATCTCAAGGCAAGTATGCCCGGGAGATACTGGAGAAGTTCAACATGCATGGCTGCAAGCCTATCGACACTCCTCTTCCTGGTGGTTGGAGGAAAGAGGATGCTACATTGGCAGAGGTAGTGGATGCCACTGTTTATCGACAGTTGGTGGGGTCGCTTATGTATCTATTCAATACACGACTTGACATATGCTACGCTCTTAACCAGCTTTCACAAGCTATGGTTAAGCCTACCAAGCTCTTTTGGAAGGCAAGCAAGCATGTATTGAGATATCTCAGAGGCACATCGGGATATGGATGGTGGTACAAATAGGAGGATGAGGTGAGGCTACATGGCTTCATGGATGCAGATTGGGCAGGGAGCCCAACGGATAGAAAGAGCACATCTGGAGGGATTTTTAGTATCAGGTCGACATCAGTTTCTTGGTACAGCAGGAAGCAGAGATCCATGGCACTCATTTCCGCGGAGGCCGAGTATGTGGCATCGAGTTTGGATGCATGCGAGGCTATATGGATGAGGAAGATCCTGGTCAGGTTGTTTGGTTCACACTTAGATCCTATTGTGATATATTGTGATAATCAGAGTTGCATCAAACTCTCAGTTAATCCATTATTTCATGATAGATCTAAATACATTGACATCTGGTACCATCATACTAGAGATTGTGTGCAGCAGAAGATCATGTTACTTTCATACATTCCCACGGAGGATCAAGATGTTGATATCTTGACGAAGGCGCTCACCAAGAGCACATTCGAATACCACGGGAGGCAAGATCGGGGTGTGAGATAATCCCTTTCTTGTAGAGAGGGAGTGTTGAGATTGCAACAAGATGATGAGCTTAGTGAAAAGAGTCGCCTTCACTAAGTGAGCCCGCGGGCTATTTTTGGCGCAAGTCTATTTTTAGACTATGTCTATTTTTAGACATGTCGATCATATTCTATGAGTTGTAGGATGCTATTTGTGGATGGTTGGTCAAGTTGGAAAAATAGATGGACTTCTATTTTTAGACATATTGGGCGGAATCTATTTTTAGATTGCCAGTATAAAAATAGATATGTTGAATATTATTAGCTCTTAATAATATTTGGACTATAAACATTATCTTATTCTCTTGGAGCACTTCAGTTAAGTGCACAGATGTGGCACAGGAGCTGACAGAAGGAATTATGCTATTCCTGAGGGTTAAGTGGAGCTATTTCATGGAGACTTCAGTTAGAACTCATGTGACAGAGTTTGGTGGAGTTATTGAAGTAGTTGGTGGAGTTGTGTTCAGTTTAACTCAGTTAGACACAGTTGAGCTAGTTGTATCTAGTCTAACTGATTGATACACTAGTGAGAGTGGTGTGAATTAATTATTAATTAATTCACTAAATATTAACTCATTAATCAACTGAAGAATACATCAGTTAACTACAGTGCATGGACAGTTCAATGGAGACCAGTGGAGAGATAGGTGAAAGAGCAGGTTAACTATCAGTTGTGAATATAGTGTTGCATGATTTGCAACACCTAGTGATTGGAGATGCCAATGAGGATTGCATGAGCAAGGCAAGACCAATTCAAGTTCATTCAGAGCCATTCTTCAGAGGTTATTGCGCAGTAGAGGCAGGCTAGCAGGTGGCAGAGATCGGTGCATGGATTTGCTAGATCAAGACCTAATTAGTGTGTAGCGATTGGAGATACTGAGAGCTTGTGATAATCTTTGTATTATGATTGTTACATGATCTCTATGACATATATAATATACATATAGTTGGGTTTTTCAGCTTTAAGCTTTCCCGTTAAAACACTGTGTTCATATGTGTGAATTTTTTATGGTTTCAATGTGTGCATACAATTGAATTTATTTCTGCATGTGATGATCAATGGTAGAAGAGATTTTGTATTGTGCATGAAATCAAATAGTGTGTGATCGGGAGAATCTTGGATGTATAACGCATTAGTTATATGATTTTCTACAGTAACTTCGAAGTGGATATTCAAGATCAAGCATGGAATTGATGGAAGCATTGAAAAATACAAGGCAAGGTTCGTGGCTCGAGGATTCTCCCAGAAAGAGGGAGAGGATTACGATGATATATTTTCACTTTTGGCTCGATATACAATCATTCGCTTGATATTTTCCCTTGTTGTAAGTCAAGGATGGACCTTTCATCAGATGGATGTAAAGACTGCATTTCTCCATGGCATGCTACAAGAAGAAGTATACATTGAGAAACCATGGATATTTGAAGTAGAGGATCAAAGGACACATGTTTGTAGATTGAAGAAGGAATTTTATGGTTTGAATCAAGCCCCAAGAGCATGGCACACTCGCATAGACAATATTTTGGTGAAGTTGAGAGTCACGAGAAGCAATGTTGATCCCAAACTCTACTTCAAGGTAGTGCAAGGTATGCTGCTGATATTAGTTTTATATGTTGACAATCTATTCCTAACAGGTAGTGAGCTTATGATGATGGATTGTAAGAGGGAGCTAGCTTTTGAATTCAAAATGAAGGACCTTGGACTCATGCACTACTTTCTAGACCTTGATGTGTGGATCCTTTCACAAGGAAAATATGTTGTGAAGCTTATAGAAAGATTTGGAATGACTGAATATAAGTCTCTTCCCACATCGATGGAAATAAAATTCAAGAAATTATGTGGAGAAGTTTTAGGACCCGATTTGGCGAATCCATCCGAGTATAGACATTTAAATGGAGCTATGATGTTCCTTGTGAAGACCCATATGGATATATGCTATGTAGTGAACACGCTGAGTTTATTCATGACCGAGCCTCTCCATGCACATTGGACTGCTGCCAAACACATTTTGAGATATTTGTAGGGGACAATTACACTTGGTCTGCGATACTCTACCATAAATGTTCGAATTCATGGATACACCGATGCTAACTGGGAGGGAAATTTTATCGATAGAAAGAGTACATATGGATGTTATTTTAGTATTGGATCTACCATGATATCTTGGATGAGCAGGAAACATAATTACATAGCATTGAGTACCACCAAGGCAAATTATATTGCTGCTAGCATGCCTAGCTGCAAAGAAGTTTGGTTAAGAAATCTCTTTAGAGAGCTATTTGAGCAGGTCCTAGACACTACACTGATATATTGTGACAACAGGAGCAGGATTGATCTGGCATAGATTCTCATGTTTCATGACAAGTCCAAGCACATAGAGAACTGATATCACTTCATTCGTGATATGGTATAGAGAGGAGTCGTTCGTCTCCATCACATATCGACATATGAGGATATTGTAGATATTCTCACCAAGGATTTTTCGAAAGGGAAGTTATTGGTCTTCAAAGAGCAGTGTAGACTGATTGATGTGACCCATCCTAATAAGGGATGCTACTGATTGAGGACACTAATCCATAATCTTCCCCCCTATCTGAGCTCCCAGGGTGAGGAATTGAGATAGATAGCTCCCGGGGTTGAGGGAAATTTGTACAATAGGGTGTCACCTATATATATTACTTATAGGGTTGGAGTAGTAGCTCACCCTATTTTGGTCTTTGCCAATTATACCCTAGTTGGCATCATACTCAAAAGTTGGGTTTGTTGGGATTATCCCTCTCCATCTAGCCAATGATTGAGGAGGCTTGGAGGCATGTGATCCTTACCTCTTGGTAAGTCGGGTATGTCATCCAAGCTATATTATGATGCAGGTGTTCTACCCCATGAATCTTATGGGTTATTGTTATGAATATTAGTAAGCAATATGATGGCTTGAGTAGTAGCTCCCCTACATCACCTATTTCTCAATATGGGTAAAGTTGTAGCTCCTGCGTGATATTTCCAGGTAGTATCCCGATGACATATTTAGGTAGCAGCCTGATGAAATTTCCAGGTAGCAGCCTGATGACATTTGGAGATAGTATCCTACTGACATATTTCTAGGTAGTAGCCAGCTGACATTTTCAAGTAGTATCCTGATGACACATTTCTGGGTAGTAGCCTGCTTATTGAGATTCCTGGTAGTATCCCATTAGATAGAGGGTGGTAGCTTTTGTTCCTTGATTATTCTTGTTCTTCATATTCGAGAATGTTTTAGCAGATAGAGCTAAGCATATTGGTACACATGATGAATTACTGACACATTGATCAATGGATGACTTTTGCATGTCGAATTCTCCCTAGTTGAGAGGGAGTGTTAAAAATATGCAACTGCAGTCAAATTCCACTTTGGACTACTCATTTTATGGATATGATGATGTAATTGAGTTCCTCTTTTAGAGAGGACCAATATCGACCTAAATATCACCTCGTTTGGATAATAAGAAGTTGGTTTTTTATTTTGCACCCACTCTTGGATATTGGATCAAGATGGCCTCACTCGCATACACATTTGGACAGGTTGACCTCAACATCAAATGGACATCATTGGACACCCCTTAGTATCCTATAAATACAAGTGACCTAGAAGCTCATTTGGACATCATAACATAAATAATATTCTTCTCTTCTATTTGATTTGGTTTGGCACATTGGCAAAGGAAAAGGTCGTACAAAGGTCAGAAGTGACAGATCTGAAGCTCACACAAAATCTAGGATTTATGTTTCGTACGCTGGCACAGAACTGCTAAATTTCTTCCCTGGATGCACGTATGTTATGGGAAAGGTCACGTCTAGGAAATAAAGACACACGCATGCTAACATGGAGGTAGCATCCAGGGGTTTGACTATAGTTGACCATCATTCAAATATTTTTGAAGCTGTTTGAAGTCTGAATCATGTTGTCTCTCATATATTCTACCTATGTACATAGGTTTATGAATTTGTTAGGTTGTATTTCTGATCATATTGTATTGGGCTCATTTTACTCTTTGTTGAACATTTTATGTCAATATAATAGAAGAATAATTTCAAAGGGTTTTCCCCATAGTAGGTTTTTTCCTAGTCTTTGAACAAATATGGTGTCTCTTGTTGATGTGTTGATTGTCTCCTTTTTCATTTCATTTATTGTTCTATCTTCAATTACTGTTGATGAATGGAAAGGCTAAATGTAATTGGAAATATTGCTAATTGAAGTTTGGAATTGGGCTAAAGTAATTGATACAACATAGAACAATATGGAAAATAAAAATATGAATTTTGTTAACCCGATACTTTCTCTTGTATTTTTTTTTGGATGGAAAATTAATCAGGTGGATGCCAAGAGTGCCTTTCTTCATGGTGAATTATCTGAAGCAATTTACATGGATAAACCTCCCATTCTTGTGATATATTCCAATTCTCTCTACTGAATTCATAATTCACCATATAGTTTGAATCAAGCCCCACAAGATTATTAATATTGATTGATTCTTTCTTAATCTTGGGTTCAAAAATTGTGAATATGATCACAATATTTATGTATTACACATGAATGGTGATAAATTTAATACTTTTTTCTATGTGGATAACTTTCTTATCATTTACCCTAATGCTAATGCAATTCTTAGATTGAAGAGTTGACTTCTTCATACTTTTGAAATAACTAAGCTTGGTCTTCAAGTCTTACCTTTTCCTGACGGCCTCTTTATCTCTCAATATAACTATGACTTAGACTTGTTGAAATAATTCAATATGGATGAATGTAATCCATTTTCTACCCCTTTTCAGTGAGATGTCAAGCTCGCTAAAGAGTTCCCTTCTATAACAGTTGATGCTACCCTTTATCAACAACTAGTTGGTAGCCTTATATATTTGACTTAGTCACCATGACATTTTGTTGGACAAAATTTTTACCCTATGGCTAATAGGGCCAACAAGAGAAAAATGGATGCAAAAAATCAACATAAAAGAATCTATGCACACTAAAACAATGCAGCACACACTGCTGCAAATAAAACAAACTAGTGACAAAAAATGAATAGGCAAATAAAACACAAGCTACTGCTAACAAAACATGCCACAACTTCTCCAAGTAAACATATAACACATAAAAAGATATCAAAATCAATAACAAACTTTTGCAATAAAAATATACTCGCTCAAATCTATTTCTTCATGAACATGGACATAATTTACATATTATGCAGGCCTCCCTAACATGACAGTAGGGACGCTACACAATATCCACAACTCCTCTCACCCTCAAACCCTGCACAATACTATACCAAAGGGACGGAATCCAAACTTTGTTTCAACCCCTGTATGAAAAACCCCTAACCCTAAACCTAGAAGGGAATACTTTAATATTTTAATAAAAATATCTAACAAGTAATTTTCCCTCCAAATGAAATGCACCTTACATGACATTTACATGCCATATGCATTTAAATTTACATGTATTTTTCATTTCATTTTACATTTTCATGTATATTTCACATGTAATCTTCTAATTAACCCATGTTCAAACTTGGGCTCCAACAACCCCTGACACAAATCTTAGGTCATTCCAAGCCAGGTGTATTATTCAGACAACCACGCTCAATTGAGTTTTTGTTGCGCGATCCCATTCAACCTACAAATGTTGAAGTGTAGGTTTCTCCTTAATTTTATGCTCTACAGTGTTCTCCCTCTTGGTGCACTTCCTCCTCTTTATATGGGTGTTTTATCCCCCTACTCGCAAGACCCCATATCTCTTATGACAAAAGGAGACAAAAAAATATAGAAAAAACTAATTGCTAAGAGAGAACACACAAATTATTTTATTATGGAGATATATATATATATATATATATATATATATATATATATATATATATGCGCAGGTGAGTTACAACAGAAACAACTAAATAGACTTAGAAACTAATTATAAACTAACAGTTTAAGCGACTAATGATTAATTCTTTAACACTCCCCCTTAATATTGGGGGTTACATTGTTTTATGCCTAAATTTTGACATTTAAATTCAAAATTAACTTTTCCTAGCGGTTTGACGAAGATATCCACTAACTGTTCCTTGGAATCACAAAATTTGAGAACAATATCACCATTTTTTACGAGTTCACAAATGAAGTGAAAAGGAGTGTTGATATGTTTTCCCTTTTGATGAAATACATTGTTCTTCGATAAGGAAATAACGGAAGTGTTGTCACAAAGGATTCAAATAGGTTCATTTTATGTATATCTAAAGTTAGAGAGAAGTCTCTTTAGCCATATTTCTTGACATGATGTTGAATTTGCTACAACTTACTCGGCCTCTGTTGAAGATAACACAATTATGGGCTGCTTTTTGGATGACCATGAAATCAAAGTTCTTCCAAATAGAAAAGCATATCCAGAAGTGATTTTCCGATCATCAATACATCCTGCATAATCACTGTCTGAATAACTAACAAGCTTAATGTTTGTAGAAGCTGCATACCATAAGCCATGAGTAGTTGTACCTGCAATGTATTTTAACACCCTTTTTCCATCTTTCTAATGACAATCTTTAGGAGATTCCATAAACCTAGAAATATAACTAGCTGCAAATGCTATATCATGTCTAGTAGCAGTAAGATACATAATACTACCAACAATTTTCTTATACAAATTCAAATTAACAGTAGTACCCCCATCATATTTACTTAACTTTGTACCAACTTCAATAGGAGTATCCACCAGTTTACACCTGTCCATCTTAAACTTTAAAAAAAATGTCAGTAGCATACTTTTGTTGACTCATAAAAATACCATCATGTGTTTGTTTCACTTCGATACTTAAGAAGTGTCTCATTAATCCAAGATTTTTCATTTCAAATTCATTTTTCATAGCAGATTTAAATTCATCTAATTGCATGTTGCCTGTATAAATTATGTCATCAATATAAAGACACAGTATCAACATATTACCTTGATGATCATTCTTGATATACAAAGTGGCTTCATGGTCGCTCCTTCTGAAACCATTATTCAACAGGTAATGGTCTATTTGGCTGTACCAAGATCTTGGAGCTTAATTCAAGCCATACAGTGCTTTCTTCAACCTGTACACCTTATGTTTTTGATTTTTTATTTCGAAACCAGGTGGCTGATCAACATGCAATTCTTCATTCAAAACACCATTAAAAAAACTAGACTTTACATCCATTTGGTAAATTGGCCACTTGTTTTGTGCTGCAATAGCTAATACAAATCAAACAATATCAATTCTTGCTATAGGTGCAAATGTTTAACCATAATCTATGCCAGGTTGTTGTGAAAAACCTTTGGCAACTAATCTTGCTTTCTGCTTATCAACTTCACCTCTCTCATTTAACTTAGTTTTAAAAAACCATTTGACACCTATAGAATTTTGGTCATTAGGTAGATCAACCAAATCCCAAGTTTTATTTCTTTCAATAGCATCGATTTCATTATTCATTGCATCTACCCATTATTTTTCCTTTATAGCCTCTTCAAAACAAGTAGGTTGAAATGAAAGAAATACAAAATTTACAATATCATCAACATCGTCTTGTGCATAAATATCACTTAAGCTTATAATTTTAGGATTATCAGAATTAGACCCATTTAAAGATAATGAACTGCTACTGCTGGATGAACTACTACTGGTTTTGTCTTGAACCTGTAATCTTGGAGTGCTTGTTGTAGATGCTTGATGTTCGTCTAACACAATAAAAGGATTAAGAAAAGTATTGTTCTCTATTTCATTCCAAGTTTTATCTTCCATAGATTTCACATCTCGACTAATGAAAAACTTCTTAGTTATAGCATTAAACAATCTGTATGCTTTAGATTGATCATTGTACCCTATAAAGATATAATTTTCACTCCTATCATCAAGCTTCTTTCTTAATTTTTCTGGAACATGAGCGAAAGAAATACAACCAAATATGTGAAAGTGTGAAACAATTACCTTTTGTCCACTCCATGCTTCTTCAGGTACAAAAATTTGAACACTATAAGTTGGCGAGCTATTCAAAATATATACTGAACATGCAACTTCTTCGGCCGATAAATATTTAGACAAATTTCATGTTTTGAGAAAACTTTGAGCCATATTCATAATTGCCTAATTATTTCTTTCCGTAACTCCATTTTGATGCATAGTATAACTGGTTGTCATTTTTTTTTAATACCATGTTTTTTATGAAAATCAATGAATTCGTTAGATTCATCCTCACCTCCTTTATCATACCTGAAAACTTTAATAAACTTGCCACTCTATTTTTCAGCCTCGGCTTTGAGCTCCTCGAACTTGGAAAATGTTTCGGATTTGTATTTGAAGAAATACACCCAAATTTTCTTGCTAAAGTAATCAATAAATGTAAGAAAATAGAGACTGCCAGCAACTATTTTTGCTTGCATTGGAACGCACAAATATGTATGCACTAACTCTAGTTTTTCTTTGGCTCTATAAGAGGCTGATGCAAAACTATCTCGCTTATGTTTACCCATTATACAACTTATACGAGAAGAGATATGGTTAGACAAGGTAGGCAAACCTTTCGCCATATATTTTCTTTGTAATAGACTCATAATTTTGATACGTAAATGACCATATTGCAAATGCCACAAATCAGTGTCATTAGGCGTTGAAATATTATGGGCATACAACTTCTCACTTTTCATTTGTAAGTGATACAACCTGTTCTTGGTCATATGAATCTTTGCAACAAGAGACTTATGTTGATCAAAAATCATGCAAGTAGTATTGTGAAAGCTAACATCATAACCATGTGCATCTAACTGACCAACACTCAACAAATTACGCTTGAAATTGGGTACATAATTAACATCATAGATATTATTCACAACATTGTTTGGTTAAGACATGTACAACACCCTTTCCTGAAGCTTTGACCTAACAATCATCACCCAAACCAATAGAGGAACTGAAATATGTATCAAGTTGTGAAAACAAATCACCATGACCAGTCATATTATTACTACATCTGCTATCTACCAACCAAACATCTTTATTAGGTACTTGCACAGTCATTTGGCATACAAGAAATAGAGCATATGATGTTTCACATTTAGTGTTTGTGACATTGGCTTTGTTTTTACTTAAAAAATACTGTAATTTTCAACATTCAGACTTATAATGACCATATTTTTTGCAAAAGTGACATTGAATTTTTTATTTATCTATCCACCTATGACTATGATCAGTTTGAGACTACTCTGGATGTTTTTTCGTTACTTTTGATCTATCATCAGACTGAGATTGTCCTCTTCCTTTTCCTCTTCTGCCACGAAAACCTTTATCCATAGAAGCTTTAGATTTGAAAGCATGCTCTAAAGTATTGACATCTAAATTAATTCTTGCTTCATGAGCCAATAAAGAACCAGATAATTCTTCCACAGACAATTTTGTTAATTCTCTCGACTCAAAAACAATAACTATCATGCCAATTTTTGTAGGCAAACATCTAAGAACTTTTTCAACAATTGTTTGATCTTCTAGTTCTTCACCATTCATCTGAAGCCAATTAAAAACACCCATAACTTTAGTCATGAACTGATCAACTGTTTATGATTCATTCATTTTAAGTTTTTCAAATTATGTTTTGAGAGTCTGTAATTTTACCATCTTTACTTTATCATTACCTTGATAAGAAACCTTAAGTATATCCCATATTGGTTTAGCGTTATTAGCAGCAGTGATTTTAGGAAAAATAGAGTCATCTAAGGAATTTAAAATGCAGGACTTCACTCTACCTTCTTTCTGTTTAAGTTCATCAAATTTTTTTCTTTGAGCAACACTCATTCCAACAATTATATTTGCGTCAGGTTCTGTGCACCCCATTTCTACAGTTTCCCAACAACCTAAAACTTGTAAGCATGATTTCATTTTAAGGCTCCAAAAATCATAAATTTTTCCACTAAATAATGGCGTAGGGATTGGAAACTGACTTGATGAAGCCATGTTGAAAACAATCATAAATCTGGTTAAAAGCTTCAAAAACAACACCTCTCTCAAAAAATTCAAAACAAATAGGGCACTCTCTTTTCCCCTTAAATCTTTCTTTATTGTACAACTTATGAGAGAGAGACAAATTGAGAACAAACACCCCACAAAATGAATTTCAATTTTGATCAAAATCCTCTGAAACTGAACCAAAATCCTAAATATAAAAAACAAAAAATAGCTCACTAAAACAAAACCCTCATTGAGGCCATCTCTGAGAGGCTCAAGAGTTTCCCATCCTTGTTCATTGGCATTTTGTTTGTGAAGATATTTGAGGATGCTCATAAGGAGAAAGAGAAGGGCCTGCAGAGCTCTATTCGTGCCCCAATCCCAATGCGCCAAATCTCAAGAGTGAAGCAAATGCTTTGTTTGAACCAACCAACACAATCCCGAAACGGCAAGGCCTGATGGCTTGACACAGGCAAAGCTGCAACAACACAACAATGGTAGAGTGGGTCGATCATCCTCTTCACACACGCTGGGTCGAATGTAGGTCGAACACAACACCTTAATTTAGGAACAAAAACATCACACATGCAATGACGGTATCATCCACGGGGTCAAATATCCAACAGTTCGAACGCCCAACACAACAAGCTCCTCCCTCGACGGTGGGCTTTGATACCATGAAAAAAGGAGACACTAGAATATAGAAAAAATGAATTACTGAGAGAGAACACACATATTATTATTATTATATATATATATATATGTAGATGGTCAGTTACAACAAAAACGGTTAAACGGACTTAAAAACTAATTCTAAACTAACAGTTTAACCGATTAACGGTTAATTATTTAACATCTTCTTCTTTCACAGACATCCTAACCTGTCCTAGCCTTTGCTTGTAATACCCCACTCTCTTCTTACTTACTCTATTTTCTACGATTCTACTCTTAACTATAATAACCTACATCTAGTTTAGTGACTCTCCCTTCTTCCATTGTCTGTGCCTGTGTACGTGCTTCAATGCTTTAAGTTCTATCACTTCCACTTGTTAGTGCTATTGGATTCCTCTATTTTTTTTAGGTTGGAGTCTTTTGCTACCAATTCTTGTCTCCCTTTATGCACCATTTACTCTTTAGGATAGTGGAAATACATTGTACCAGTTATTAGTTTGCATAGGACCAGCTGACAATACTTGTAGCGTATTAATAAATACTGCTTATATTCGCTGCCCATGTTTCATTTATGTGCTACATGGTTTCTTTGTGAACCGCAAAATAGGAAAACATGATACCAAAGTTAAAATGACATTAACGTAAATAGCTAACACAAATTTTTTTGGAAGTAACTATAGAAGTAGGCCACTATAACAAAATCTAAAAATTAGAGGTTCAACATATCGTGAGGGGTGACTCCCATGAAACATTATAATTCTTACTGTACGCTGAGGATAAATCATTTTGTCTACCCCAGGGCACTTTCGCTGCTCTCTGCTTCATTCTCTTGCCACAGTTGAGCACACTGCAGAGAATATTGGAGATATTCCCCATACTTATGTTCTTATTGCAATTTTACTTACGGTATTTCCTGATCTCCTCATATTCAAAGAAGATGTTGAGGCCATTCGTTAAGTTGAGACCATTAGAATATGTGTCTTACCATTATTTATCATCGTTACCAGCTGTCTTTGTAGCCATTGTTCATCAACGTGTTATGCAATTCCATCACCTGAGCATCATTCTCTGAGCAGAGACTGTTGTTTGGAGCTTAGTGCGCCAAGCTCATCGCTACCTTTGTCACAACATCTCTTGTTTAGTTGTTGTCTTGATTCCTTCTATGTGTCTCTGCGCACTCTCCTTTATACTGAATGAGGAGGTGAAAATACTTGGTGGCTTTCCTATTCTCCTCCTCATAATGTCAATTCTTTCCACATGACTTGATGCAATCTCGGGCTTTAAGTGTCAAGCCTAATACATATTTGCGAAACTGTTCTCATAGTTTCTCTGTTACTATTCTCAAAGATGCTACATGTATGTTGTCTATATGGATAAACAAACTCACACTCGTGATTTCCATTCCCTTCCACAGTTGCAACCAAAGACTTTGCGCACAATGTCTTCACCAAAGCCTCTTCACCATGTCTTTGCGCGCAATGTCCACAAAATATTTCGTTATACCTCCATGTTTTCTTAGCACCAATTTGAGGACCTCTGCAAACTCCTCTCTGCTAAAGCCTTCTAGAATTTTCTCAGCATCTTCTTTGATGACAACGTTGTCATCAATACAGTCATCGTCGGGCACCACAGTTTCATTTACCTTTGGCACATTCTTTGAGGCATGCTTCTAAAAAAAACTTGAAGATCCCTCTTGGAAATGAACATACGCAACCAATGAAACATAGGACTGGACATGCACCCCGTAAGGTAACCTAATAGAAAACCTTCCAAACATCTTCACCAGTGCAATACGGTCGAAACATTTATCAACCGACTAATCTCCACATTCTACAAAGTGTTGGTTCTCACACATGGGAATCCACCAGGAACCCAGAAAATCTCTAGCCATGAAGTTAATGGTTTTGCGTTCTTCCTAAGTTGTAGGTTGGCTAGGCCCACACCCCCCTTTTGAGTTTTGACCACAAGTTCGTCTATTTGGGTTTCTCTCCACCACTTCTACAACCTTGGTGAAGAGAGGAACCATGATTTTCTCACTTGATGCAATTTTTTGGACAAAACCTATACCCTATGGGCTAACAAGAGAAAAAAACGGCAAACCCCAATAGAAAAGCATCTATGCACATTTAAAAAAAACAGCACACCACTGCAAATAAACCAAATTGCTAACAATAAAATAACAATAAATTAAAATACAAGCTAATGGTAACACAATATGCTACAATTATTGCAAATAAACATATAACACATAACTCATAACTGGACAACAAAGTAATATAAAAATGTTGCAACACAAATATAATCATTGGAATCCAGATTCTTCATTAACATGGACCTAATTTATATATTATGGAGGCCTCCCTGCCATGGCGGTAGGGAGGATGAACAACCTCCATAGCTCCTCTCACACCTTCAAAACCTAGGTAATACTCTACCAAAGAGCCAGAATCGAAACTCTTATTCAGCTCCCATATAAAAAATCCCTAACCCTAAACTTAGGAGGGAATATCTAAATATTTTAATAAAAATATTTAACAATTAATTTTCTCTCCAAATGAAATGCACATTACATGGAATTTACATTTCATCTCATTTACATCCAGTGTGCATTTACATTTACATGTCATTTTCATTTCATTTTACATTTTAATTTGGCATTTGCATGTATATTTCACATGTAATTTCTAATTAACCAAAGTGCACACTTGGGCTCCAACACATTTCCTTTAATGTTAGTGTGGTTTCCCAATTTAAGCAAGACCCATAAGGAAGCTACTAGAAATATGAAAAGTGGATTTTTCACTATACTAAAGGTACCACTCATTTTGGTATCAAATATTATCAAATTTTAGATATGTTAATAGAAATGACTCAAAATCAACTTTTGGCTATGTGTTTTGCTTCAGTGCTAGACCCATGATTTGGTCATGCTAGAAACATGTAGTATCTCTGTCAAATATGGAAGCCTAGTATCCTGGTGCTATTAATGTAGGGATGGAGGCAATTTTGATTTGTCAACTATTAGGAGAGTTTGGGTTTCCTACTTAGGCCTCATCTACTTTCTATCGTGACAATTAAAGTGCAATTCAAGTTGTTAACAATCCCAGTGCACACAATAAGATGAAGCATGTTAAAATTCATGCTCACTATTTACAATAGCTAGTTAAAGACAAGATTTTCACTCTTGTTTATTGTAGCACTAATAATAAACTTGTTGATCTCTTTACAAATCCATTGGTTGAATCTAATTTTGTCAAGATACAAGGTTTTCTTAGGCTTAAGGAAGCTACGATTATGAGGGAGGTGCTCTACAGATGTAGTTTCACCTCTTAAGCCTCCAAAATGTTTTATTTTTTATTTTTTATTGGGGGATGTTAGAACCTAACACTATCCTAGTTCATCACACCTATATAGCTCCCAAATACAATCAACAAAGGGTCAAATGACTATCAAGCAGAGCATTTCATTGAATGGTGATCAAGCTTGTGTAGCTTTTGAATAGTGATACCATTGACTGAATGGTCGAAGGAATCGAATGAATCATTGGGTTGACTTGGACCATTTAGAAGCCAACAAAATAGCATGGATTTTTTGGAAATAGTTATAATGGTTGACGTTGAGTGGTGGACCAAATCCTCTACAATCCAATGAAATTGGTTAGATTTGGTAACTATAAATAAATAACCCTATGGGTGGGAATATGCATGTATGTACTTGGAAATATTGATCACAGTTGTATTACTCATTATGCATTGTGACGTTCTCATCATAATTCACTATGTTTGAATGCTATAATGGTGTCTCTAAACACCACCGATCATCTTGGAGCATTATTTTCTCTTATATTCACTTTCAATTTAGTCTTTTTTATTTTTTCTCTATTCTTAGTTTCCCCATTCCTTGACACCCAAGAGATACCATTCTATGACAAGTACCTTTCATAATCCTTTATGACTTATTCTATTTCATGTTAGATATTAAAATTTTCACAGTTTGACTCCATTGTTATTTAATTAATTCCCTAAATTTCTTGTTATTTTTTAAGTCATGTCTTATTCCTCAATAAATATACCTATGTATACCTTTACAAATAATCAATGAATCTAAATACACACCTTGCACCTACTTATGATGGTCTTTTTATGAAACATAAATCCAAAGGAACAAGCTACATCCATGTATTTACTCTACAAGATTTCCCTATCTCAAAGGCTACTTGATGATGCTTGTAAAACATACATCATTCACATACTCCATCATGGGGAACAAGCTTAGAATGTTGAGTATCCCATATTGTGTTTCACCGTCAATTTCAATCTCTAAAAATTTAGATGTTTAATCATTAGTATAAGATATGAGTGTAGTTGATCTTGTGTATTTCCTATGAAAGTCACAAAGCATGTATACTTTATCCTTATAGTTAAGGAAACCTTCCATGACAAGAATAAACTTGTTGTGAATATCCTTCACATCATATTGATCTAGCCAAAGTTTTACCTTCTTTCCAGACTGAGTTAATTGAGATATATATAACAATGTGGGAATCAAACTAGGTACATGATACACATAAGTGATCACACAATTTTGATATTCAATCTTTTCACAAATAACAATAGTAAGTGCATAGTCATTTATGAAAAAAATTATTTGTTTGTAGCTTCACTCAATGAATAACATAGAGAAAACTATTTAGCCATATGATGGGTGCAACCAAAATCAACTATCCATTCACACTAAGAAGTATGAGTATGAAAAGCAGGAGAAGAACTAGCAAGTAACATATGGTTATCTTCCTTACATTTTGAAATTTGGTTTTATAGGTTAGTCGATCTTCTGTTTGACTCATCTCCTTCATTTGTATTCAATTTATCCTCTAGATCTCTAGTCTTCTACAAACAAGCCTTCTTCATATATCCCAATTTCCCATAATAATGACAAGTCCTTTTCTTTCTACCCTCCTTAGTAAAAGTATCCTAACTCACGACGTGTAGTACCACAGTGGAAAGTTCAAGGATTAGGTAGATTAAAAATCTAGTATTCTAAGAAATAGGTGGTGACTACAGACACCATTACAACTTGAGTAAAATAGATCATATACTAACATACATAGTAGTATAACAAACTAAAAGACTCCCATACACAACACACATTTTGTCCCTTCTTGATTAACCCATAAGGCCATCTTTTTCATAGCACCAATATCTAACCAACTCCCTTGAAGTCAAGGTGACAAGTTCCACATAGATTGGTGTTGATGCAAACAAACTCTTTGATTCATACCTTGTTCTATGCACTTGTTGACTGCTTTAGTATGACTAGTTGAATGCCTAGTTGACCATCTAATCAATCCCTGATTCAACCACTTAGTTGACTATTAACCAACTATCTCTAGAAGATCTAGAAGTGTGATAAACATATATGACTTCCTATTCTAAAAATACTTCCAATCATCCTAATCTTGCCTCATTAAGGACTCTTTAAAGAAAGTTTCAGCTACCCCATATTAACTTAGCCAAAAACATTTTACTACAAAAATAAGTATATATAAGATCATTTATTTACAATATAGTAATGGAAGTAATGCTTCCATGTGTTATGAGTTGTCATTGAGTCATAGATCCACCTTTGGATCTTATCATCTAGAAATCAATGATCTAATTCTTACATATATAATTACTTTATGTGATCAATAAACACGATGTGTGATTTTATTATGTGCGTAATCACTCTCTCACCTCTCTCAATTTCTATCAGGGTATCCAAGCCGGTACTGGATTGACTCCCTTAAGGGAGGGCCATGAAGATGTGAGAAACCATTGAAGTTTATTCTTGTAAATAAATAGGGTTTGAGATTGTAATATGTGAGTAAGTTATTTTGTTTTTATTTGTAGATATTTTGATCATGTGTTTGAGTGAGCCTTGGAGCCCAGAATATTATGAATATTCATATGAGGTAGACCTTGAGTTTACCTGGGAAGAAGACATGATTTCTGGGACAATCACATAAGTAATCTATGGAAGGAAAACAAAAGTGATATTTCTAACAATTTCTTGGTGGGCGAGGGTTTATGGGTTGAAAGAAGCGAGTTTTGTGGGAGTATGTGGCTTGAATTCTAGCTCAAACACACAAATCAATGATTGGAAGAGACCCCGAGGTTGTCCTACCAAAATTATGGGCTCGATATGTGAAGGAAACATCGTTGTTCAACCCCATAGAGACATATTTTTGCATCTCAAACTCTCCCTGTAGTTCATACCTCTTATAGTTGAAGAAAGGTAGAATATTAACAAAAGAAAGGTCGAAGTGGTGTTTCCTAAATTTCATGTTCTAATGGCAAGGATGTGGATGAGTTTTTTATTTATTTGTACCCAAATCTATATTTGGAATCCCCATCTGATCTAAAGAAAATTTGCACTTGGATCAACATCTGCTCCTACAGGATCAAGCCACAAGAGAACCATAGGTCGTGAATTCAATCACACCTCAAAAAAAGTGTCATCTAACTTAGAGGATTTCTGCAACAAGAGTGCATTGATTGCCATATTCTCTCCAAAGTATGTTTATTGGAAATGGTGCAT
Organism: Pinus albicaulis; assembly: GCA_034641835.2. Lineage (NCBI taxonomy): Eukaryota > Viridiplantae > Streptophyta > Pinopsida > Pinales > Pinaceae > Pinus > Pinus albicaulis. The sequence continues at coordinate 849,230,331 of CM076574.1, read as the reverse complement.
GGATACGCTCATCCACTTGACAAAGTGGGAGGTTCCTATGTTTTACAAAGTCAAACCTTTTGTTGCATGCCCATGAAGAGGAAGGAAGATACGAATCACAAACATAACCAACTTGGCATCCATATGACATTCCTCACTATCCATGGTGTCAAATACATTAGAACCACATATATGTCACATATGCATTATGTTTTTTGACAGTTAGAATATTTTTTTACGGTCATGTTTAGAATATTGGTGTTTATTGGGTTTATTTTCTATGGTTCAATTAAATTGGTGTGCAAAGCTATTATGGTGTTATTTCTAAAATTGAAAGACTAGGTAATGAACATAAAAACATCTTTCAAGTTAATGGTTCTTGATTTCTTCGATGCCGAGAGAACACATCATTGACTTGTTTATGTGACTACGTTATTTTTTTATGGGTCTTTTTGTGCTTTGGGCTTCAAGAGCATCAATTACATGTTGTTCTTTTATGAGATCCTTGTGTGTTAGAAATGTTAGTTGCATAATTAACTGTTGGATACACTTAGTACCTAGGAAACTCACCTATACAACTATCAAAAGTGTAGTTCACTACATTTTGATAGATGGGATTTGGTCCATAGGGTGGTTCAGTAACAATATTGTTCTTTGGGAAGTCGAGAAGCATCAATTTTTCAAATCACATGAATGATGGTTATAGGTAGTTATGTTTGAAATGGATGTCAAGTGACAGCTCGAAGATGTGGTGGTGAAGAAAGAGTGGTGTTTTGAGATTCCTGAGTGGATGTGAGTATTGATGAAGACCATTCAGATAGATATTCAGTTATTGTTGTAATTGTAATATGTGTTTTCAATCTTTTCCATGTAGGAATTAAGGGAGGGTATTAGAAATAATACTTCCATGTGTTGTGAGTTGTCATTGTGAGTCCCTAGGTGTCATTCTAGAAGTAGTTATTTCAATGATGGTCATAGGTAGTTATGTTTGAAATGGATCTCAAGTGATAGCTCGAAGATGTGGTGGTGCAGAAAGAATAGTGTTTACGAGATTCTTGAGTGGATGTGAGTACTGATGAAGACCATTCAGATAGATATTCATTTATTGTTGTAATTGTAATATGTGTTTTCAATATTTTCCATGTAAGCATTAAGGGAGGGTATTAGAAATAATGCTTCCATGTGTTGTGAGTTGTCATTGTGAGTCCCTAGGTGTCATTCTAGAAGTAGTTATTTCAATGATGATCATAGGTAGTTATGTTTGAAATGGATGTCAAGTGATAGCTCAAAGATGTGGTGGTGAAGAAAGAACAGTGTTTGCGAGATTCCTGAGTGGATGTGAGTACTGATGAAGACCATTCAGATAGATATTCATTTATTGTTGTAATTGTAATATGGGTTTTCAATATTTTCTATGTAAGCATTAAGGGAGGGTATTAGAAATAATGCTTCCATGTGTTGTGAGTTGTCACTGTGAGTCCCTAGGTGTCATTCTAGAAGTAGTTATTTCCATATATTTCTCAATTTATATCATATAGTAAGTTAGTTCTAATTCTATATCATTCAATAAATTTTCAAATATGATATTTTTAAATATTTATAAATTTCTTTCATATTTTTATCTTAATTTTTTAAATCCTTTTCTTATGAATTCATATTATTTTTTATTATAAGTTGAAAATATTTTTAGTTATTGTTCATAGATAATTTAGGGAAATTAAATACTCTTAGACATAATATTACATTATTTAATTTAAATAATTTATTTTTGCATAATATTCCTTTTTCTATGTTTGGTAAATATGAAATATAAAAATTAAAACCCATTGAAATGATTTTCAACTAAAAATATTAGTAAAACATTGAGATTGTTGAAAAAGAAAAAAAATTGATGTTTTTCCATACACATGAACCTAGATGTCTACAAAAACCATCCATATCTAATGGAGAAATTTGTACAAAATTACATTATCCCATATGCTAAAAAGTGGATGGGTAGATTTTACCAAATTATAATAATTATCATCATATGGGGATATGAAGAGATATTAATATGGACGAGGGAGCACACGGAGTGCTTAAATTTGTGTTTCTTCAAAATTAACATCTTTTGTATTGCGTTCAAATTTCGGTTTCTTCAAACTTAACATATTTCTGTTTCTTCAAACTTAACATATTTTATATTGTGTTCTAGTAACATTAAACAATTACTTACAATTTTTTCTAAAGGTAATGCGTTCACATTTCTATGAATAATTATGGATTATTCTTGAAAGACCTTGAGAAAGATGTTACCTAGTCAATACTCATTTGAACAAGTTTTGCAGGTAGCGGTGGTCCCTGTTGAGTCTCCAGGTTGTGTTTCAATGATGGGTAACGTGGTCAAGATACCCGTCACTACTACTAGCTATGGCTTTGTAACCACCACTTACACCTTTGCAACAGGAGAAGCACTTACGAGAGAAATAAGTAGCACCGGCATTAATGTTGGCTCTATGACTAGACCTGCTCCCTCCACCAACACTTCCTTTGACTTTATATTTGGATTTGAAACTATATATACTATATTTGAATATATTACACTTGGAGTCCAAAAACCATACAAATAAATGTAAAATATTTATGCAAACACTGCAAATGATGATGATGATTTAGGTGAGAGTTTGGGGATTCCACGTCCTCGGCCTTATTTGTATCCTGAATTCCATGTTCTTTAAATGCTAAATGTAACAAATTTTGCTTCAACAGGAGTGGGCATTATCAGCAATACAATATTGCAGTTGGAGTGGTCAAGGCTTATGCTATCTTCACCAAGATTGTCATCCTGCCATTGTACACAGAGATATTAAGCCTAGCAATATGTTTCTTTATTTTGACATGAATGCAAGGGTTGCAGATTTTAGAGTTGCAAAGCTTATTCGAACTGGTTAAGAGGCCATGCCCGTTGTTCGGGTTCTTATGGCTACATTTTTCCAAGTGAATTATTTTCCAACTTGAGAACGAGAAATGGTCTTTCTTTTTATGGTAATACTAATTTTATTTTCAGAAACCATATGCATTCTAACATCTTAGCTTATAGCTTATTGTTAAATGATACTACATGAATATGTTTTATGTTAACACGATTGTCTAGGATTGCGTACAATTTACTTACATTGCCAATCAAATTTTCACACAAATTATCTTGTCATATATATATATTAAGCCTGAATGTTATATGTTAAACCTTGCGCAAACTTGTATTGTTTCATTAACTGAATATGGTAGAAATCTATTAAGTCCATAAAACTTACAATCATGTCAATTAGCGAATCTATGCAACTTTTGGATTTGTGCATACTATGCCTACACAGAACCTAACACAGACTTGTATTGTTTTCAATATATTAAGCCCATCAAACTTGCAGTCATGTCAATTTATATTTTCATGATTCTATGCATCTTTTGGATTTGTGTAGAATATACCTACACACTTCAAGTCTTTGAGAAAAGTGTCATATACAACTTTAGGGTGGTCCTCTTAGAGATCTTGACTGGAAGAAAGTCAATGGAAAGGAAACATTAAATATGTTTCGACCGAAGTAAGCATTTTTGGGTATGCTCATATTATGAGCTTTTATGAATTTTTGATTTTTTTTGCATGTGACTACTATTTCCTGTTTATTTTATAAGACATTTTACAATTCCAGCTACCATGTAATTTAGTAGTATTCATGCTTATTTTATAAGACTTTTTGTAGTATCAGTAATTTCATATTTCTGAGTTCAAGAAGCAATTAGTTTTTGAGTAGTATCAGTAATTTGATATTTTTGAGTTCAAGAAGCCATTAGTTTTTTAGTTCAAGAAGAAATTGACTGTAAGTTAAAACCTATTAATTCATGAATTCTATAGAAATAAAGTAATACCATAGTTTATGAAAAAGAATAAAATAATTTTATGAACTAATTCCATTTTGCAAAGTTTATGTATATTTTGCCTTCATTCCCTATCATCTTTTCACCTTCATTCTCCATCATCTTTTCAGCAATTGAATGCTTGTACCATTCTTTTACCAGTATATACTATATGAAGCTTTGTTGTGTTCCTCTCTTTCCATTGTTATCATATTTTCAACAATTGAATGTTTTTACCATTCTTTTATTCAAATAATATACTAATTGAATGTTTTTACCAATTCTTTTACTCAAATGATATCCTATAAGGAAGCTTCTTTTTTTCTTTCATCTCTTTCTCGTGCATGTATGGGTTTTTTTACTTCGTGAGTGTACATATACTTTATACGCTCCCATTTTCTTGACTCATGATTTGAAATAGTTTTTTCTAGATTTTACAAAATGTGAGTTGATTCTCACGATAGGTTTTCTGATACACAGTGTGGATTTGAAAGCGTAGAATTTTAGAGCTCAATCCCCGTTCCTCACAACGTGTCTGACGCTATTATTGTTGGAGAATCTATTTCCAACCACTCGCATAGGGTGTCAAAAACCGTCCATCCAATGTCCTAGTCTGGGCTAAATTAGTCTGAGTTTAGTCAAGTTTCACTCTAGTCATTTATTTCCCGATGTTTTCCAAATGTAATCTTATTTAATTAATTTACATATGTAAGTGAGAAGAGAAATCTACTCCATTTATTTTTCGCTTTTCAATTCTTGTCCTAATATCAAAGCTGGTTTGCATGGGCACTGAGAGAAAACAACAACTAGAGAACTAGAGCATTTCAGAGAGGAGGCGAGCCCGCGCATAAGACCTCACTGAGAGAGCAAAATTTTTTTGAAGAAGCCTCATGCGAAAGAAGTAGCACCGAGCAGAAGAATATAGCTACGGGATTGAAGAAAAGGTCAACTCAAAACGTTTTTTATGCATAACCGCTTAGAAAATCGAATGAGTGTGTTAATAACTCAACTGATGTTAATATATCAGCATTAAGCATTACTAACGCATCAAATGAGTTTTTAAAAGCTGCGTAGTTTTGCTCACACATGGCTGAGCCTCAACAATAGTGTTATCCGTATTCCATTGCAACAAGTCAATTCAATGCACAAAGTTTGAAGTCCACTCTGCACTAAACGGTTTGGGACCACACATTGCTTGAAATTTCAAAAGGTCAAGATTTTTTTTGGAGCATGAAAAGTATTAGTAAGACATTAAGAAACCATGAGTATTGTTTTTGAAAGTTTATTTTAAGAAGGGTTTTTTCTTAAAAAATGCTTCACCTCGTGTTTTATTTGAAGATTAATTTTAAGTTGGCATGGTAAATCAAAAAGTGCATGAATAATTGTTTTAAAAAAGTAGTTATGATATAATATGCCTTTGAAGTGCATATGAGGAGAGGCATGTTTTCTTTATGGTTTAAAAAAATGTTGATATAAATGTTAATATATATGGGTTTTAACTTCTTTGAAGAGGGGTTTATAAAAAATTTCAAAAGCATTGTGGTTTTAGAGAAATTGCAATTTTAATTGTTTATGGAAGAGCAACGAGAGAAGCCACCACAAAAATTCCTCGCTAAATAAGTTTATTTGTCGAGCTGTAGTCAATGAACACTCAACAAATAGGAAAAGTAAAGAGGTTAAAGAAAAAACACAAAAGATGTTTGAGATCATTTTAGATTTGGAAGTGAAGAGGAAAAAAGATGCATTTGCCTTAAAATGCATAAAATAATTAGTGGATGTCAACATTCTCCCTCTAATTTTAGATGCCAAGATAACCAAGGAGGCTTAGGATACCCTTGAGAGGTGTTTTGGTGCAAGGGGGAGCATTGAATTTGAATATGAAGGTGGATCTATCACAAACGAGATCTACAACAAGATGAAAAGACTCAACGACAAGTGGATGATGTCTCGTGAAGAGAGTGCGAAGCAGCGAGAATATGCACGAAGATGCTTATGAACCCCATCGTGTGCATAGCCACAAGTGGATGAATATTTGATGAGTCCAAAAAATAGAGCTTGCTAAAGAAGATTTGGTGAATCTAGCAACACAACTTGTTGATGAGAGTGAAATTTCTATTGAAGCAATCATTACTATGGTAAATCCCTGTCATTAATATTGCTAATGTAATTTTTGACGAGAGAAATTTTGGCTAATGATGACTAGTTGGAGATGATGCAACAAAAACATGATATCGACATGATGTTATTTGATGAGATAATCTCACTTCAATCGATGGAAGACAACCCTGCTTTGCGTGATAGCACGAGGTTAGTGAAGAAGAGACAAAGACATAGACAGAGATAGAGAAAATGATAATGGCGGATGCGAGAGAAGGAAGCCCACAAAGAGAAAATAGAGACAAAGAAAAAAAGCCTACAAAGGGAAAGCGAAGCAGAGACGAGGCGAAGTAGAGAAGGAAGTGCAACAGGAGAAAATTTCCATTGTAGAGCAGGATGAGCAAAACCAATGTGGTTTTGAAGATGTTTTTACACTTACCATTGATTTGCAATGTGCGGGTATATGAAAGATTATGAATAAGAGTTAAAGTTTCTTGAAACACAATTGCAACACCATGTCTTGATGAGGTCTACATAGAAGCTGTATATGAATGTTGAAGACAACGTGCATGACGAAACATCAATGAAATTTTCAAGTATTGGAGTTTTGAAGAGATAAAATATTATTCACATCTTATGTTGCGACAAATTGAAGATGAAAAGCACACTACAAAAGACAATATGTAGCAACAACCTCACGTACAAGTCATGTCTTGAAGAAGTCCAAGACATGCTTAGAGAGCTTGGAACAATAAAATACCTACACAAGAAAATGAAGAAACTAAGGTTTGAATATACATCAAAGCAAAAATATCAAAACAATTTAGAGGCTATAGAATGCCGAAAAAGAGAAGAAGAAAACTAAATATAGTTGAAGTCAATTTTTTTTAAAATGTAAGCCTTCTTGAGACATAAACGAGTAGGTATCTTAATTAAATTTTTATGTGGTTGTAATTAAGGGGGAGTGTTGGAGAATCTAATTCCAACCACACTGTTAGGTGTCGAAACCGTCCATCCAAGTGTCCCATTTTCAGTTTCAAATTAGTTTAGTTTAGTCAAGTTTCACTCCAATCATTTATTGCCGATATTTCCAATGTAATCTTATTTAAGTAATTCATAATAGTGAGAAGAGCTATCCTCTCGCTCCACTTCTTTTTTAGTTTTAAATTCTTGTCAATTATGAGATTGATAAGTATTTTGCAAGTTTATTTCAAAGTGTATCGGGAAGCACCAATACAAGGGCTCGAGCGTAGATGCTCAAGGTATTTACTCACGAAGTCACGATTGTAGTATATTTTTCTCGACATTGAGTTTGGGTTCTTTACTCACCAAGGAAACGAGTGGTCGATAGCTATGAAAATGCTCTGGTAGTTGTTGCTAAAAATGCTAACGTTGTAAGATAATTGTTTCCAAAAAGCGAGGGGAAGGTGTAGATGAAGAATTTATATTTTTATGTTGCATTTATATAAGAATATTATACTATAATTTAATATGAGAAGACTAATGCTAGGATTAGTCTAGTCGTTAGTAAAATATGAACTACTAAATATGCTTTTAACCCAAGAATTTTTACTATAAACTTTGGATATCCATTGTAAACATTGCCTTGATACACGAGAAGCTTGTAAGAAGCTTGCAATAAGAGGTGCAATCCAAACTTTGGTTAAATTTGGGTGAAGTGAAATTGGCAACCTAAAATTTTGCTTAAATTTTATAAAAAGCGTAAGTCAATGGAGATTAAAATGAATTCAATGACCAAGCGATTATTATTGTCCTTGCATTGCCATAAAGGTGGGACAAATAAGACATTACCTATTCAATATTCATTCATAGTGTTGAAATCAACTCTATATAAAATGGAGATGATGCAATTATAAGTTAAAAGTAGTTTGAGAAAAATAAAATGAAGTAGGAATGAAGTATTTTCTTTTTGGTGATTTTTTTTCAATAATGTTACAAGGTGTCATATGGTTTATTATCTTTAATATATAAAAATTGATGAAACCATTTTTTTAAAGATGGTTTGTTCTCCCTATATATATATATATTCAAAGTTATATATTTAGTTTTGTTGACGGGGAAAAAATTGTCTAGCCAACAACAGGGATCTCCCCAATATAAAGTCCCAATTAAAATCTAAACTATTTGTGATAGGGATCCCTGTCCAGGGTGTGGGTCCAGCCTACAGCTGAATATTCCTTTTCTCGGACACAAACAAGCCCCGCAACTTGTGAATACACAATTATTTGAACAATACAAGACAAATGGTTGATGGGTTCTAGTGACATAAAATACTATGAATAGCAAAGCGAATTAAAGCATGTAGTTGAAGGAGTTGTTGTTAGCAACATATCATGATGGTCATGCTTGTAAATAAAGTTGTTTAAACCACACAAGAAATAGTTCTTTATGGTCAAACACCCTTCAATTCCTAAAGCATTTTTCGGAGATAAAATCATGCTAATAACAAAGTTGCCAACAATTTCTTAATTAGATAACCTCATATCATTCATACATTAAGTAAGCTGAAGTATACGGATGATATAAGAAGAAAAACACGATTAATTAATCGGACGATAGCATCTAACACATGAGACAAGAATATTCATAATATTGGTACACGAGTTCTCGTCAAATCCAATAGTTGAATCAACACATTTGTTTGTATTCATTCTCCAAAATATGCATTCAATGCTATACAATTCTCTTGTGCTCCTTTGGAGTCCCAAAAAAATATCCTTTACAATTCCCGTGAGGGAGTATTTATAGAACATAATTGACCCTTGGGTGTCCCCGACTTTTCGCCTTCCCGACCATTGACATCCCTTTGTGACCTGAAGGAATTTGCGACTTGCGACCTTGGATCCGACTACGACCCTGCGACTCCTCTTATTTTTTGTGACCCGAGAACCCTCCTATTTGCCGCGACTGTGACTCTGGTCATGGGAGAAATTGAGTGTTTGTGAGATCAGGGGATGTCTACCTGCTCGTTTGTTCTTTGAGGTAATTTCGCCATGCTTGATAATCTGCAACAAATGGGGAGACTCGAGGAGTATCTTTTCTCAATCCGTCGCGGGCACTTGAGAGCATTTGGGATCAAAGTTTCCCTTTTGATCGTGATTTGATTGGACGAGAAGACAACTTGGTATAGATCTGGATCGGTGTCACGATGAATTGAACAAGGTTTTCTTGTGATGTCGGAAGGTCTTGAGAAGCAGTTTCTTGCCTCATGGGTTGTAGAAATGCTTGAATGTCTTGGGCGACCTCTTCCCATGTTTTTTCTTCACCTAGTGCACCCAAAGAAGGGATTTTGTGTGTTTCGGCCATTGAGTCAATACTGCTAATCATATGTTCATATCGCGACATTACTTTCTCTAGATCCTTGACTAGTTTCTCTTTGGATTGTACCTTCATCTAGATTTTAACGGTGGCTTCCAAAGTGACTAGCTCTCTTTGAATGGTAAGAGGCACTTCATTAGTAGGGGCATTCTTAACCTGAAGTCTGTTGGATTTCTTCTTCTAGCACCTTCTTTTCTTGTTTAGATCAAAGTCGTCATGCTATTCGGAGGCCCTCGTATTCTATTTTTTCAAGGACATAATTTCTCTACTCATTCTCCCTGAAGTTTTCCTCTATGGGTTGCTCGCAAAAGCGGTACCAACTAATGCGATCATAACTAGATTGGTCCTAGTATCCAAGACTATATATTTTTCTGTTGTGGCCGTGAGAGGTGCGGAGAGGGTTCCATGCTAAGCATCTTCTCTTCTCTCGCCTAATATTGTGTATGAAATGATCATAGGTTATGTGGGTTTTAACCCCTGTACAAAAAATTATCTGAAAATGAATCTTAAAGATAGAAAATAAATAGTACCAAGAGCATAAAACAAAAAAAACGAGATAAACACGAGATTTTCCCCTCGGATCCCAAATTGGGACGACCAACTTGATTTTTCATTATATTCCTTTTAGTGTTATGACACACATATATATACATTCGAAGCATACATAAACCCCAATCCATTAACCCTATATTAGAACATAATCGTAGTTCTCGTTATCACCAAAATAGGACCCTAACAGTCGTTGATCGACTACCTTTGGTGTAACTCTTTCAAATCAGACTTTTAGCCGAGGCTTAACCTCCTCGGCCTAAGAGGGCCCCTCTCAAAGGGGTTAATGATATTTATTAATGATAATATAGATGGAAAACTCTATCTTGGTTTTGTGTGTTTATATGTTGAAAAGATAAAAGCATGCTATCATTGGGCTATGGAGTCAACAAGTCAATCAATTCAGGTGGCTAGGTTTCTTGACATGAAAGCTGAGGAAAATGAGGTTCTTAAACAAGGATAATTCACTCAATAACATAGGTCAACAGTCATCCCATTACTAAAGGAAGTCAAAGCATAAGGTTATGAATTCTAAGTAATAGTAATGCAATCTACGTTGATGGATCAAAGGTGATTTACTCACAAGATTCAGAAAACAACACAGTCACCTCATTACTAAAGGAAGTCGAGCATAAGATTATGAATTTTGAGTAATAGCAATGAGATATACTACTAAACACAATCATTCCATTAGTAAAAGAAAAGCAGAGCACATGGTTGTGAATTCCGAGTAGTAGCAATTTAATCTAGTGCTCGGTGGTTACGAGGTAAAACACAATCTATATTATTGTTAAAGGAATTCAAAGCATTAGATAATGAATTTTGAGTAATAAAAATAATATATACTGCAAATTATTAAAGAAACATAAAGATTAAAAAAGGATTAAACCTCATCAAAACTCGATTTATACAAGAAAACTTCTATGTATTACCGATTGTATTCCTTCACATAAAGCAGCAAATTTGGGCCAAAAAGTATCCAACCCTTTGCTAATTAAATATATTGCTTCATATATAGCTTTAAAACCTTTGATTCTATCATCCACCATCAGAGGAATTCGAAATTCCTATCCTTGACACATATTCTAACCATAAAACAGACTTATTAATTACAAAATGACAAACTGACATTTGTCTTTGAAGAGTCCTAATTCAAGTAGGACTAAAAATCCTAAAACATGTTTCAACAACCCTATCTAAAACATAAATGCTTCCTTTGCCACCGTAACCTCATGAAGTCAAATTTGGTGATGCCTCCAACCTTGCTATGAACCTTGTTGTTACATGACCTAAATCGCCACAAAACTAGGAAATCTGTTTTCTACGTAATTATGACTTTACCTTTATTGATGGTCTTTGAACCCTTTTGCTAGAAAAATTTAACTTTTGAGACAAATGACATGTATTATCACTTCTATAGAACCATTACTTTCCACTTTTACACAAATTAAGCCTTCTAAAAGAGCATAAGAAGGGATGATATAGTTGCGCTACGAAAAAGAGCAAGATGTTTTCATAGCACAAGATATGTATCTTTGTAAAACTCTCTTAACATCCACTTTATTTTGTCTTGAAACTTGAATTATTATCTGTGAGCCTTTTACATCCTTTAGCAGCAACAAAATTCAAAAACCAAGTGTTTTTACCTCTTAAAACCTTAACAAAATGTGCAAATGCTGCACCTACAGAGCAGCTTTCAGTAGCTTTAAAGCTTCAGTGCATGTCACCTACACAGAGACTTTTTTTTTAAATATCAGTTTTTAAAACTTCTTTCCCTTCTTCCATGATGTCTTCAAGCTTTAATGATCAACATAAATCATCTCTGAACTGCTTTCAAAAATTGAAATCTTTCTCCATAACCAAAACCGTATTAGGAAATGTAACTTTATCTGCTCTGTTTTAGGCTGACAAATAGGTGTTGGGACAGAGATTTTATCTCCTCATAAAAAATGTATTTTGAAAATATGAATGAGGTTTTTGGATACCACTCTGTGCTGAACCAAAACCTCTTTTTGTTTCTTGTAAGACCTCTCCTACGCCCAGAAACTATCTTTGAACATTAGGTGTAAAACTGGAAAATTCTGATTTCTGAAAATATGGCTTTAAAGAAAGCCTTGTATCTCCCAACTGGTAATACTTATGACGAAAATGATATAGGTTATTGTAGCTGGAGATTTTATGAAGATAAAACTCCTTCATAATTCCAAAATACTTTTTGCATGTGGCTAGAAACTGATCTTGAAAAAAGACTCTAAAAAATAGAAAACGGGGTCTTTCTCTGAATGACTTTTAGCAGTTTCGTAGCTAAGTTCAACCCATAAATTTCTCCCACCTCATAATTAATTTGAATAAAATGAAAAGATGGTTTTTTAGCTCAGTATGTTAGGAAGAAAAAACCTCTTTCAGTTTTCAAAGATGGGTTTTCGTTGCTCAAGAACCCCTCTAGAAGTTGACTAGTAAAAGCAAAAAAACAAGTGTTGAAAAAAAAGGTTGTTTACGGCGCACTATGAAAAACAACAACATTTTCGTAATGAAAAGAAATTTTTACACGAGCGCTATGAAAACATGGTTTCATGGCTTATTCAATTTTTTTTCAAAAAAGACTAAAAATATGGTTTTCAAAACGTGGTATGAGACCTCTAAAAGAGTAAAACAAGGTTTGTAAACTTTATTTGATGATGGAATGAGACTTGTAACCCATGACTTAGACCCTATAAAACATAAAATGACCAAGAGACCCTTTAACACCGTGACTAGAACAAGGGTTTTAAAGTATGGCTTCTAAACAGAAAATGAGACTTTAAACCATGGAATGAGGTGGTCAAATTTTATTTGGAAATGAGAATGACACAATTGAGATGAGATGACTCAAAACCTATTATAAGACCATGACTAGAAACAAGGTAAACTTTCCAAAGTTTAGAAAAAAAATTAGGGTGATAACAATTCCCTTAAACAGATCTACTAAAAATACCAGGGGACCGAAAACCATCGTACCCCAAAACCATGTGCAAACCCATGCACAAAACCATAGGGCGGACCTGCCCACCGTGAAAAATAAGGACAAAATAAACACAGTGATCATCCTTACTTCGGTGAAGCCAAGTCCTCGTATATAGGTATCAAATTTCTGATACCACATCCTTGGTCACTGTTTTAACCCATATATAGACTTCTTTAACCTACATACCAACTCTTTCTTCCCCTTCACCATAAAGCCTTCGGGTTGTTTCATGTAGATCTCCTCTTCTAGATCCGCATGAAGAAATGATGTCTTCACATCCATCTGTTCTACCTCAAAATAAAATGCAAGTAGAAATAGATAAAAGTAATTTAATAGAAGTAACTTTGGTAACAAGAGAAAAAAATATCACCAAAATCAATTTACGAGCACACTGGGAATAACCTTTTGCTACCAATCTGGGCTTTGTATTTCTCCACCTTGCCTTCTACATTCATCTTCTTCTTAAACACCCATTTGCTTCCGATGGGCTTCCTTCCATCCCAGGTTACTCCACCGGATCCCATGCCTCATTTTTATGCAAGGATGCCATTTCATCAACCATGGCCTCCTTCCGGAGTTTTCCATCCTTTGAATCTACTACCTCCCGAGTTCTCGGATCATCATTAGTTATAGTTAAAGAAAAATTTGAACGAAAAGAAAATGGACTATACCTTTACAGTTTGTCTTCTTTCCCCAAGCTGATCTTCTCACAGCTGGAGTTTGTGGCTCTTCCTCTTTCGAAGTCTTCTTCTATTGTAGAGTTTGATTCATCCTCCTTTAGCTCAAACTCTATCTTCTCTAGTTCCTTTGGTAGGACATCTTGTTTAACAACACATTTAACCTCTCTAAACACCACATCTCGTGCTATACACAACCTTCCTTGTTTCGGGGTTCCAAAGCTTGTAACCCTTTAAACCATCCTTATACCCAATAAAGATGCACCTTTCAGATTTATTATCCAACTTGGTCCTTTTCTCCTTTGGAACATGTACATATGCATCACATCCAAATACTCTTAGATGTGAAAGAGATAGTTTCTTTACGATCCATACCTATTGTGGAGTCTTATCCTCCAACGCCGATGAAGGTGATCTGGTAACCAAGTAACATGCAGTCTCCACTCGCCTTTGCCCTGCAAATTCTTTTCCTAACTCGGTACCATTGAGCATGCTTCTTGCCTTTTCATCAACGTTCTATTCATTCTTTCTGCAAATCCGTTTTGCTGAGGTGTGTATGGAGTAGTCTTACGTTGTGCTATACCACGCTTCTTACGTAACTCTTCAAATTCCTTCTTGCGAACTCCCCCACCATTATCTCGTGCTCAACACCTTTGTCTTCTTCTCTCGTCTCGTTTTTCCACTGAGCCTTAAATTCTTTAAATCTATCAAAGAATTCAAATTTCTTCCTCAAGAAATATATCCATGTATTCCTTGAGAAGTCATCTATGAATGAAACATAGTACATAGACTTACCTAGTGATGGAACCGACATAGGTCCAAACACACCACTGTGCACAAGCTCTAATATCTTGTTTGCCCTCTTAGCACCAAAAGGAAAACTCACCTTATTATGCTTCCCAAATACACAATATTCACAAAAATTGAAATCTAGAGAGCTATTAGACATACATTCTACCATACCATTTCCATGCAGATGTCGAAGGCCCTTCTCTCCAATATGTCCAAGCCTTTGATGCCATAGCATGGTCTTTCTGGAGAGACCGCTAGGCTTTTCCGCTCCACTTTTGGGAACCACAGAATTGTTGCACCCAACAATAACAAGATGCTGCCTTGAAGCTTGTACAAAGTTCCAATCCAAACTCCCCACATTAATACTAGTTCTCCCCTGAACCATCTTACGGGTATCTTTCTCGAACACTTTGTTTTTACACCTACATCATCCATCTTGCTTACAAAAATCAGATTTCTGGCCAATGTAGGAATGTGCGGAACACCACGAAGTGTTCTAATCCTTCCACCTTGTAGCTTCGAGCTTGAATTTTCCACGTCCGACGATTCTGGCCTTCCTATTATCACCTAAGAAGGCATTACCGCCATCATATTTCTCATACTCGCATGAACCACTCCCTATGGGGAGTGAAGTGAAAGGATGCACACAAGTCAATCAACCATGACTCATGATCTACATGTGTATTTGAAGAAGAAGCCAAATAAACATCCCCACCTTCATCCGAGGTGGTTTTTCCTCTCGTGAAGGAGCATCATCGAGATCCCTTTCCTTTCTCAAGAGCTTTAGATTTGCAGATCCTTTTTGTAGTTCCCTTCCTTTCCGCATTTCCGACACACCTTTACAAACTTTCCGGAAGATCTATATCTCCCTCTAGATTTAGATCTCCCACTCGAAACCTTATTCTTGTTTACGTTATGGGACCTTCCTCGTATAGATAAGGCATCTCCATTCGACTCCGCATATTTCTCCGTCTCATTTCCTTCGACTGATAGAAGTCGAGACAATGTCATCAAAATTCAAGGTAGTTGTATTGCTACTTATTGAAATAACTAGATTGTCCCATGAATCTGGTAGAGAACACAACAAAATTATGCACTTATCTTCATCTGATATTTTAATATCAACATATGACAAGCCGACTTACGACAAGTATTGAAGGCGTTCGAGATGCTCGTCACAGAGTCTCCATCCTTCATCCTCGGGTTATATAGATTTTTTCTGCAGGGAACAATTTATTCACTAGAGACTTAGATTGGTACAAAGTCCCAAGTTTGTTCCACAAATTCTTCACTATAGATTCCCCGTGATACATTCAAAAATACTGAATCCGAAACACACAAGCTGTATTGTGCTCTTTGCCTTCCGATCTAGTTTTTTCCAGTCTTCATCCGACATTACTATTGGTTTAGTACATGAATCTACCATGATCCACCGATATTTATCCACCAACGGATCCTCCATCTTGAGCTTCCACAACTCAAAACTCCGACCATTAAATTTCTCGATATCTATCTTCCCGCCGCTCACCATCGTCTTTCACCGCAAGAATCGATCCCGTAGATCTCCCACTGAATAGGGTCTACCTCGGGCCCGAGAAAAAAACCCCTTTAGCGTAAAAAGGTGTACCCTTGAAGCCAAAAGCGCTTTCCGATACCAAATGTAGGTTTTAACCCTATACGTGAAATTATCCGCAAACGAATCTTAAAGAAAGAAAATAAATAGTAGCGAGAGCATAGAAACATAAAATAGATAAACACAGAGATTTTCCCCTGGATCCCAAATCGGGACGACCAGACTTGATTTTTCATTATATTCCTTTTAGTGTTACAACACATATATATAGATGCCAAAGCATACATAAACCCCAATCCATTAACCCTGGATTACAACATAATTGTAGTTCCCTTGATCGGATCTACAAAATACCGGGGGTCGAAAACCATCGTACCCCAAAATCATGTGCAAAGCCATGCACAAAACCATGGGCGGATCCGCCCACCCGGAAAATAAGGAAAAAAATTATTCGAAGAAAGAATATAACACAAACCCAACAAGTTAGTCCGAGTCGGATCGAAGATTTCCTTGTCTTGATCCTCGAAGGCACCAAGTTACGAGAGAGTAAAATGCACACCGGTCGTAGGAGTTGTCCAGGGGCATCTCGATGTGTGGTAGCTCCATGTATTTCTCTATCTCCGTAGGAGGTGTCTTGCTACCCTCCACTTCCTTGGAGGAATCTTCCCTTGACTTATGACTTTCTTCCTTCCTCCGCTTTTGCTCGCTTCTACTTCATCCTCGCTTTTCTTTTAGCTGGCACTCAGCTTCTATTTTATCTTGCTCTTCCTTTAGCTAGTACTCAGCTTTTTTCTTTATCCTACTCGTTCCTTTAGCCAGCACTCGACTTCTTCTTTATCTTGATGTTCCTTTAGTTGGTGCTCAGCTTCTGTTTTATCTTGATCTTCTTTCCTCATTTTTTTCCTCTTCCTCTTTCTCCGTGGGTTTCTTCCACCCGCTTCTTCCTTTGTTCTTCCTTTAGTTTTTTCTTCCGTTCACCCTCCTCTTCCTTTGCCTTCTCTTCGTCTTCTTGTTGCACTTTAGCCTCCTTTTATCTTTTTCTCGTTTAGAGGGGGTTACTCGCCTATACTTGGGTCCTTTGCTTCTTAGCTTTGGAAGATGAGGCTCCTCCTAGTGTGTGGATTCTTTCCTATAAAGTTTGATTATCTTGTTCCTCTTGATCGGTTGATTCTTTTGGAGCAGCCTCCCTATCTTTGTTGTACCAGCTTTTTTGATTCGATCTTCGTCCGGGCACTCTCTATGTCTGGTAGCTCCATTTAAATTTGGCCCTTTTGCAATGGGCATGTATGATTCTCTCAAGATCATATGTCTAGTGTGTCATGGGAGGTAAATAAAATACCTTGATTTCCTCAACCTCCGCCTCTACTTCCCCGAAATATTTGATCGTGTAGGCACCTATAGTGAGCAGAAGAGTAGGCCATGGCTTCTTCTTTCGCTTGGTGAGAACCTTTGAAAAAACGCCCGACATCCGATAACATACTTCTTGAAGGAGTAATTTGTCGATGATGAACTAGGGCGGTGTGTGGGGTGCCTTGAGTGACTCGAAGACTCGGATGAAAGTGCTATCCACGACATGAAACCAGGTGGGTCACTCGAGTATTGTCTCCAAGGCCATCCAAGACATGCACGAGGTATCTTTGCCAAACAACTTTTCGTAGAGCGCGGGGATGAAGTTGTGCGAGATTGACTCTATATCTTTCTTATACTTGGAGTCCCGTAACGCCTACAACTCCTTATGAATTGGACCGCCATGCTCCCCATCCCAGCTTGTGTGCCCATCCCTCAAAGTGGCACCTTGCACATACTGAGTCCAACGAGTATGGAGCCATGTAAAACTCGGATGTGTATCCTTCGTCGAGTGCTTGTCGTTTGCATCAATATTTGATCCGAGGGCTGCTATTATCGAGTTGCCCTAGTTGAAGCAAGTACCATATGTAGTGACAACATACATAAGGGGAATCTAGGTACCATTGAACATAGTGGCATCCGCTCGGCCATACATTCTACACTTCATGGCTGCCACTAGCTTGTAAACTCTCCTTAGCTCTTCTGTCTTATATTCCTAATCCTTATTGTACTTGAAATTTTCAAGGTCCTCCCACCATCCTTTGAGAGTCTCTACACTGGTACTACGTGAGTGGCTACCCAGATCGGTGTTGAAGGTCTGTTCTCGTGTGGGAGTGCATAATATACTTCTACATCCCCTCCCTTTAGGTTAGCGAATGTTTTCCCTACGTGATCTCGAATGACCCATATTCGAGAGTCGACCCTTTGGAGGATTCACTCAATAATATCTCAGTGCACGTAAATACGGGGGGGATGGGTGCCTCGCATAGTATATTTTGGACCTTTTAACCTAAATGTACACCTTCCGGTCTAGAAGATCCTTTGGGAAATCCGGTTTGATGAATTCCTCGATATATTTGGTACCAACTCATCTTGTCCCCCCTTTCCAAGCACACGGTGGTGTCTCTATATATGGGCAGTGGGGTAGGGAGCATGCCTTCCTCCGAGATTTCTATTTCCGGGCTCTTGTTCCTCTTTCAAAGCAGCTGGGGGGTCCCATCTTGCTTAAGGTCGAAGAGATGGACACACACTCGAGCTCGGATTCAATGTTCCGTGGCATGTTCATAAAACAATCCCACGATAAGGCGGACGACATAATTATAACTATGTCAAGATTAATAAAATTTACGAGATGACTTTTTTCCACACATTATCTTAAGGAAGGCTTAGTGATTGTTGTGTAACCAGACTCCAAAAAATAGAAGAAAAGAGATATCAGCGCCTTAGAAATAAGCCACTTCGAGGGGGCAACCTCCAATACATTACATAAATGCACAATTCTTGGATGATTCAATTTACAAAACCTCCTTTCTATACATAGGAGTCCATGGGGCCATAATGTAATCCTAGTTGGCCATAATGTAATCCTAGCCGACCTAAAAAATAATAATTTAAGGGCACAATAATAACAAAATGGGGGGTTACAAGGGTACAATAATAACAATAAAGGGGTTACACTAACAACAATAAGGTACTATACTAGTAATATAGGGACCCTAACATGCCCCTCTCCTTCAAAAAAGCGTTGCCCTCAACGCTTGAGTAGCTCAGGTGCTTCAGCATAAAATTCTCATCCTCCCATGTAGAATCTTCAGTGGGTAAGTTCTTCCACTTGATGAGATACTACGAAATTGATCGATTCCGTAATTTTCGAGTTCTTGTTTCCGTGACCGCTTCGAGTTCCAATATCATTTTTCCTTCCTCATCAAGTTCGGCAATATTGTTTGAACTGGAAGATTTTCACCTATAACCTTCTTTAAGCATGAAACATGGAAAAGCTGGATGTACTCGCGAAGAAGCGAGAAGCTCCAATTTGTATGCCATAGTGCCAATCTTTTGCAACACCTTGTAAGGACCATAGTATTTTGGCGATAATTTATTATCCTTCTTAGCTTGTTTGAGGGACATTTGTTTATATGGTTGTAGCCGTAAAAAATACCCAATCTCCTACATCAAAACTTCTCTCACTGCGATGTTGATATGCTCGTTGTTTCATTCGATTTTGTGCCAAATTCGAGGTTATCCTTTAAGAGTTGGAGAACTTCTTGTCGATGCTCGATGTGATCTTCCACTCGCTTGAACCTTCAAATTTTCCCTTAAAGATGATGTGATCGATGGTGGATGATATCCATAAAGTGCCATAAATGGGGTCATTTTTGTTGCAGTATGGAAGGAAGTGTTATACCACCATTCAGCGAGAGGTAACCACTTGACCCATTGTGTTTGTTTATCGGATACAAAACAACGAAGATATCCTTCCAAACATTTATTTACTATCTCAGCTTTGACCATCAGATTGAGGATGATAAGATGAGCTATGAGCTAATTGAGTACCCAAACAAGAAAATAACTCCGTCCAAAAATTTCCCCGTAAAAATGGGATCCCTATCGCTCACAATAACCCTTGGGCTTCCATGTAGCTTTTTGAATTCTGTCCACCAATGTAGTAGCAACCGTACTTGCTTTAAATGGATGAGATAATGCACAAAAGTGTGCATACTTGGTAAGTCTATCAACTACCACCATGATGACATTCTTTCCTTCGGACTTAGGTAAACTCGTGATAAAATCCATTGAAATCTCCTCCCAACGTTGACTTGGAATGGATAAAGGTTGTAGAAGTCCCTGGGGTCTTAATTGTCTCCACTTTATTTGGCTGGAAAACCAAACATTCCGCCACAAACTTTTGAATATCAGATTTAAGGCCATCCCAAAAAAATTCTTTCTTCACCCCTGTGGTAAGTTTTTAAAACTCCCGAGTGTCCTCCTAAAGGAGAAGTGTGCAATTCCGTAAGAATCTTTTGTTTTAGTTGGGAATCCTTACAAAGATATAAGCGATCTTTGTACCATAAGGAATCATTTTTCCAACTAAATGTATCGGATGTACTAGGATCTTGCTACAACTTTTGAATGATCTGTCCATACATCTTTGTCCTTCTTCCATTCATCTCTTGCTTCGATTATCCAATCTGGTTGGATAATAGAAATGGCACAAAGCAATGCTTCCACCTCTTCATTCTTTCTTGAGAGTGCATCTCGCAACAACATTAAGCTTTCCCTTTTTGTAGATTATTTCGAAGTCATAACCCAACATCTTTGTGACCCATTTTTTGCTGCTCTTCTGAAGATAGTCTTTGTTCCAAAAATTTGTTAAGACTATCATGATCAGTTTTTACCTTGAAGTGTCTTCCCATTAGGTAAGTTCGCCATTTCTTTAGTGCATGCAATATTGCTAACATTTCCTTCTCATATATAGCTTTTTTGTAAATACTTTCCTTTGATTGGACGACTTTCAAAAGCAATGGGTCTTCCTTCCTGCATTAAAACAACACCAATTCCATTTCCTGAGGCATCACATTCCACAATAAAAATTTTTGTGAAGTCCGCGTAGCTAGGACCGGTGCTAGGCACATTGCTTCTTTAAGATGTTCAAAGGCCTTAGTTGCTTCAGAGTCCATGAAAATGCATCTTTCTTCAATAATGTTGTTAGAGGTCGTTTGCTATTCTCCCATAATTCTTAACAAACTTGCGATAATACCCTCGTTAACCCGAGAAATCCTCGCATAGTCGCTTTATGGTCGTGGGGACTTTCCATTCCTTAATGGCTTTAATTTTGTTAGGGTCTACTTTAACACCCTCGTGAGATATAATATGACCCGGATATTCCACCTCTTGTACTCCAAAGAAACATTTGGATATTTTTGCATATAATTGTTTCTCCCGCAATAGTTTGAGCACCACTGTCAACATGTTCAACATGATCCTTCCAAGACTCGCTGTAGATTAGTATATCATCAAAAAAATACTAGCACAAATTTTTCTAAGGAAGGGTTTGAAAATGGAATTCATCAACCCTTGAAATGTAGAAGGTGCATTGGTAAGGCCAAAAGGCATGACCAAAAATTCATAATGACCCTCATGAGTTCGAAATGTTGTTTTTGGAATATCTTCGAGTCTTCATTCTAATTTGATGATATCTCGAACGAAGATCCAACTTGGTAAAATAAATTGCTCCATGTAATTCATCCAATAATTCATCAATCACAGGGAATGGGAAATTTATCTTTAATGGTGAGCTTATTGAGCTCCCTATAATCCCGGACACATTCGCCATGATCCATCCTTCTTGTGTACCAATACTACAGAGCGAGAGAAAGAACTTTGACTAGGTTGAATTATACTCGCCTCTAACATTTCGAAATCATACGTTCAATTTCACTCTTTTGGAAGTAAGGATATCTATAAGGCCCGATGTTTGGAGGAACACTTCCGGAATCAAATGAATAGCATGATCTTGATCACGAATTGGTGGGAGTCCTTTGGGAGTTTCAAACACCTTGGAATGATTTTCCAAGACTTGTTGGAGATCTCATGAAATAGATGATTTTGATGTCGGAACTTCTAGTGAGCATAATTGTCCAATTACGCCTCGTTGTTCTTTCTTTAGAAGCTTTTTAATTCCATTAGAGCTTATTATCCTTCCCGGCTTCCCTTCAATACCCCAGTAATTTGACTTCCTTTCCTTCGAAAAAAAATTTCAAGAAAAGTTCTTGAAAATTAAAAGCTACCATCCCTAAGGATTGTAACCATTGTACTCCTAGTACAACATCAGCACCTCCCATAGGAATGGAAAGCATTGGACTAGTCAACACATATTCCCCCATGGTTAGCTTGATATTATGGCATTTTCCCGGAACAATTTATAGTTCCTCCATTTGCAACCATCACTTGACATTACGGGTGTCGGGTATAAGAAACAATTTAATTCCTTGGCTACCTTACAATGAATAAAATTATGGGTGCTACCCGAATCAATCAACACTATTACCTTTTTTCTTCTTGATTTGTCCTTTTATCTTGAGAGTTTGAGGAGTGGTAATTCCTACCGATGCATTACACGATATGGTCGGATTTATTTCTTCCTCTTTCGGGGGCTAGTTCCTGGTGTATATCCTCTTCTTGTTCATTTTCTTCTTCCTCTTCACAATCTATGTAAAATAATTTCTTCTCGACACACTTATGACCTTTAGTGTATTTGCTATCACAACCGTAGCAAAGCCCTTTTGCTCTTTTTTTCTTCCAATTGTTGTGGTGTCAACCTTGTAGGTTGTGGAAATCTAGGCATAGCCACACTTCCTTCTTTATAGAATTGAGTAGTAGACTTCCTTGTTGCCATAATTTTACATTCAACTTTTTCTTGCCAACTCTGAATGCCTTCTCTAATGAATCGGGTTCCGAACACGAACTTCATGTTGAATGTTATCCTTTAAACTCGCCTAAGAAGAGATCAATCCCTGTGGTCCTCCGAAATATCGGTTACCCTTATACTCAATTTTTGGAAGTCCTCAATGTGCTGCCCCACTAAACCCTTTTGTTTGAGATTTATCAATTGGCTAAAGAAGGTGTTGCTCTTTGTATCCTCATAATGTGCTATCATTTCCTCAGTAAAAATTGACCAAGTGACAATTTTTTTACGGGAGCAAAGCCATCGATACCATACAAATGTATTTTGTTCTAAATGTAAAGTTGCAATGCGTACCTTTTGTGTGTTTTTCACATTATGGAGATCAAAATATTGCTCCATCCGTAGTATCCATGTTACGGGATCCTTTCCATCAAACTTTCTCATATCCATTTTTTGGAATATGGTGGTTCTTCCCGCCAACATTAGAGTTTATGAAATCACGATTAACATTTATTTTGTTCTCATCATGAGGTTCTTCTACTATATTTTCACCATTAGGAAACATTTCTTGTATCATCTTGGTCAAATCTTCGATGTCCGTTTTAGATCATTCTTCATTTTTTTCATGTTGTTTTCCATGTGGTCTTTCATGTCATCCATCTTAGCTTCCATGCCAGCTTCCATGCCATCTATCTTGGTTTCCACGCCTTTCTTCAAAACTTCCATGTCATTTTTTGTTGCTCTTTGCGAGAGCGAAATTTGTTGCACTTGCTCTTGTAATTTTGATATGTCATGTTGCCATTCTTCGTCTTCATGAGTCATAGTAGAGCTTTCCAAAGGCTTAATTGGTGTTGAATTCTTTTTAGGGGCCATTTTATACTTCAATATTGATATCTATTCTACAATAGGCCCTTTCAATCAATTCAAATTGATTCTTCACACAAGACTTATGCAATTCGGAAAAAAAAATACACACCTTTTACTTGCTTTGAGGAGCTCGATATTGAAATTGTATTATCTCTGTTATTTCGGAACTTCAATATCTGAAATTCAGCACTGAAGTAGCCCTCTGAATTTTATTTTGAATGCCACAGTATGACCCTGATTTGGATTCTCCAAGACAAATTTGTGTCCAATCTCCCACAATGACCTAATTTTGGGACTCGGTTCGATGAGAGCAAACTTGTACGACTTGCCACGTGTCACTGTTTTGTTCTTTGTCTCTGAAATTGATATCCAAGAAACTACAGGCCGTGTACTTGCGAAAAATTTTGACGGCACTCCAATCCCATCTCTAGAGAGAGAGTTATTAAAATTTTTCCCACGATCACCTCTTTGAGATGAAATTCGGAGCTCGAAAAAAGCACTACCTTCCACAGATCATATCTCCAAAAAATATTGCGAAACAAGCTCTAAAATTTTTTGAAGAATTTCCTCAGGATTTCAGCTTCGCACCATACGAATTTCAGATTCTGACCCTTCATAGAAAACGTTTTATAGCGAAAATTCCACGATGCCCCTGTTTAGGAGCTTGAAAAAAATACCTAACTTCCACAGATCATATCTCCGAAAATATTTCGAACCAAGATCTGAAATTTTTAGAAAAACCTTCCTCAAGATTCCGGCTTCACACCCTAAAAATTTCAGCTTCTGAATCTTCGTAGAAAAAAAAGTTATAGCGAAAATTCCACGATGACCTGTTTGGAGCAACGAAACCCTAGAATCCCAAACCTCTGATACCAAATGTTGTGTAACCAGCTCCAAAAATAGAAGAAAAGAGATATCAACGCCTTAGAAATAAGCCACTTCGAGGGGGAAACCTCCAATACATTACATAAATGCACAATTCTTGGATTATTCAATTTACAAAACCTCCTTTCTATATATAGGAGTCCATGGGGCCATAATGTAATCCTAGTGGGCCACAATGTAATCCTAGCCGACCTAACAATAATAATTTAAGGGCACAATAATAACAAAATGGGGGTTACAAGGGTACAATAATAACAATAAAGGGGTTACACTAACAACAATAAGGTACTATACTAGTAATATAGGGACCTAACAATGATGCGACTTGGCGACCTAGTGAACAGGTTCACTGGGTCGCGTTAGTTCAAAATTTCAAAGAGGAGCGACTTGGCGACTAGGGTCATTTGGGTCGCATTGGCCAAGACTTTAAAGGAATTGCAACCTAGCGACTTGGTGACCTTGTAGCTAGGTCACTAGCTCGGTGGGTCCCTCCGGTTCAAAATCTTAATGAAATGCGACTGGCAACTGGGCGACCTTGCGACTAGGTTGTTGGGTCGCAGTGGTCGAGATCACGCTAGGGCTTTCTTACGGGCTACGCGACCGAAAATGGTTGAAATAACACTCACAACGATCATAAGGGCTCATCCGGGCCTTTAAAGTTTTCCTTGGGTAAGTTAGGGAAGGCCTTTGAGGCGGATAATGGGAGCGATAGGCTTTAGAAAGAAATACAGGGGAAATAAATGGGTGCGTGTCATGAGGGAGGTAGATAGGTTTACAAAAAAGGGTCGTCGGGGAGCTTGATCGAGGGAAAAGCAAGGCAAAGTAGGCTAGGGGTAAGGGTAGGATTGGCAACAATTTACCAAGAAGGAAAAAAACAGGGAGGATTAGGCAACTTACCCGGGAAAAACGCACTCCCGGGTGGCTTGTCGAGGCGTTACTCGATCGGACGTGCATGTCGAATACGACTTGCGTGACCCCTTTATTTATAAAGGGGTTTCACATGCGGATAATAAATGAGGGTCGTTGGGTCACAACTTAGGTCATGGTGATGAAAAGTGTGACCTTACGAACTTGCGACCCTAGCGACCTAGGGCTCGTAGGGTCGCGAGGTCGCGTGGTCGCAATTCTTGGGTTTTGGACTTATCTCGTGACCTTGTGACTTTGCAACTTCGAGTCGCAAGGTCGCGAGGTCACAAAAAACATGATTTGTTCGGTTCCGAGACTTAGCGACTCGGTTTTTTGAAAGATTGGACTCAGGGCTAAACTCTATCTCTTTGAAAGATTAAGGGCTGAAAAAATTTAAAAGGGGCCAAATTTTGGAGGGTGTTGTAGCAGACTACAACAAATGGCAATTCACTAGTAGGACCCAAGATCTCTCGTCGGTGCTTTATCTTTGAAGGGGAGGGGGTGGGGGGATTAGCCAGGTCGTTCCTTTCACCCCGTGGATTCCACTACTTTCATATTTGGATTTCACGTGATTGCTCCACCGGCTTTGCATGCCCCGGGGTGTTGGTCCACAAAGTATTTAAGTTCCTAGAGACCCAGGACGGAAAGGGTTGGACTAACGCCAAGGATTTCCCGAGATCCGGGTATATTTATTTCATCCTCATCGTGTTTCTCTACTACCAACAAACCCGGTGGTCCCTTTGGAGTCACTCGCCTAGGAGTCACAAATGTTCTGCTGCTGCCAGCGAGCTTCGGCTGATACTCCCGGTGGAGTCGTCACATCGCCTCTCTATGCGGAAGCCTTTCTCAATCCTTTACCCTTTATTGATGTGCTAAATGCACTTATTTAAATTTTCTCAAGGCACTTATTTGATCGTGCTCGAGGCACTTATTTGACTATGGCAAGTATTGCTTGGGCGGATGAGGGATCCCGACTTATTTTGCTTGCAAGAGAGGTTGCTCCCCGGTCTATATGAGGACCCTTGGGTTTTCCCGGATATCCTTTCATCACCCGAGGTTTTCTCTATTCCCTTTCCGTCTAGCGACCGATTTCACCAACTTTCTTTTACACAAGCAACCACTTGAGCCGAGCATACTAGGTAAGCTACACCCGCGCTTCGTTCTCGGGACTTGGCCATGTTCCCCCCCCATTGGGTGCCTATCACATGCAAGCTAGTGCCATTTTGCATTCCAGGGGGTGATTCTTCAACGAAATAGATCCCGACACAGACATGCCAATTAAGTAACTTCTACATTTCTCCTACAACTTGAGGCGACGAAGGAAAAATATTACTAAGAGCCTGCTCGAAACAAGAGATTTATTGCGAACATGAAATAAATGGAAACAAAATAAAAAACAAACAAAACTATGGTACGGGGGTGTGGTGATGGCCCCTTGGGGCTCGTCAAGTGAAATAGTGTTTGAGGTCGTGCCCATTTACTTGGAGGACCTCAATCCTTCCCTCAAAGGGTCCGTAGCTTATAAGTGTGGGAGTCGACCTTTTCTTTGATTTGGAAGGGACCCTGTCCCATAAAGCCCGGAACTTGGAATATTTCCCTTTATCTTCATGAAATTTTTCCCATTTGAGGACACGATCACCTACTTCAAAAACCTTGTTTCTAGCGGACTTCTTATCGAACCATCATTTTATCCGACTCTGTGGATGGCAATTTTTTCCCTAGTTTTTAGCCTTTCCTCCTCTAGTTTCAACAATGTGTCTATTCGGGCTCGTAAGGCAAGGCAAGGAGTTCCAAGAGTTTCTTGAGATAATTGAAGGGCTGGGAGAGACAAGTTGGGAGGAAGGATAACGTCTTTTCCGTACACATGAAAGAATGGGGGAGGCACCCAAGGAAGGTTTGGGTGTGACTCGATTAGCCCATAGGGCATTGTGGAGTGCGTTATGCCATTTTCGTTGTTGGGACAACAGAGTATTTTTTATGATGTGGATGAGGTTCTTGTTTTTTGACTCAGCTAACCCATTTCCTTGAGGGTAATAGTTGGCGAGTGTTTGAGTACGCTACCGTTTTCTAGAGAAAACTCATATAGTTGAAATGATGAAAAGTAAGTTGCATTATAAAAAACAAGGGAGGTTGGAATGCTAAACCTAGTCATGATGTGTTGAGTGAAAAAATATATTACCTCTTGATCGTTGATTTGGCGCAACGATATTGCTTCAACCCACCTTGTGAAGTAGTCCGTAGCTATGAGGATGTACCTATGTTTCTTGGAAGAATGCAGCAAGATTTCCCCTATCACGTCAATTCCCCACTATCTGAAAAAGGTTCTTCGACCGTGACGGACTCATGAATGGGGCGGTGCGGTTGTATTTCCCTATTAGCGAACTTTTGACATTGTATGCATTTATGGACATAAGAGTGTGCATATTTGAAAAGAGTAGGCCAATAGAAACCAACACACATGATCTTGTAGGGCGGTGGTGTCCCCCGCATACGCCTACTGGTGGGACCATCATGAAGTTTTGTCAAGACTTTTTGTGCCTCATCATGTTCCAAACAACGTAGCGGAACTTCGTTATGGTGCTTTTCGAACAACTTACCCTCGAACTATCCGATAGGATGCAACTTTCAATCTTATTGCATGTTTCTTTTGGGCGGTTAGAGTGGGATCCATGATACCAAAGCTCAAATATTGATGGAGATCGACATACCATGAGGCGGTATTATGCAGGGGGCATATAATCAGCTTTGATACATGTCGATTTCGTGGTCCCAACATCCTTCTTTGCTTCCTTGTGGGTTTACGGCCTCAATGGACATTCGGCATAGCCCTTGTCCCTTGACAGTATGTGCTAGCTTGAATTTCAAGTCATATTCTTGAAGGCACATCATCCATTTTCCTCGTCTTTCGCCTACTTCCTACTAGACGAAGAGTGAGAAAACCGTTGGGTGTGGTATGAACACCGTCACGTGATTCTTCAAGATATATGGCCTAAAGTGTTTGACCGCTTTTTACATCTGCGTAGACTCGCTTATCAATCTCTAGATAATTCGAGCTCAGCACCACTGCAAACTCTGTGCTCATGAATCATATAGGTCGTTCATCATTACCGGCATCTTTCTAACCGAGGATGGATGCAAGAGATGAGTACGAGGCAAAGGTGTACAAGGTAAAGCCTTTTCTAAAGTCCAAACTATGAAGGGCAGGGGAGCTTCGACGATGATGCACTTGATATTATTAAATTTTTTTTTCTCGAGAGAATTCCATTTGAAGCTTGCATTCTTCTTGATCATACCTTGCGGGGGGTTTTAATATTTGGGCAAAGTCTAATATAAATTTTTGCACGAAGTTGATTTTTCCCGAGGAAAGATTGCATGGCTTTCTTCTGCTTGGGGGAGGAATCCGGGAGATGAATTTTGCACATTCCGGGATCTACTACTATACCATCCTAGGTTATGATGTGCCCTAACATATTTCCTTCGGAGATGGTGAAAACGATTTTCTTCGGATTGAGTGAAATCCCGTATTTTGGCATCTTTCAAAAATCTTCTTGAGGTGACATAAATGGTCACTCCTCCACTTTGAAAATATGGTGACGTCGTCAAGGTATACTACTACACTCTGTCCCATTAGGCCCCGGAAAGTGATGTCCATGGCTCTTTGGAAGGTTTATCCCACATTTATCAGGCCAAAGGGCATGCGTCCGAATTCGAACATTCCCCATTTAGTTCTAAATGTGGTTTTCGATCAATCGGGTTTAGCCACTAGTACTTGGTTGTATCCTGAAAAACCATCCAATAATGAGAACATTTCCGACCCTGATACCACTTGTAATATCTACTCCATAGGGGGGCACTAGGTAGTTATCTTTATCCGAAGCTCTATTCAAATTTCTAAAGTCCACGCATAAGCGAATTTCGCCAAAGTTCTTACGCACTAGAACTAGATTTGACACCCAAGTTGAGTGTCGGACTTTGAATATTATACGTGCATCCAAGAGTTTCTTCAGCTCCTTTTGGATCATTGGTTCTAAAGTAGGATGGATCTTCCCAATTTTGTGTCTGGAATGGTTTCACCCCTTCGCTCATAGGTATCACATGCTTTGGATGATTCACATGTCATAGGTTTGTTGTTCGTCATATGTCCAAGCGAACACATCTCGGTATTTTTTAAATAATTTCGTGAAGGATTGTCTCTCTTAGGGAGTGCACTCCTTACCGAGTTTGATGCATTTGGGCTCCTTCTTTTTCTTGAGGTTTATTTGTTAATGTGCTAAAGTAGAGCTCGCACCTTTGTGTTTGGAGGCCCTCGAAACCAATTTTGTAAATCAAACAACTTTTCAAGCCATATGACCCCCTCGGGCATGGGATTTCCCTTATGTTCCTCTTGTTCTTTACGCAAAGTCAAATCGCAATCTTCTTCTTCGATCATCGCCTCCTTGACCACGTCGGCATTGAGCATGAAATCGAGTACCTGCTGATCATCATTAAAAACCCGCAAATTATTCACATTGTCGGGTATGGATGGCTTGTAAATAATTTCAATAGAAAACCCATCTCTAAGTGGGGTGAACCTAGCGACGACGATTTGCGAGTGTATCGACTATTGCATTGTGCATTATAAGTACTGATTTAATTCGAATGCATCAAAAGAAGAAATTAAACGCCTATACCTCTTGTTGATAACCTTTCAAATATGGAGACAAGAAATGGATGGTATTACGTGACCGACAAGTGATAATCTCGGAATCTCCAATTACCTTTAAACAACTCGACTTTAAGATCTATGGCTTTCTTGAGCAGAGAATCAATGCTTTGTACTCAGTTCGTATTATTTGTGCAATCGGAACTCTAGTCTGGAAGGAGATTAGAAACTTGTTCTTCTAAGGATCCAATAGAATACAGCTCGCACCGGCCCCATCCCAGGGTCTTGGAACCATCGTAGTACTAAGGTCCAAATCTCATCTTCTAATTTTACCAAGTTATCCGAGCACATGGGGGCATACTGGGATAGTAGCCCCTAGTGAGTCTTTTGCCGAGGCGGAGTGGTTTTCGATGACCAATAAAAGTTCCCGACTGGACGCCTTCAATGACCCGGAGATTGGGGGGCTTAGTAGCACACAAACATGGATTCCAAGAAACAGATGCCAAGTTCTTCCTATGTGAAATTGATCGGGTTCATTAGCTAAGTCCAAGTCGATCCATCGTGTGTTTCATGTAAGGTTTGCTTTCGACCTAGATTTGATTGTTCCTGCCTTTTATGGGAGCCACGGTGGGGACTAGTCGGTGGAAAAGTACCCCTGCTGACTTGCTAGACTAGTCTCTACTCAAAAGAAGACCATAGGCCTCGGGGATGTCCACGATCACTATGTCAATGCACCGATCCACCCTAGAGTTAGAGGATAAGCGAGATGATGACGTAATTCAATTCACCTACTATAGGAACTCGAGACCTATCAAAGTGAATGATATTGGCATCACTTTTCTCGGAGCGAATGTTTAGCTTCTTGCATACGAGACAAGGGCATAACATTTGTGGATGCAGGAATCGACCGAGCGATTTGTGAACATTGAAGTTGAATATCTCAAAATATAGGAGAAAAAGGGGGTGTGGATCCCCCTGAATTTGCATTAACAACATTCACGATAGACTAGGGGTCGGTAGCATCTTGGGAGATGTGGTACTTACAAGTTTGGAAGTTTATGGGTTGGAAAACGCTTTGAGGATAAGATCTCGTTGATTTTAAATATGAGCGAGTTCATAGAGCGAGATTTTTTCCCCACGTTTTCTTCATATCTTCGATAATGTTATATCCAGAGTGCGGGTGCGAGATAGGTTCGGTGAATGTTTTCGGAGATCCCGATGATAATATAGCCTTCGGTTTGCTCAGGGGCATTGGTTGGGCTAGATTTTTTCTGAGTCGCAGTTTGGTTTTCTTTGTTGGGTGGCAAGATCTTCCGTAAGAAAGCTTTTCTTTTCTCCTCGAAAGACTATTTAGGGTCGGGCCTTTGCTCCTCAAGCTATAGTTTCAAGGGGTTTGGTTTTGGGGTCATCGTCCAAGTTTATTTCAGTTGTGGGAAGGGAGGTTTCCTCGTAGACCACCTTGAAGGCAAGGATAGCAAAACCCGTATCCTCATCCTGGGAGAGGCGTCCTTGTCATACGAAATAGCCTCCTCCTCTAAATCCCCAGGGGATCTACTCTTCTAATAGTTGATTCACCACATCGATCATACTATTGATCCACTAGGAGAAAATTTTCTTTGAGTGTGAGGCCTGATGGAAAGAACGAAGTTATATTTTCCTATCTCCTCAACGTTGAGGCCAACACTAGAGCTTGATGGAGGGTCGGTTGACGGTGGGATTATTTTTTCGAAAAAGGGTTTCTGCGTTTTAGCACTCGAGCGTAGTCATTTTTTTTTCCTCTTTAAATCGAGAGATTTCATTTGTTAACGAGCTTAAGAGACATTGTGATACTTTCAAAGTCAAAAGGGTATTTGTCTTTATGTTGAAAATGCAACAAGATGATGGAGCTTAGTGAAATGAAGTCGCCTTCACTAAGTGGGCCACGAGCTATTTTTGGCGCAAAGTCTATTTTTAGACTATGTTTATTTTTAGACATATGGAGCATGGTCTAGGAGTTGCGAGGATGCTATTCTTGGATGATTGGTCAAGTTGGTAAAAATAGATGGACATCTATTTGTAGACATTGGGTGGAATCTATTTTTAGCTGCTAGGGCTAAAAATAGAACGATCAAATATTATTAGCTCTTAATAATATTTGGACTATAAACATTATCTTATCCTCTTGGCACACTTCGGTTTGAGCTACGGATGTGGCCCATGCAGCTGAAAAAGGAATTACGCTATTCCTAGGGGTTTGGTTGAGCTAATGCATGGTTGACTTGCTAGACTCATGTGGCGAGTTTTGGTGGAGTTGATTGAGGAGTTGATGGAGTTGTGTTCGGGTTAACTTAGTTGAACTAGTTGTATTTAGTTTAACTGGCTAATACACTAGAGATGAGTGGTGTGAATTAAGTATTAATTAATTCACTAATTATTAACTCATTATTCAACTAAAGAACTCATCGGTTAACACCGGTGCATGGACAGATTCAATGAAGACCGAGTGGAAGAGATAGGTGAAAGAGTCGGTTTGCTATTAGTTGCGACATTAGTTTTGCATGAGATTTGCACAAGCATTGAAGGAGATTGCAAATGAGGATTGCGCAGATCAAGACAAGGATATTCGAACTTGGATCTCTCATTACACCAACTTGGATTGCGCGATAGAGGCAAGCAAACAATGGAGGAGTTTTGAACCCGTGACTTGTTCAAAGCGAGCTAGTTTGTGTGTAACTTTTGGAGATAGTACTCGAGTACTTGTGAGGAGTATTGTGCTATGTATTGTTACATGTTATCTTCCATATAATATACAAAATAGTCGGGGGTTTTTCAGCTATAAGCTTTTCCCCATTACATACTGCGTTATATTTGTGATGATTTGATGTTCTTATGATCGCATACCGCTTGTTTTATTTCCGCATGCGATGATTAATTGTAGAAGAGATTATGTGTTATGCATGAATTCAAATTAGTGTGTGACCGAGGATAATATCGGTGAATAAATCTTCATTATTCAGCAAATTTCTACATGGTATCGAGCGAAATTAATCGTCAAGATATATTACGAGTGATTGCATTTTTATTTCTATAGGCGAGTACGCGTAGCGCGGGCCAGGGTAGCCTCCGGGATTCATCCTTCTTTGGAAGGTGAAAGATGCAGTAAATGCCCCTACGAAATCAATCTACGATTTAGAAATAATTTTTTCTCAAGTGTAGATTGGAAGCGGTTGAGTTTTTCATCTGTTGGAATTCGAATTTGCAGATTTGTCTTCTTGGTTTCGTAGCGAAGATGTCTTTCAATGGATTGCGACCGGAGTATGCTCTTGAAGGCAGCTCGAATTATGTTGCATGGAAGGACCGGATGGAGGCGATGTTAGATGATAATGGGTTGTTGGAATTCATAGAGAAAGAAGTTCCAAAGCACTAGCGATCTTTGCTCAAGTTGATGCTTGGCAAAAGAAGATGGAAAAATGTCGAAGGATTCTGTTGGAGGGCGTGAAGGATCACATTGTATCCAGCCCGCATGGAAAAAGCTTCTCCATACTTGATGTGGAAAGTGCTTGACGATCGATTCCAGAGCAAGAGTGACTAGAGGAAGTTGGCGCTCAAGGATAAACTCAGGGAACATTAAAATGGAGAAAGGCGACGAGCATACCCAAGTACCTCACGAAGTTCACCCAATGCGGGGATGAGATGGGAAGTGTGGGGGTGATCTGTTGGTGGACTTGGCTCTCCTTGGTATTCACAAGAGTTGGCATTCCTATCGGGACTCCGTCAATGGTTGGGAGAAATTTCCAAGATGGGAGCGATCGTAGTCGGATCTCATGCAAGAGGAGATAAGGAGGAATACCAGGGGACGGATCTTCATCAAAGGCAAGCTGATGAAGAAAATTGCGCTTTGGCTACCAAAGCAAAGAAGGGGAAGAAGAAAGCTTCTCAATCGGGTGCAAAAGGCAAGAAGCGACAAGACATGTCCAAGGTGAAGTTCTTTCATTGTCACCAACACGGACATTATGCCACAAATTGTCCGCAGAAGAAGAAAAAATAAGAAGGCTGGCGGATCTGCGGTAGGAGAGGCCTTAGCCTCGCGAGTTTGAGATATATTTTTTTGCTGATCACATGCTTGGTATCAAGTGTGATGGGATCGGTATGGTTCTTGGACGAGTGGTGCGTCTTTTCACATGACGGGTGATCAAGATTTGTTTTCGATCTGGATGAGAAAGATCTTGGAGTGCACATCGAGATGGGCGATGATGGTAGATATAGTGCGACTAGGTATCGGTACCATTTCCCTTTGAGAGGGAGTCCGGTAAACCCTTTTTATTGAAGGAAGCGATGCATGTTCCAGGATTGAAGAAGAATCTGATCTCCGTGGCGATGTTGGAAGACAAGGGGTACGATGTGGTCTTCGAGCGAAGGAAAAGCTTTCTCGCGCAATAAGACAACTGGAGAAACCCGGAAGATAGGGGGTTCGAGTCAAGAACCTTTATCGGTTGCAAGTAGATGGCTGCGCAACAATGGCATGCAAGGCGGGAGAAGTGGTGAGCCGAGATGATGGCGAGCTCTGGGCACGTGGGAGATTGGGCCACCTTCACCATGGAGCTTTGAAGATACTTTGCAGCAGATTTCTCTGGGCTTCCTAAGGGTACACTTGCACGATCGGATCGGTGCAAGGGATGTACCTTAGGAAAATTTGTGAAAGCCACCTTTCATGAGAAGGATAGTCGCGCCACGATGATCCTTGAGAGAGTTCACACAGACATGTGTGGTCCTTTCTCGGTAGTCCGACGACAAAGCACAAGTACTATGTGATCTTTGTTGATGATTTCTCTCGAAAGTGCTTGGATCTTCTTCATGCGAAGAAGAGCGAGACATACTCTAAGTTACGTGAGTTCAAAGCACCGGTCGAGAAGGAATCGGGGAAGAAGGTGAAGGCTCTTAGGAGCGACAATGGTGGTGAATTCATCTCTAGCGAGTTCAAGGACTTCGCAGGCGTAGAAGGGATTCGAAGAGAGCTCATAGCTCCCCATAACCCACAACGAACGGGGTTGCTGAGCTGAAGAATAGAACAATCGTGGGTGCTACACGGGCGATGTTGCATGATCGGGGCCTACCCCTTCACTTGTGGGCTGAGGCATGCAGTCTGCAAGTATATGTGCGAAACCGTTGTCCTCACAAGATACTTGGCATGAGTACACCCGAGGAGGCGTTTTTTTGGTAGAGGCCCTGATATTTCTGTTTGAGGATTTTTAGTTCACCCGTGTACGTGCATGTCACAAAGGATGCCGAGAAAGAATCTAGAGCCGACCACGGAGGTTGGGATATTTGTGGGAGTACATCGATACGCTCCACAACTATCGAGTGTATTTGCTGAGACAATCGCAAGATGCTGTTGTGCGACGAATATCGAATTTCGAGAGGAGAAAGCCATGCAGAGTGTTCGCTGAGAGGGAGCCACACTTGCATGCGAGATGAAGAGATATTAGTTCCCTAAGGATGAGCTTTAGGATGTGGATCAGCCACGAGAGAAGTTCATGGGGTGGAAGAGACCACTCATGCAGTGCCAACCATCGGAGGGCACAAGCGCACTACTGAGCTGAGCGGGTCGGCTCAAGATGTAGAGAGGGTTGTAGGACCACCCACAGGACATGGTGCAGTACCGAGACAGGCCACCTGGGATGCGGTACACTGGATACATGGCTCTTGTGAGCAAATGTGTTGTGACAGAGCCATCCTCTTTCGAGGAAGCCGTGGAGGACCCCGCATGGGTAGATGCCATGGTGGAAGAGTATGATTCGATTGTCGAAAATCGATGCATGGGAGATTGTCCCGAGACCCGAAGGGAAATCATCGTGTGGGTTCGAGATGGATCTACAAAGTGGAGCAGAGCGGTCGAAGGGAGTGTGGAAAAAGTACAAGGCAAGATTTTTTTTCCCAAGGCTTTTCTCGGGATAGAGGGGATCAACTATGAGGAGACCTTTGCACCTATCACAAGTTATTCTTCCATACGGACGATTCTTGCTCTCTCAACGCGTATGGGGTGGCACATCCATCAAATGGATGTGAAGACTGTGTTCCTCAACGGAGTCATTGAGGAGGAGGTGTACATAGAGCAACCCGAAGGTTTCGAGATCTTCAGCAATGAGTCGCATGTGTGCAGACTCAAGAGAGCACTGTATGGGTTGAAGCAAGCACCTCGTGCTTGGTACACTCAGATAGACAGTTATTTCACCAGACTTGGATTCTCCAATAGTGAGGTGGATTGTGGTGGAGGGGAAGTTGCTGATCATTGTACTTTATGTAGATGATCTGATTTTGACAGGTGATGAGCTGTTGATACTTTCATGCAAGGAGGATCTTGCTAGAGAGTTCGAGATGAAGGACTTGGGCCTCCTTCATTATTTCCTGGGATTGGAGATTTGGCAAAGACACGGTGGTGGACTATTTGTTTCTCAGGGGTAAGTATGCCCGTGAGATTTTGGAGAAGTTCAACATGCATGGCTGCAAAGCTTGTTGATACTCCTCTTCCTGGAGGTTGGAGGAAGGAGGATGCTACTTCGGTGGAGGTAGTGGATGCCACTGTCTACTGACGTCTGGTGGGGTCGCTTATGTATCCGGTCAATACACGACCTGAGTATACTATGTTGTTAACCAGCTTTTCTGTAGTTACTGGTTTAGCCTACCAAGCTCTTTTGGAAGGCGGAGTAAGCATGTATTGCGTTATCTCGGTGGCACATCGGGATATGGACTTGCTGATACGTACGGGAGGATGAGGTGAGGCTTTTTGGCTTCACGGATGCGGACAGTGCGGAGCCCAACGTACGAAAGAGCACATCCGGAGGGATCTTCAACATCGGTTCGACGGTAGTTTTCTGGTACAACAGAAGCAGAGATCCATAGCACTCGCTCAGCAAAGGCCCAGAGTACATGGTAGCAAGCTTGGCTGCATGCGAGGCTATATGGATGAGGAAGATCCCGTCGGATTGTTTGGGTCACACTTGGAGCCTATCGTGATTTATATGATATCCCGTAGTCGCATCAAGCTCTCGGATAATCCAAGTATTTCATGATAGATCCAAACACATCGACATCGAGTACCATCATATCGTAGATTGTGTGTAGCAGGAGGATCATGTTACTTTCCTATATTCCCACGGAGGATCGGGATGTTGATATCTTGACGAAGGCGCTCACGGGGAGAAAATTCGAGTTCCACAGAGGCAGATAGGGTTGCGGATAATCCATATCTTTTTTGAGAGGGAGTGTTGAAAATGCAACAAGATGATGGAGCTTAGTGAAATGAAGTCGCCTTCACTAAGTGGGCCCGCGAGGGCTATTTTTGGCGCAAAGTCTATTTTTTAGACTATGTCTATTTTTAGACATATGGAGCATGGTCTAGGAGTTGTAGGATGCTATTCTTGGATGATTGGTCAAGCTGGTAAAAATATATGGACCTCTATTTTTAGACATTGATGAATCTATTTTTTAGACTTGTCAAAGTTAAAAATAGAAACATCAAAATATTATTATCTCTTAATAATATTTGGACTATAAACATTATCTTCCTCTTGGCGCACTCGACTTTGAGCTACTGATGTGGCCCATGCAGCTGAAAAAAGGAATTATGCTGTTCCTAGGGATTTGGTTGAGCTAATGCATGTTGACTTCGATTAGACTCATGTGTGTAGATTTTGGTGGAGTTGATTGAGGATTTGATGGAGTTGTGTTCGAGTTAACTTAGTTGAACTAGTTGTATTTAGTTTAATCCAGCTAATACACTAGAGATGAGTGGTGTAATTAAATATTAATTAATTCAATAACTATTAACTCATTATTCAACTAAAGAACTCATCGGTTAACACCAATGCATGGAAAGTTCGATGAAGACAGTGGAAGATGATAGGTGAAAGAGCCGGTTTGCTATTAGTTGCGACATTAGTTGTGCATGAGATTTGCACAAGAATTGGAGGAGATTGCCAATGAGGATTTCACGGATCAAGCCAAGGAGATTCGAACTTGGATCTCTCTATTACACCAACTTGGATTGCGCGGGAGAGGCAGCAAACAGTGGAGGAGTTTTGAACCCGTGACTTGTTCAAAAACTGAGCTAGTTTGTGTGTAACTTTGGAGATGAGTACCGAGTACTTGTGAGGAGTATTGTGCTATGTATTGTTACATGTTCTCTTCCATATAATACTAGAAAATAGTCAGGGGGTTTTCAGCTATAATCTTTTCCCCATTACATATTGTGTTATATGTGTGATGATTTGATGTTCTTATGATCGCATACCGCTTGTTTTATATCCGCATGCGACGATTAATTGTAGAAGAGGTTATGTGTTATGCATGAATTCAATTAGTGTGTGACTAGGATAATCTTAGTGAATAAATCTTCATTATTCAGCAAATTTCTACACTTTATCTCCGGACTTATGAGTTGAGGATTGGGCCTCTTCATGGCCGCTTTCAGATCATCTTGGCCATCATGGTTAATGGCCCCTATGGATAGCATGTCCTTTTTCGACAGCAATGGCGGTGGTGTAATTATCGCCGCTGTGGTAGCTCTAGATTCACGTTTCAAAAACACGAGCAATGTCCCGACGAGAGAGCCCTTGTGTAGTAGTCAATGTGTAATAGAATCATCTAGAGCCATGTTTGGAGGGAATTTGTTCAATATAGTAGCAAAGTGTTGATTGAAGTCTTTGAATTTCTCCTTCTTTCGGAATTTCTAAGTACTCGGCTCCGTGAGGAGCATAGAAGGAGTTTTATCTTCCGAAAAAATTTTGTAGGAAAGTATGGTGGAATTGCTCCCAAGAAGAAATGAAAGCAGCTGGGAGAGACTAGTACCATGTGGCGGCCTTTTATTTTGTAAAGTATGAGGAAAAATCCATCATGCTACATCATCATACTGCACTCTCATCATCTGCATAGGCAGAGGTAGAAATTGCTAATGTGGTCTTCGGCCAACGTACCTTTCTTGGGATCAAACTTAGGGAGGTGCTTCTCAGGGAGGTGCATCGAGGCATGTCATGGAGGGGACCGGTGGATACCTAGCGGAACCGCGCCATCCAAGACAACGACTCGCACATGCCTAGCCACGATGGTGGCGTGGTATGTATATATGTCCCATTTCACTTTCGATTCACTTCCCATGCCGGATACTGAGGCCTCGCCCTCATGGTGGGAGTGCATGTCTTGGTTTCTCCCGTGGTTCCCTACATTTCTAATGTTTCTCCATTTATAAAGGAAAGGGAATCTTTTTGGT
Source organism: Pinus albicaulis (assembly GCA_034641835.2). Classification (NCBI taxonomy): domain Eukaryota; kingdom Viridiplantae; phylum Streptophyta; class Pinopsida; order Pinales; family Pinaceae; genus Pinus; species Pinus albicaulis. The sequence continues at coordinate 849,191,132 of CM076574.1, read as the reverse complement.
TTTGCGTTGGGGTTAGTGTGGCCGTATTTCGACCTTGTTTATGGCCTCTATCTCCCCCTGTCCCTCGTTTCCTCGACTCTATTTCCGGTTGCACCCTGTGCCGATTATTCGCTTGAGTGCCATCGTTCAAAATTTGGTCGAGTTTGATTTTAGTGATTTTAGGGTTGCCTTCTCCATTCGTGGGCGAGGACTGTCGTGGGGCTCGTCAAACTACGCTCCACTACATTTGCATAATATTCTATCATGAGGCCTACCAGGTGGGTAGGAAATTGACCGGGGCTCTCTGGGCGAGTCAAGTTGGCTACGGGGAGTTCGAGGGTTGACCAAGGAAGCCGGTGGTCGGGATGTTTTGTAAGCCTATGATGAGTTCGGGGCGATCGAGCGCAAGGCCCTCAGCTGGGTCGAGGTGATCTCATAGTAAGGGGGTTCTTCTGTAAGAGAATGATTAGGGGGTGGAGGACCAATGTTTTCGTACATGATCTCCCCTTGCGGGGTTTGCGATGGGAGGTTACTTGTGTGCTAGGAGCCTATCATTCGGGCCCTCCTTCTAGCACCAAAATCTGTTGACTGAAAAATTGTCTGGCCAACAGCGAGGATCTCCCGGTATAAAGTCCCAAATTACACTCTAAACCGTTTGTGATAGGGATCCTATCCGGTGTGGGTCCTGGCTACCGCTGAATATTCCTTTTCTCGGACATAAACGAGCCCACCCGCAACTTGTGAATACACAATTATTTGAACAATACAAGACAAATGGTTGATGAGTTATAGTGACATAAAATACTATGAATAGCAAAGTGAATTAAAGCATGTAGTCAAAGGAGATGTTAGTAGTAGCATATCATGAGGATCATGCTTGTAAAGAAAGCCTGTTCAAACCACACAATAAATAGTTCTTTATGGTCAAACACCATTCAATTCCTAAAGAATTTTCGGAGATAAAATCATGCTATTAACGCAATTTTGCCTAAAATTTCTTAATCGGATAACCTCATATCATTCATACATTAAGTAAGCTGAAGTATACAAATGATATAAGAAGAAAACGCAAATTAATTAATTAGACGATAGCATCCGATACATGAGACAAGAATATTCATAATATTGGTACACGAGTTCTCATCAAATCCAATAGTAGAATCAACACATTTGTTTGTATTCATTCTCCAAAATATGCATTCAATGCTATACAATTCTCTATGCTCCTTTGGAGTCCCAAAAAAAATATCCTTTACAATTCCCCTGGGAGGTAGTATTTATAGAACAGAGTTGACCCTTGGGTGTCCACGACTTTTCGCCTTCGACCATTGACATCCCTTTGCGACCTCAAAGGAATTTGTGACTTGCGACCTTGGATCTCGATCGTGACCTCGTGACTCCTCTTATTTGCTACAAATTGTGACCCCTCCTATTTTCTCTAACTCGCAACCCGATCATGGGAGAAATTGGGTGATTGTGAGATTAGGGACGTCTACACTGTTGTTGTTCTTTGAGGGTAATTTCGCCACACTTGATAATTTGCAACAACTGGGAGACCCGAGGAGCATATTATCTCAATCATGCGAGCACTTGAGAGTGTTTGGGATCAAAGTTTCCCTTTTGATCGTGATCCGATTAGACATGGAAGCCAGCCTGGTATAGATCCGGATCGGTGTCACGATGAATTGAACAAGTTTTTCATGTGATGCTTTGGAAGGTCTTGAGAAGTAGTTGCTTGCCTCGTGGGTTGTAGAAATGCTTGAATGTCTTGGGCGACCTCTTCCCATGTTTTTTTCTTTTGCCTAATGCACCCAAAGAAGGGATATGGTGTATTTTCATTCATTGAATCAATGCGTATCAGATGTTCATATGCGGACATTACTTTCTCTGGATCCTTGACTAGTTTCTCTTTGGATTGTACCTTCATCCAGATTTGAACTTTGTCATTTTGGGTGCAAATCAATTTTTTCTAGGCAAAGTGTTCGAAGCCTATGGATAGATGTTCAACCATTCTATTATTCTTCCCAAGGCGTGGAAGCTTCTTTAGCTGTGTGTTCCTCCTCTTGGTTTTTCTCTGTGATTTTAATAGTTGTAGCTATGTCTGTTTTATTGTAAATAGTTCTTCATATACTTGCTTCTATGGTGGCTTCCAAAGTAACTAGCTCTCTTTGAATGGTAAGAAGCACTTCATTAGTAGGGGTGTTCTTAACTTTCGAAATTTGTTGGATTTCTTCTTCTAGCACCTTCTTTTCTTGTTTCGATCAAGCCATCTTTTGTTCGAAGCCTGTAGTCTATTTTGTAGGGACATAATTTCTCTACTCATTCTGCTAACATTTTCACTCTGTGGTTGCTACAAAAAGCGATGCGTGGTGATGCGGTCATAGCGGAGTGGTCCTAGTATCCAAGACTATATATTTTTCTATTGTGGTCATCGAGAGGTGTAGTAGGGTTCCATGCTAAGAATCTTCTCTTCTCTTGCCTAATCTTAGTGCATCAGCCGATCATAGGTTAGTCTAGTCAAATCAAAGATTTCCTCATCTTGATCCTTGGAGGCACCAAGTTCCGAGAGATTAAATGAACACGCGGTCGTAGGAGAGTTCTGGGCATCTCAATGTGTGGCGATTCCGTGTGTTTCTCTGTCTCTCGTAGGAGGTGTCTTGCTACCCTCCGCTTCCTTGGGAGGAATCTTCCCTTAACTTCTGACTTTCTTCCTCCCTCTCTCTTGCTAAGCTTTTGCTTCATCCTGCTTTTCTTTAGCGGTAGTCGACTTCTATTTTATCTTTCTCTTCCTTTAGTTGGCGCTCAGGCTTATGCTTTACTGTTGTTCCTTTAGCCGGCGCTCAACTTTTTTCATTATCTTCTGTTCCTTTAGCTGGGTGCTCGGCTTTGCCTTTTATCTTTCTCTTCTTTCCTCCTTTGTTCCTCTTCCTCTTTTCTATGGGTTTCTTCCGCCCGATTTCTTCCTTTGTTCATCTTTTAGTTGTTTCTTTTGTTCACCCTCCTCTTCCTTCGCCTTCTCTTCGGCTCTTGTTGTAGCTTTAGCCTCCTTTCTCTTTTCTGTTTAGAGGGGTTACCGCTTGTACCGTCCTTTGCTTCTGCTAGCTTTGTAAGTTGAGGCTCCTCCTAGCGTGTGGATTCCTTCCTCTAAAGTTTGATTATCTTGTTCCTCTTGATCGATTGATTCTTCAGAGCAACCTCTCTCTTTGTTGTACAGTTCTTGATTTGATCTTTGGCTTTGGGCTCTCCGTATGCCGGTAACTCCATTTAAATTTGGACCTTTGTAATGGGCGGGTATGATTCTCTCGAGATCATATGTCCGGTGTGTCATGGGGAGGTAAATAAAATCCCTTGATTTCCTTAGCCTCCGCCCTCTACTTCACGAAATATTTGACTGAAAATAAAGGGGTTACACTAACAACAATAAGGTACTTATACTAGTAACATAGGGACCTAACATGCCCTCTCCTTCAAAAAAAGCGTTGCCCTCAACGCTTGAGTAGCTACGTGATGCTACGTATAAAATTCTCATCCTCCCATGTAGAATCTTCGGTGGGTAAGTTCTTCCACTTGATGAGATACTACGAAATTGATCGATTCAGTAATTTTCGAGTTCTTGTTTCCGTGACCGCTTCGAGTTCCAATATCATTTTTCCTTCCTCATCAAAGTTACGGCAATATTGTTTGAGCTCGGAAGATTTTCACCTATAACCTTCTTTAAGCATGAAACATGGAAAAGCTGGATGTACTCAGTAGAAGCGAGAAGCTCCAATTTGTATGCCATAGTGCCAATCTTTTGCAACACCTTGTAAGGACCATAGTATTTTGGCGATAATTTATTATCCTTCTTAGCTTGTTTGAGGGACATTTGTTTATATGGTTGTAGCAGTAAAAAATACCCAATCTCCTACATCAAAACTTCTCTCATTGCGATGTTGATATGCTCATTTGTTTCATTCGATTTTGTGCAAATTCAGGGTTATCCTTTAAGAGTTGGAGAACTTCTTGCTGATGCTCGATGTGATCTTCCACTTTGCTTGAACCTTCAAATTTTCCCTTAAAGATGATGTGATCGATGGTGGATGATATCCATAAAGTGCCATAAATGGGGTCATTTTTTGTCGTGAGTATGGAAGGAAGTGTTATACCACCATTCAGTGAGAGGTAACCACTTGACCCATTGTGTTTGTTTATCGAGATACAAAACAACGAAGATATCCTTCCAAACATTTATTTACTATCTCGGTTATGACCATCAGATTGAGGATGATAAGATGAGCTATGAGCTAATTGAGTACCCAAACAAGAAAATAACTCCGTCCAAAAGATTTACTGTAAAAATGGGATCCCTATCGTCACAATAACCCTTGGGCTTCCATGTAGCTTTTGAATTACGTCCACCAATGTAGTAGCTAAATGTACTTGCTTTAAATGGATGAGATAATGCACAAAAGTGTATACTTAGTAAGTCTATCAACTACCACCATGATGACATTCTTTCCTTCGGACTTAGGTAAACTCGCATGATAAAATCCATTGAAATCTCCTCCCAACGTTGACTTGGAATGGATAAAGGTTGTAGAAGTCCCGAGGTCTTAATTGTCTCCACTTTATTTGGCTGGAAAACCAAACATTCCGCTACAAACTTTTGAATATCAGTATTTAAGGCCATCCCAAAAAAAATTCTTTCTTCACCTACAGTGGTAAGTTTTTTTAAAACCACGGAGTGTCCTCCTAAAGGAGAAGTGTGCAATTCCCGAAGAATCTTTTGTTTTAGTTGGGAATCCTTACAAAGATATAAGCGATCTTTGTACCATAAGGAATCATTTTTCCAACTAAATGTATCGATGATACTAGGATCTTGCTACAACTTTTGAATGATGTCCATACATCTTTGTCCTTCTTCCATTCATCTCTTGCTTCGGTTATCCAATGCGGTTGGATAATAGAAATGGCACAAAGCAATGCTTCCACCTCTTCATTCTTTCTTGAGAGTGCATACTCAGCAACATTAAGCTTTCCCTTTTTGTAGATTATTTTGAAGTCATAACCCAACATCTTTGTGACTCCCATTTTTTGCTCTTCTGAAGATAGTCTTTGTTCCAAAAAATGTTTAAGACTATCATGATCAGTTTTTACCTTGAAGTGTCTTCCCATTAGGTAAGTTCGCCATTTCTTTAGTGCATGCGAGTATTGCTAACATTTCCTTCTCATAAATAGGTTTTTGTAAATACTTTCCTTTGATTGGACGACTTTCAAAAGCAATGGGTCTTCCTTCTCGCATTTAAGCTGCACCAATTCCATTTCCCTTTGAGGCATCACATTCCACAATAAAAAATTTTGTGAAGTCGCGTAGCTAGGACCGGTGCTAGCACATTGCTTCTTTAAAGATGTTCAAAGGCCTTAGTTGCTTCGGAGTCCATGAAAATGCATCTTTCTTCAATAATGTTGTTAGAGTGTTTGCTATTCTCCCATAATTCTTAACAAACTTGCGATAATACCACATTAACTTGAGAAATCCTCACTGAGCTGCTTTATGGTCGTGAGGGACTTTCCATTCCCTAATGGCTTTAATTTTGTTAGAGTCTACTTTAACACCCTCGTGAGATATAATATGACCCGGATATTCCACCTCTTGTACTCCAAAGAAACATTTGGATATTTTTTGCATATAATTGTTTCTCCTGCAATAGTTTGAGCACTCACTGTCAACATGTTCAACATGATCCTTCCAAGACACTATCTGTAGATTAGTATATCATCAAAAAATACTAGCACAAATTTTTCTAAGGAAGGGTTTGAAAATGGAATTCATCAACCCTTGAAATGTAGAAGGTGCATTGGTAAGGCCAAAAGGCATGACCAAAAAATTCATAATGACCCTCATGAGTTCGAAATGTTGTTTTTGGAATATCTTCGGTCTTCATTCTAATTTGATGATATCTGAAACGAAGATCCAACTTGGTAAAATAAATTGCTCCATGTAATTCATCCAATAATTCATCAATCACAGGGAATGGGAAATTTATCTTTAATGGTGAGCTTAGTTTGAGCTCCCTATAATCCCGGACACATTCGCCATGATCCATCCTTCTTGTGTACCAATACTACAGAGCGAGAGAAAGAACTTGACTAGGTTGAATTATACACCTCTAACATTTTCGAAAATCATACGTTCAATTTCACTCTTTTGGAAGTAAGGATATCTACTAAGGCCTGATGTTTGGAGGAACACTTCACTGAATCAAATGAATAGCATGATCTTGATCACGGGATGGTGGGAGTCCTTTGGGAGTTTCAAACACCTTGGAATGATTTTCCAAGACTTGTTGGAGATACGCAATAGATGATTTTGATGTCGGAACTTCTAGTGAGCATAATTGTCCAATTACGCCTCGTTGTTCTTTCTTTAGAAGCTTTTAATTCCATTAGAGCTTATTATCCTTCCTGGCTTCCCTTCAATACCCAGTAATTTGACTTCCTTTCCTTCGAAAAAAATTTCAAGAAAAGTTCTTGAAAATTACAAAGCTACTACCATCTGGGATTGTAACCATTGTACTCCTAGTACAACATCAGCACCTCCCATAGGAATGGAAAGCATTGGACTCAGTCAACACATATTCCCCCATGGTTAGCTTGATATTATGGCATTTTCCCGGGAACAATTTATAGTTCCTCCATTTGCAACCATCACTTGACATTACAGTGTCTGGGTATAAGAAACAATTTAATTCCTTGGCTACCTTACAATGAATAAAATTATGGGTGCTACACGAATCAATCAACACTATTACCTTTTTCTTCTTGATTTGTCCTTTTATCTTGAGAGTTTGAGGAGTGGTAATTCCTACCGATTGCATTACATCGATATGGTCGGATTTATTTCTTCCTCTTAAGGGCTAGTTCCTGGTGTATATCCTCTTCTTGTTCATTTTCTTCTTCCTCTTCACAATCTATGTAAAATAATTTCTTCTCGAGCACACTTATGACCTTTAGTGTATTTGCTATCACAGCCTGTGTAAAGCCCTTTTTGCTCTTTTTTTCTTCCAATTGTTGTGGTGTCAACCTTGTAGGTTGTGGAAATCTAGGCATAGCCACACTTCGTTCTTTATAGAATTGAGTAGTAGACTTCCTTGTTGCCATAATTTTACATTCAACTTTTCTTGCCAACTCTGAATGCCTTCTCTAATGAATCGGGTTCTGAACACTGAACTTCATGTTGAATGTTATCCTTTAAACTTGCCCTAAGAAGAGATCAATCATGTGGTCCTCCGAAATATCGGTTACCCTTATACTCAATTTTTGGAAGTCCTCAATGTCTTTGCCCACTAAACCCTTTTGTTTGAGATTTATCAATTGGCTAAAGAAGGTGTTGCTCTTTGTATCCTCATAATGTGCTATCATTTCCTCAGTAAAAATTGACCAAGTGACAATTTTTTTACGGGAGTACAAAACCATCGATACCATACAAATGTATTTTGTTCTAAATGTAAAGTTGCAATGCGTACCTTTTTGTGTGTTTTGCACATTATGGAGATCAAAATATTGCTCCATGCTGTAGTATCCATGTTACGAGGATCCTTTCCATCAAACTTTCTCATATCCATTTTTTGGAATATGGTGGTTCTTCCCGCCAACATTAGAGTTTATGAAATCCACGATTAACATTTATTTTGTTCTCATCATGAGGTTCTTCTACTATATTTTCACCATTAGGAAACATTTCTTGTATCATCTTGGTCAAATCTTCGATGTACCCTGCTTTAGATCATTCTTCATTTTTTTCATGTTGTTTTCCATGTGGTCTTTCATGTCATCCATCTTAGCTTCCATGCCAGCTTCCATGCCATCTATCTTGGTTTCCACGCCTTTCTTCAAAACTTCCATGTCATTTTTTGTTGCTCTTTGCGAGGCGAAATTTGTTACACTTGCTCTTGTAATTTTGATATGTCATGTTGCCATTCTTCGTCTTCATGAGTCATAGTAGAGCTTTCCAGAAGGCTTAATGGTGTTGAATTCTTTTTTAGGGGCCATTTGTACTTCCAATATTGATATCTATTCTACAATAGGCCCTTTCAATCAATTCAAATTGATTCTTCACACAAGACTTATGCGAATTCGGAAAAAAAATACACACCTTTTACTTTGCTTTGAGGAGCTCGATATTGAAATTGTATTATCTCTGTTATTTCTGAACTTCAATATCTGAAATTCAACACTGAGTAGCCCTATCTGGATTTTATTTTGAATCGCCACGGTATGACCTGATTTGAATTCTCAAGACAAAGTTTGTGTCCAATCTCCCACAATGACCTAATTTTGGAGTTTGGTTGAAAGAAACAAACTTGTACGACTTGCCACGTGTCACTGTTTTGTTCTTTGTCTCTGAAATTGATATCCAAGAAACTACAGGCCGTGTACTTGCGAAAAATTTTGTACGGCACTCCAATCCCATCTCTAGAGAGAGAGTTATTAAAATTTTTCCCACGATCACCTCTTTGAGATGAAATTCGGAGCACGAAAAAGCACTACCTTCACAGATCATATCTCCAAAAAATATTGCGAAACAAGCTCTAAAATTTTTTGAAGAAATTTCCTCAGGATTTCAGCTTCGCACCATACGAATTTCAGATTCTGACCCTTCATAGAAAACGTTTTATAGCGAAAATTCCACGATGCCACTGTTTAGGAGCTTGAAAAAATACCTAACTTCCACAGATCATATCTCCGAAAATATTTCGAACCAAGATCTGAAATTTTTAGAAAACCTTCCTCAAGATTCCGGCTTCACACTCAAAAATTTCAGCTTCTGAATCTTCGTAGAAAAAAAAGTTATAGCGAAAATTCCACGATGACTGTTTGGAGCTTGGCGAAACCCTAGAATCCCAAACCTGCGATACCAAATGTTGTGTAACTAGCTCCAAAAATAGAAGAAAAGAGATATCAGCACTTGTGAAAATAAGCCACTTCGAGGGGGAAACCTCCAGTACATTACATAAATGCACAATTCTTGGATTATTCAATTTACAAAACCTCCTTTCTACATATATAGAGTCCATGGGGCCATAATGTAATCCTAGTGGGCCACGATGATAATCCTAGCCCGACCTAACAATAATAATTTAAGGGCACAATAATAACAAAATGGGGGTTACAGAGAGTACAATAATAACAATAAAGGGGTTACACTAACAACAATAGGTACTATACTAGTAATATAGGGACCTAATGACTGATGCGACTTGGCGACCTAGTGAGCAGGTTCAGCTGGGTCGCGTTAGTTCAAAATTTCAAGAGGAGCGACTTGGCGACTGGAGTGTTGGGTCGCATTGGCCAAGACTTTAAAGGAATTGCAACCTAGCGACTTGGTGACCTTGTAGCTAGGTCACTAGCTCGGTGGGTCCCTACGGTTCAAAATCTTAATGAAATGCGACACGGCAAGCTGAGGCGACCTTGCGACTAGGTTGTTGGGTCGCGGTGGTCGAGATCACGCTAGGGAGCTTTCTTACGGGCTACGCGGCATGAAAATGGTTGAAATAACACTCACAACGATCATAAGGGCTCGTCCGGGGCCTTTAAAGTTTTCCTTGGGTAAGTTAGGGAAGGCCTTTGAGGTGAGATAATGAGGGCGAGATAGGCTTTAGAAAGAAATACGGGGAAATAAATGGGTGCGAGGTCATGAGGAGGTAGATAGGTTTACAAAAGAAAGGGTACGTGGGGAGCTTGATCGAGGGAAAAAGCAAGGCAAAGTAGGCTAGGGGTAAGGGTAGGATTGGCAACAATTTACCAAGAAGGAAAAAAACAGGAGGATTAGGCAACTTACACAGGGAAAAACGCACTCCGGGTGGCTTGTCGGGCGTTACTCGATCGGACGTGCATGTCGAATACGACTTGCGTGACCCCTTTATTTATAAAGGGGTTTTCACATGCGGATAATAAATGAGGGTCGTTGGGTCACAACTTAGGGTCATGGTGATGAAGAGTGTGACCCTTACGAACTTGCGACCCTAGCGACCTAGGGAGCCTCGTAGGGTCGCGGAGGTCGCGTGGTCGCAATTCTTGGGTTTTGGGACTTATACGCTGACCTTGTGACTTTGCAACTTCGGAGTCGCGGAGTCGCGAGTCTAAAAAACATGATTTGTTCGATTACGAGACTTAGCGACTCGGTTTTTGAAAGATTGGACACAGGCTAAACTCTATCTCTTTGAAAGATTAAGGGCTGAAAAATTTAAAAGGGGCCAAATTTTGGAGGGTGTTGTAGCGACTACAACAAATGGCAATTCACTAGTAGGACCCAGATCTCTCGTCGGTGCTTTATCTTTGAAGGGGAGGGGTGGGGGATTAGCGATCATTCCTTTCTACCATGGATTCCACTACTTTCATATTTGGATTTCACGTGATTGCTCCACCGGTTGCATGCCCTGGTCGTTGGTCCCGAGTATTTAAGTTCCTAGAGACCCGGGACGGAAAGGGTTGGACTAACGCCATGAGATTTCCGGGATCCGAGTATATTTATTTCATCCTCATCGTGTTTCTCTACTACCAACAAACACTGGTGGTCCCTTTGGAGTCACTTTGCCTAGGAGTCACAAATGTTGCTGCTTGGCGCAGTAGCTCAGCGATACCCGGTGGAGTCGTCTACATCGCCTCTCTATGCGGGAAGCCTTTCTCAATCCCTTTTACCCTTTATTGATGTGCTAAATGCACTTATTTAAATTTTCTCAAGGCACTTATTTGTATGTAGCTCGAGGCACTTATTTGACTATGGCAAGTATTGCTTGGGCGGATGGGGATCCCGACTTATTTTGCTTGCAAGAGAGGTTGCTCCCGGTCTATATGAGGACCCTTGGGTTTTCCCGGATATCCTTTCATCACACGAGGTTTTCTCTATTCCCTTTCAGTCTAGCAGCTGATTTCACCAACTTTCTTTTACACGGCAACCACTTGAGCCGAGCATACTAGGTAAGCTACACACAGCTTCGTTCCTGGGACTTGGCCATGTTCCCCCCATTTGGGTGCCTATCACATGCAAGCTAATACTATTTTGCATTCAGGGGGTGATTCTTCAGCAGAAATAGATCCGCCACGTAACATGCCAATTAAGTAACTTCTACATTTCTCCCTACAACTTGAGGCGTCGAAGGAAAAATATTACTAAGAGCACCGCTTTCGAAACAAGAGATTTATTGCGAACATGAAATAAATGGAAACAAAATAAAAACAAACAAAACTATGAGTACGAGGGTGTGGTGATGGCCCCTTGGGGATGTCCAAGTGAAATAGTGTTTGAGGTCGTGCCCATTTACTTGGAGGACCTCAATCCTTCCCTCAGAGTGTACGTAGCCTATAAGTGTGGGAGTCGACCTTTTCTTTGATTTGGAAGGGACACTGTCCCATAAAGCTTTCGGAACTTGGAATATTTCCCTTTATCTTCATGAAATTTTTCCCATTTGAGGACACGGTCACCTACTTCAAAAACCTTGTTTCTAGCGGACTTCTTATCGAACCATCATTTTATCAGGCTCTCTGGTGGATGGCAATTTTTTTCCCCTAGTTTTTAGCCTTTCCTCCTCTAGTTTCAACAATGTGTCTATTCGGGCTGTAAGGCAAGGCAAGAGTTCCAAGAGTTTCTTGAGATAATTGAAGAGGGCTGGGAGAGACAAGTTGGGAGGAAGGATAACGTCTTTTTCCATCACATGAAAGAATGGGAGGCACCAGGGAAGGTTTGGGTGTGACTCGATTAGCCCATAGGGCATTGTGGAGTGCGTTATGCCATTTTCGTTGTTGGGACAACGAGTATTTTTTATGATGTGGATGAGGTTCTTGTTTTTTGACTCGGCTAACCCATTTCCTTGAGGGTAATAGTTGGCGAGTGTTTGAGTACGCTCACTGTTTTCTAGAGAAAACTCATATAGTTGAAATGATGAAAAGTAAGTTGCATTATAAAAAACAAGGGAGGTTGGAATGCTAAACCATAGTCATGATGTGTTGAGTGAAAAAATATATTACCTCTTGATCGTTGATTTGGCGCAGACGATATTGCTTTCAACCCACCTTGTAGAAGTAGTCGTAGCTATGAGGATGTACCTATGTTTCTTGGAAGAATGCGGCAAGATTTCCCCTATCCCGTCAATTCCCCCCCTTTCTTGAAAAGGTTCTTCGACGAAGTGACGGACTGCAATGGGGCGGGGCTTTGGTTGTATTTCCCTATTAGCGAACTTTTTGACATTGTATGCATTTATGGACATAAGAGTGTGCATATTTGAAAAGAGTAAGCCACAGAAACCAAGCACACATGATCTTGTAGGCGAGTGGTGTCCCCCCATACTGCTTCTTCTGGTGGGTCCATCATGAAGTTTTGTCAAGACTTTTTGTGCCTCATCATGTTCCAAACAACGTACGTGGAACTTCGTTATGGTGCTTTCCAGACAACTTACCACGAACTATCGATAGGATGCAACTTTCAATCTTATTGCATGTTTCTTTTGGGCGGTTAGAGTGGGATCCATGATACCAAAGCTCAAATATTGATGGAGATCGACATACCATGAGGCGGTATTATGCGGGGCATATAATCAGTTTGATACATGTCGATTTCGTGGTCCCAACATCCTTCTTTTGCTTCCTTGTGGGTTTACGACCCTCCACGAGACATTACGGCATAGCCCTTGTCCCTTGACAGTATGTGCTGAGCTTGAATTTCAAGTCATATTCTTGAGGAGGCACATCATCCATTTTCCTCGTCTTTCGCCTACTTCCTACTAGACGAAGAGTGAGAAAAGCCGATTGGGTGTGGTATGAACAACGTCACGTGATTCTTCAAGATATATAGCCTAAAGTGTTTGATCGCTTTTTACATCTGCGTAGGGACTTTGCTTATCAATCTCTAGATAATTCGGCTCAGGCACCACCGCAAACTTTGTGCTCATGAATCATATAGGTCGTTCATCATTACTGGCATCTTTCTAAGCGAGGATGGATGCAAGAGATGAGTACGAGGCAAAAGGTGTACAAGGTAAAGCCTTTTCTAAAGTCCAAACTATGAAGGGCGGGGGAGCTCGCGATGATGCACTTGATATTATTAAATTTTTTTCTCGAGAGAATTCCATTTGAAGCTTGCATTCTTCTTGATCATACCTTACGGGGGTTTTAATATTTGGGCAAAGTCTAATATAAATTTTTGCACGAAGTTGATTTTCCCCGAGGAAAGATTGCATGGCTTTCTTCGCTTGGGAGTGAGGAATACTGGGAGATGAATTTTGCACATTCTGGATCTACTACTATACCATCCTAGGTTATGATGTGCCCTAACATATTTCCTTCGGAGATGGTGAAAACGATTTTCTTCGGATTGGTGAAATCCGTATTTTGGCATCTTTCAAAAATCTTCTTGAGGTGACATAAATGGTCACTCCTCCACTTTGAAAATATGGTGACGTCGTCAGGTATACTACTACACTCTGTCCCATTAGGCCCCCGAGAAAGTGATGTCCATGGCTCTTTGGAAGGGTTTATCCCACATTTATCGAGGCCAAAGGGCATGCGTACGGATTCGAACATTCCCCATTTAGTTCTAAATGTGGTTTTCGATCGAGTCGGGTTTAGCCACTAGTACTTGGTTGTATCTCGAAAAACCATCCAATAATGAGAACATTCCGACCACAGATACCACTTGTAATATCTACTCCATAGGGGGCACTAGGTAGTTATCTTTATCAGAAGCTCTATTCAAATTTCTAAAGTCCACGCATAAGCGAATTTCGCCAAAGTTCTTACGCACTAGAACTAGATTTGACACCCAAGTTGAGTGTCGGACTTTGAATATTATACGTGCATCCAGAGTTTCTTCGGCTCCTTTTGGATCATTGGTTCTAAAGTAGGATGGATCTTCCCAATTTTGTCGTTTGGAATGGTTTCACCCCTTCGCTCATAGGTATCACATGCTTTGGATGATTCACATGTCATAGGTTTGTTGTTCGTCATATGTCCAAGCGAACACATCTCGGTATTTTTTAAATAATTGTGAAGGATTGTCTCTCTAGGGAGTGCACTCCTTGCGAGTTTGATGCATTTGGGCTCCTTCTTTTCTTGAGGTTTATTTGTTAATGTGCTAAAGTAGAGCTACTGCACCTTTGTGTTTGGAGGCCCTCGAAACCAATTTTGTAAATCAAACAACTTTTCAAGCCATATGACCCCTCGGGCATGGGATTTCCCTTATGTTCCTCTTGTTCTTTACGCAAAGTCAAATCGCAATCTTCTTCTTCGATCTTGCCTCCTTGACCATCGCAGCATTGAGACATGAAATCGAGTACTCTGCGATCTATCATTAAAAACCACGAAAATTATTCACATTGTCGAGGTATGGATGGCTTGTAAATAATTTCAATAGAAAACCCATCTCTAAGTGGGGTGAACCTAGCGACGACATTTGCGAGTGTATCGGCTATTGCATTGTGCATTATAAGTACGGATTTAATTCCAGAATGCATCAAAAGAAGAAATTAAACGCCATACCTCTTGTTGATAACCTTTCAAATATGGAGACAAGAAATGGATGGTATTACGTACACGACAAGTGATAATCTCGGAATCTCCAATTACCTTTAAACAAGCCGACTTTAAGATCTATGGCTTTCTTGAGCAGAGAATCAATGCTTTGTACTCGTTATATATTATTTAGTGCTGGAACTCTAGTCGGAAGGAGATTAGAAACTTGTTCTTCTAAGGATCGATAGAATACGGCTCTGCACCGGCCCCATCACAGGTCTTGGAACCATCGTAGTACTGAGGTCCAAATCTCATCTTCTAATTTTACCAAGTTATCGAGCACATGACGCATACTCAGGATAGTAGCCCCTAGTGAGTCTTTCGAGGCGTGGTGGTTTTCGAGTGACCAATAAAAGTTACATTTGGAGCGCCTTCAATGACCGGAGATTGGGGGGCTTAGTAGCACACAAACATGGATTCCAAGAAAGCAGGTGCCAAGTTCTTCCTATGTGAAATTGGGCTTTGGTTCATTAGCTAAGTCCAAGTCGGTCCATTGTGTGTTTCATGTAAGGTTTGCTTTCGACCTAGATTTGATTGTTCCTCGCCTTTTATGGGAGCCACGGGTGGGACTAGTCAGGTGGAAAAAGTACCCCTGCTGACTTGCTGAACTAGTCTCTACTCAAAAGAAGACCATAGGCCTCGGGGATGTCCACGATCACTATGTCAATGCACGATCCACCCTAGAGTTAGAGGATAAGCGAGATGATGACGTAATTCAATTCACCTACTATAGGAACACGAGACCTATCAGAGTGAATGATATTGGCATCACTTTTCTCGGAGACGAATGTTTAGCTTCTTGCATACAGACAAGGGCATAACATTTTGTGGATGCACTGCGAATGACCGGGCGGTTGTGAACATTGAAGTTGAATATCTCAAAATATAGGAGAAAAAGGGGGTGTGGATCCTCGGAATTTGCATTAACTAACATTCACGATAGACTAGGGAGTTTGGTAGCATCTTGGGAGATGTGGTACTTACAAGTTTGGAAGTTTGTGGGTTGGAAAACGCTTTGAGGATAAGATCTCGTTGATTTTAAATATGAGCGAGTTCATGGAGCGAGATTTTTTCCCCACGTTTTCTTCATATCTTCGATAATGTTATATCGCGATGCGAGGTGCGAATAGGTTCGGTGAATGTTTTCGAGAGATCTGATGATAATATAGCCCTCGGTTTGCTCGGGCATTGGTTGGGCTGGATTTACGTGAGTCGCAGTTTGGTTTTCTTTGTTGGGTGGCAAGATCTTCGTAAGAAAGCTTTCTTTTCTCCTCGAAAGACTATTTGGGTCGAGCCTTTGCTCCTCAAGCTATAGTTTCAAGGGGTTTGGTTTTGGGGTCATCGTCCAAGTTTATTTTGGGTTGTGGGAAGGGAGGTTTCCTCGTAGACCACCTTGAAGGCAAGGATAGCAAAGACGTATCCTCATCAGAGGCGTCTGTCATCTCGAAATAGCCTCCTCCTCTAAATCCCCGGGGGATCTACTCTTCTAATAGTTGATTCACCACATCGATCATACTATTGATCCACTAGGAGAAAATTTTCTTTGAGTGTGAGGCACGATGGAAAGAACAGAAGTTATATTTTCCTATCTCCTCAACGTTGAGGCCAACACTAGAGCTTGATGGAGTCGGTTGACGGTGGGATTATTTTTGAAAAAGGGTTTACTGCGTTTTAGCACTCGGCGAGTCATTTTTTTCCTCTTTAAATCGAGAGATTTCATTTGTTAACGGCTTAAGAGACATTGTGATACTTTCAAAGTCAAAAGGGTATTTGTCTTTATGTTGAAAATGCAACAAGATGATGGAGCTTAGTGAAATGAAGTCGCCTTCACTAAGTGGGCCCGCAGAGTATTTTTGGCGCATAGTCTATTTTTTAGACTATGTTTATTTTTCAGACATATGGAGCATGGTCTAGGAGTTTGCGAGGATGCTATTCTTGGATGATTGGTCAAGTTGGTAAAAATAGATGGACATCTATTTGTAGACATTGGGTGGAATCTATTTTTAGCTGCTAGGGCTAAAAATAGAAACAGTCAAATATTATTAGCTCTTAATAATATTTGGACTATAAACATTATCTTATCCTCTTGGCACACTTCGAGTTTGAGCTACGGATGTGGCCCATGCAGTCGAAAAAGGAATTACGCTATTCCTAGGGGTTTGGTTGAGCTAATGCATGGTTGACTTGACGTTAGACTCATGTGGCGAGTTTTGGTGGAGTTGATTGAGGGAGTTGATGGAGTTGTGTTCGGGTTAACTTAGTTGAACTAGTTGTATTTAGTTTAAGCTGCTAATACACTAGAGATGAGTGGTGTGAATTAAATATTAATTAATTCACTAATTATTAACTCATTATTCAACTAAAGAACTCATCGGTTAACACCGTGCATGAGACAGTTCAATGAAGACCGGATGGAAGAGATAGGTGAAAAGAGTCGGTTTGCTATTAGTTGCGACATTAGTTTTGCATGAGATTTGCACAAGCATTGAGGAGATTGCAAATGAGGATTGCGCAGATCAAGACAAGGATATTCGAACTTGGATCTCTCATTACACCAACTTGGATTGCGCAGTAGAGGCAAGCAAACAATGGAGGAGTTTTGAACGTGACTTGTTCAGCGAGCTAGTTTGTGTGTAACTTTTGGAGATAGTCCCAAGATACTTGTGAGGGAGTATTGTGCTATGTATTGTTACATGTTATCTTCCATATAATATACAAAATAGTGGGGGTTTTTTCAGACTATAAACTTTCCCATTACATATGCGTTATATTTGTGATGATTTGATGTTCTTATGATCGCATACAGCTTGTTTTATTTCCGCATGCGATGATTAATTGTAGAAGAGATTATGTGTTATGCATGAATTCAAATTAGTGTGTGACGAGGATAATATCGGTGAATAAATCTTCATTATTCAAAGCAAATTTCTACATGGTATCGGAGCGAAATTAATAGTCGAGTATATTACGGTGATTGCATTTTTATTTCTATAGGCGGTACGCTAGCGCGGGCCAGGGTAGCCTCCCGGATTCATCCTTCTTTGGAAGGTGAAAGATACAGTAAATGCCCCTACGATCAATCTACCGATTTAGAAATAATTTTTTCTCAAGTGTAGATTGGAAGCGGTTGAGTTTTTCGTTTTGTTGGAATTCGAATTTGCAGATTTGTCTTCTTGGTTTTCGTAGCGAAGATGTCTTTCAATGGATTACGGCTGGAGTATGCTCTTGAAGGCGGCTCGAATTATGTTGCATGGAAGGACCTAGGATGGAGGCGATGTTAGATGATAATGGGTTGTTGGAATTCATAGAGAAAGAAGTTCCAAAAGCACTGGCGATCTTTCGCTCAAGTTGATGCTTGGCAAAAAGAAGATGGAAAAATGTCGAAGGATTACAGTTGGAGGGCGTGAAGGATCACATTGTATCCGTGCGCATGGGAAAAACTTCTCCATACTTGATGTGGAAAGTCTTGAGATCGATTCGAGAGCAAGAGTGACTAGAGGAAGTTGGCGCTCAAGGATAAACTCGGGAACATTAAAATGGAGAAAGGCGACAGCATGCCAAGTACCTCACGAAGTTCACCCAATGCGGGGATGAGATGGGAAGTGTGGGGGTATTTGTTGGTGGACTTGGCTCTCCTTGGTATTCAGAAGAGTTGGCATTCCTATCGGGACTACTGCCGATGGTTGGGAGAAATTTCCAAGATGGGAGCGTGCAGGTCGGATCTCATGCAAGAGGAGATAAGGAGGAATACCAGGGACGGATCTTCATCAAAGGCAGCAGCGATGAAGAAAATTGCGCTTTGGCTGCAAAGCAAGAAGGGGAAGAAGAAAGCTTCTCAATGCGGTGCAAAAGGCAAGAAGCGACAAGACATGTCAGGTGAAGTTCTTTCCTTTGTCACCAACACGGACATTATGCTACACAAATTGTCAGCGAGAAGAAGAAAAATAAGAAGGCTGGCGGATGCGATGGGAGAGGCCTTAGCCTCGCAGGTTTGAGATATATTTTTTGCTGATCACATGCTTGGTATCAAGTGTGATGGGATCGATATGGTTCTTGGACGAGTGGTGCGTCTTTTCACATGACGGGTGATCAAGATTTGTTTTCGATACGGATGAGAAAGATCTTGGAGTGCACATCGAGATGGGCGATGATGGTAGATATAGTGCGGCTAGGTATCGGCACCATTTCCTTTGAGAGGGAGTCCAGTGGTAAACCCTTTTTATTGAAAGGAAGCGATGCATGTTCCGGGAGATTGAAGAAGAATCTGATCTCCGTGGCGATGTTGGAAGACAAGGGGTACGATGTGGTCTTCGGCGAAGGAAAAGCTTTCCTGGCAATAAGACATATTTGAGAAACCCGGAAGATAGGGGAGTTCGAGTCAAGAACCTTTATCGGTTGCGAAGTAGATGGGCTGCGTAACAATGGCATGCAAGGCGGGAGAAGTGGTGAGCCGAGATGATGGCGAGCTCCGTGCCAGGAGATTGGGCCACCCTTCACCATGGAGCTTTGAAGATACTTTGCGTGATTTCTCTCGGGCTTCCTAAGGGTACACTTGCCGCATTCGGATCGAGTGTGAGGATGTACCTATAGGAAAATTTGTGAAAGCCACCTTTCATGAGAAGGATAGTCGCAGCCACGATGATCCTTGAGAGAGTTCACGAGACATGTGTGGTCCTTTCTCGGTAACACACGGCAAAGCACAAGTAGCTATGTGATCTTTGTTGATGATTTCTCTCGAAAGTGCTGGATCTTCTTCATGCGGAAGAAGAGCGAGACATACTCTAAAGTTGCTGTGAGTTCAAAGCGCCGGGTCGAGAAGGAATCGGGGAGAGAAGGTGAAGGCTCTTAGGGCGACAATGGTGGTGAATTCATCTCTAGCGAGTTCAAGGACTCGCGACGTAGAAGGGATTCGAAGAGAGCTCATAGCTCCCATAACCCACAACGAACGGGGTTGCTGGGCGGAAGAATAGAACAATCGTGGGTGCTACACGGCGATGTTGCACGATCGGGGCCCACCCCCTTCACTTGTGGGCCGAGGCATCAGTCTGCAAAGTGTATGTGCAGAACCGTTGTCCTCACAAGATACTTGGCATGAGTACACTGAGGAGGCGTTTTTTGGTAGAGGGCTGATATTTCTGTTTGAGGATTTTTAGTTCACCTGTGTACGTGCATGTCACAAAGGATGCAGAAAGAATCTAGAGCCGACCACGGAGGTTGGGATGTTTGTGGAGACTACTGCTGATACGCTCTATCTATCGAGTGTGTTCTCGAGACAATCCTCTGAGTCTGTTGTGTGACAGATATCGGAATATCGGGGAGAGAAAGCCATGCGGTGTTCGCCGAGAGGGAGCCACACTTGCATGCGGATGAAGAGATATTGTAGTTCCTAAGGATGAGCTTTAGGATGTGGATCAGCCACGAAGAAGTTCATGGGGGTGGAAGAGACCACTCATGCGGTGCCAACCATCGGAGGGCACAAGCGCACTACTGAAGCCGAGGCGGCGGCTCAAGATGTAGTAGAGGGTTGGCAGGACCACTCACACGGCGTGGGCCAGTGTGGGCAGGAGCAGTCTGGGCGCTCTGATTTCCAGGCGTCTGTGGCTACTTGCTCAGAGCAAGCCAGCGTGTGTGACAGCTATCCTCTTCCGAGGAAAGCCGTGGAGGGACCCCGCATGGGTAGATGCCATGGTGGAAGAGTATGATTCGATTGTCGGAGAAACCGAGTGCATGGGAGATTGTCCTGAGACCCGAAGAAGGAAATCGAGTGGTGGGTCTCGAGATGGATCTGCAAAGTGGAGCGAGGGCGGTACAGAAGGGAGTGTGGAAAGAGTACAGAGCCAGATTTTTCTCCCAGGAGGCACTTTCTCGAGATAGAGGGGATCAGCTATGAGTGAGACCTTTGCACCTATCATAGTAGTTATTCTTCCATACGGACGATTCTCTGCTCTCTCCTTGATGAGATGGGTCGCACATCCACTCCAAATGCGATGTGAAGGCACATGTGTCCTCAACTGAGTCATTGAGGAGGGAGGTGTCCCCTTGAGCAAGCGCTAGTCGAGATCTCTGAAACAATGAGTCAGCATGTGTGTGCGGACTCAAAGAGAGCACCGATGTGGTCGAGCGCAGCTCTATGGCTTGGTACACTCAGACAGATGATGAGCTCACCGTGACTTGGATTCCTCGATAGTGAGGTGGATTGTGGTGAGAAGTTGCTGATCATTGTACTTTATGTAGATGATCGCGACTTTTTGACGAGGTAGTGAAGAGCTCGTTGAGTGCTTTCTATGCAGGAGTGATCTTGCTGTGAGAGGTTCGAGATGAAGGACTTGGGGCCTCCTCTTCATTATTTCCCTCTGGGATTGGAGGTGGCAAAGCACGGTGGTGGACTATTTGTTTCTCGGTGGTAAGTATAAGCCCGTGAGATTTTGGAGAAGTTCAACATGCATGGCCGCCAGTTTGCATTGATACTCCTCTTCACGGAGGTTGGAGGAAGGAGGATGCTACTTCGGTGAGGTAGTGGGATGCCACTGTCTGCGGCATGTACTGGGTGGGGTCGCTACATGTGCTCTGGTGACTACATCGACCTGAGACATTGCGTATGTTGATAGCTTGACTTTTCGCTTGCTATGTGACTGCTTTCCAGCAAGCTCTTTTGGAAGCGAGGCAAGTCATGTATTGCGTTATCTCGGTGGCACATCGGGATATGGACTTTGTGCAGTACGAGAGGATGAGGTGAGGCTCGCCTCACTCGGATGCAGGCGTGCGGGAGCCCAACGTACGTAAAGAGCACATCCGGGAGGGATCTTCCAACATCGGTTCGATGATGGTTGCTGGCTACAGCAGAAGCAGTAGATCCACCTGGCACTCAAAGGCTATTGGCGAGCCTGGTAGCAGCAGTAGCAGGCACGATGCAGAGGCCATATGGATGTGGTAAAGATCCCGGCCTGGTGATTTGGAGCTCACTTGGTGCCCTCCCACTGTGAGGTTTATAGGATGATCCGTGAGGCTGCACTCGCGCTCGCGATAATCCAAAGTATTTCATGATAGATCCAAACACATCTAGACATCGTACCATCATATCGTAGAATTGTGTGTAGCGAGGGATTCATGTTACTTTCACATATTCCCCACGGAGGATCGGGATGTTGATATCTTGACTGAAAGGCGCTCACCAGAGAAAAGTCCAGGTTCCACAGAGAGCGATAGGTCTGCGTATAATCCACATTCTTTTGAGAGAGAGTGTTGAAAGTACAACAAGATGATGGAGCTTAGTGAAATGAAGTCGCCTTTCACTAAGTGGGCCCGTCGAGAAATGCTATTTTTGGCGCAAAGTCTCTCTTTGAGACTGTGCTCATGTTACTAGGCCTCTGGAGCATGGTCTAGGAGTTGTAGGATGCTTTCCTTCTTGGATGATTGTCGTCAGAGTGACACAAAACATCTCTGGACACTCTCTTTTGAGCATATGGTGAGATCTATTTTTGGTACCTGTCAAAGTTTAAAAATAGAGCCGATCAAATATGCCATCATCCTTACATAATAGCCTGGACTATAAAACATTATCTTCCTCTCGCTTTGTGCACTCAGCTTTGAAGCTACGATGTGGCCCATGCAAAATGCTAAAAAGCAATTCATGCATGCTTCTGCTCCAGGGATTTGGTTGAGCTAATGCATGGTTGGAGAACTGCTAGACCTCATGTGGGCAGAGTTTTGCGGAGTTTGATTGAGGAGTTTGATGGAGCCGTTAGCTGTTAACTTGTAGTCAGATTGGATAGGATGGTTTAATGGCATACATACACTAGGAGATGATGGTGGTGTGAATTACAATGACATTAATTCAATAACTATTAACTCATTATTCAACCAAAGAACTCACTCAGCTAACAACGCAATGCAAATGAAAGTTACGGTGAAGACGAGTGGTAGCTAGATAGGTGAAGAGTCCGGTATGCTATTAGTATGCGACATTAAGTTGTGGCGAGATTGGCACAAGAATTGGAGGAGATTACTTATTGAGGATTTCACTGAGATCAAGCCAAGGAGATTCGAACTTGGATCTCCTCATTACACCAACTTGGATTACTTATGATGGCCAGGCACATGAGTGGAGGAGAGCTTTTGAACCCGTGACTTGTTCCATGAGCTAGTTAGTATGTGTAACTTTTGGAGAGGCACCTTAAGTACTTGCAGAGGAGTGTGTGTGCCATGTGTGACACATATGTTCTCCTCCATATAATGTTAGAAAATAGGTCAGAGGTTTTCGCATAATCTTTTCCCCATTACATATTGTGTTATATATGTGTGATGATTTGATGTTCTTATGATCGCATACCGCTTTGTTTTATTTCCTCCGCATGCGACGACTAATTGTAGAAGAGTGTTATGTTAAATTTATATGAATTCGAATTAGTGTGTGACTTAGAGTAATCTTAGTGAACATCTTCATTATTCAGCAAATTTCACACTTTATCTCCTGACTTTATGAGTCGAGGATTGGGCTCTCTTCATGTGCCTGCTTTCGAGGATCAATCTTGGCCATCATGGTTAATGGCCCCTATGAGGTAACATGTCCTTTTTCGCGCAATGGCAAGGTGAGTGTAGTGCTCTTTGCCGTAGCTCTAGATTCACGTCAAAAACACGCAGCAGTGTCCCACGAGAGAGCCCTTGTGCTTAGTAGTCAATGGTAATAGAGATCATCTGAGAGCCATGTTTTGGAGGGAATTTGTTCAATATAGTAGCAAAGTGTTGATTTGAAGTGCTCTTGAATTTCTCCTTCTTCACTGGAATTTCTAAGTACTCGGGCGTGAGGAGCATAGAAGGAGTTTTATCTTCGCAAAAAATTTTGTGGAAAAGTAGTGGCAGTGGCATCCCAAGAGAGAAATGAAAGCAGCTGGGAGAGACTTAGTACCATGTGTGGGTGCCTTTGTTTTGTAAAGCATGAGGAAAAAATGCACTGCGTACGACATCATCACATCTTGCCCTCTCATCATCGCTGGGACGTAGGTAGAAAGTGCTACTGTGGCCTCACGAGCGCATCTTCTTCATGGGATCCAAACCTAGGAGAGTTTGCCTCGAGGTGTCGAGCACGTCATGGAGGGACCGTGGATACCTCAGCGTTTAAAGCATAGCCATCCACAGACTAATCGGCCCTTTATGCCTAGCACGATCGGTGGCGTGAGCTGCATCTGTCCTCTCACTTTCATGCTGATCTCACTCTAGTGCCGGATCGCCTGCGCCCTCATGGTGGGAGTGCATGTCTGGTTTCTCCATCGTGCTTTTCCTACATTTCTGTGTTTCTCCATTTCTAAACAGGAAAGGGAAATCTTTTTGAGCTTTCGATTGTGGTGGTCCTTGGCAGTCGACCTTGTTTATGGCCCCTATCTCCTCGTGTCCCTCGTTTCCTCGACCTCTATTTCCGGTTGCACCCTGGGCCAGATTATTCGCTTGAGTGCCATCGTTCAAAATTTGGTCGGGTGCTGATTTTGTAGTGATTTTAGGTTGTTGCTCCATTCTGCCCAGTGCACTAGCAGGCTCATCTCGCGCCGCGGGTACGCTCTGCTGCATAATATTCTATCATGAGGCCTGCCACTGTGGGTGGGGAAAGTGGACCAGGGCCTTCCTGGCAGTCTGGGTCTGAAGCCTGCCCGAGTCTTCGCAGGTTCGATCAAGAGCTGGTGAAGCTGGGATGTTTTGTGTTTAAGCTGATGAGTTCAGCACAGGCGAGCGACAAGGCTCCCGAGCCGGTCAGGTGATTCCATAAGTAGGGGGTTCTTCAGTAAGAGAAATGATTGTGGAGGACCAATGTTTTCAGATCCCATGCTCTTGCGTTTGCAATGGGAGGTTACTTGTGTGCCAGAGCCTATCATTCGGAGCCCTCCTTCAGCACCAAAATGCTGGTGACGGGAAAAATCGTCGACGCATCGGCGATTCTCCCAGTATAAAGTCCCAGTACGCTCTAAATGCAGGTTGCGATGGGATCCCTATAGACGTGTGGGTCCTGCTACCGCTCGAATATTCCTTTTCTCGGACATAAACGAGCGCAACTTGTAGAATACACAATTATTTGAACAATACAAGACAAATGGTTTGATGAGTTATAGTGACATAAAATACTATGAAGGAAAAAGTGATTTAAAGCATGTGAGTCGAAGGAGTATGTTGGTAGTAAGCATATCATGAGGATCATGCTTGTAAAGAAAAGCCTGCTCAAAACCACACAATAAATAGTTCTTTATGGTCAAACACCATCTCAATTCCTAAAGAATTTTTCGGAGATAAAATCACAAGCACATTAATCAATTTTGCCTAAAATTTCTAAAATGCGATAACTCCTTTCATATCATCTACACATGCTGCAGTAAAGTCGAGTGATATACAAACATGGTAAGAAGAAAAAGCGCAAATTAATTAATTAGGCAGTAGCATACGATCCGATACATGAGACCGAAGACACTCATAGATGCTGCATTTGATTAGGTTCATCATCTAAATCCAGTAGAATCAGCACGTTGTGTTTGTATTCAATGCTCCAAAATATGCATTCAATGCTGCACAATTCTCATGCTCCTTTCGAGTCCCAAAAAAATATCCTTTACAATTCCCGGTGTAGGTAGATGACAGAATGAGTTAGCGCTCGGTGTCCTTTGACTTCTTCGCCTTCACGACCATTGACATCCCTTTCATGGCCTCGTAGGAAATTTGGGACTGGCATGCGACTGGTCCCGATCGCGACACAGCGGCTCTCTTATTTGCTACAAATTGTGACCCCTCCATTTTCTCAACACTGCAGCTCCGATCATGGAGAAAGTGGGTGGATTTGGCAGGGATCAGGACGCTTCACCGTTATCGTTCTTTGAGGTAATTTCGCTGCACACTTGATACCTAGCCTTGCTGGGGACCCGAGGATTGCATATTATCCTCAATGCAGTGCAGTGCACTTGAGAGTGGTTTGGGATCAAAGTTTCCTTGATCGTGGTCTGATTAGACATGGAAGCCTGACCTGGTATAGATCCTAGGATCGGTGTCACGATGAATTGAGACAAGTTTTTCATGTAGATGCGGAAGGTCTTGAGAAGTGAGGTGCTTGCCTCTGTGGGTTGTAGAAATGCTTGAATGTCTCGGCGACCTCTTCCCATGTTTTTCTCTTGCCCTAATGCACCCAAAGAAAGGGATGGTAGTTATTATGCCTACATGGAATCCAACGGCTATAGCGAATGTCTCATAGGCGACATTACTGCTCCAGATCACTGAAAAGCATTTCTCTGATTAGATTCTGCCACTCGTCTAAGTCCTGAGCTTTTGTCATTTGGGTGCAAACTCCAATTTTTCTAGTGCAAAATGTCTAAGCCTCTGGATAGATGTTCAACCATTCTGTTATTCTTCGACGATGCAGCTTTCTTTTGTCTGTGTTCTCCTCTCTTGGTTTTTCTCGTGATTTTAATTGTCATATCTGTCTCTGCTGACTATAAACGTCTCTTCATATACTGACTTTCCACTGTAGGGTTTCCAGAGTGGTCTTGTTTCCTCTTTGAATGGTAAAGGTCGCTCTCTATTAGTGGGGTGCATTCTTAACTCAAGCTGTTGGATTTCTCGTATTTCTTATTTCTTCTTGTTTGATTCAAGCGTCTTTTGTTCGTAGGCACTGTAGTCCTAACACCTTTGTAGGGACATAATTTCTCTACTCATTCTGATGTCTTTCCTCCGTGGTTGCTAGCAAAGTGCAGACGAAATGCGTGTGATCCTAGTCGGAGTGGTCCTAGTGTCCAGAGACTATATATTTTCTATTGTAGGTTCTTGAAGGTAGTAGTGAGCATCTTAGCAAGATGCCTTCTCTTCGCCTCTTGCCAGTCTCGCTATCACGAATCTTGATTAGTCTAGTCAAATCGTAGATTTACATCTGGGATCCTTGAGGCAATTCGGGTTCCAGAGATTCCAAATGAACATCTGGGTGCGATGGAGTGTTCTGGGCATCCTCAAATGTGTGGCGGTTCCGTGTGTTCTCTCTGCCTCTCGTGGAGGTGTCTTGCTACCCCTCCGCTCGTGGAGGAATCTTCAGCTTGGCCTCGCACTTTCTTCCTCCCTTCATCTCTGCTCCGCTGGCTTCATCCTGCTTTTTCTTTTAGCCCCGGTAAATCTCAAAGCTTCTCTTCTCCTCTCATTCTGGGTGTGGAGCGCTTGAGCATGGCCTCTGTTTGTTGAACAACAGTGACAAACTTTATTCTCGTGTGTTTGATAATCCCGGTATAATAGCTATCTCTCTTCACACCCTCTTTAGTTCTCTTCCTCTTTCTATGGTTTCTACGCGCTGATTCTGCTATATTCATCTTTGATTGTTTCTTTAACCACCTCCTCTTCCCTTAGCATTCTCTTGGCTTCTGTTGTGCTTCCTTCTTCCTCTTTTATTTGAAGAGTTCTGCCTTATCTGGATCACCTTCTTAACATGGTCCAGAGGCTCCTCCCTCGCGTGTGGATTCTTCCTCAAGTTGGTGCTATCTTGAATACTCAAATGGATGGTCTACATTGGTATAATGGTGTATGAGTTCTTGATTTGATCTTGGTGACTCTAAACATCTTTGGTAACTCCATTTAATTGGACCTTTATGGGGCGTGATGGTTCTCTGTTGAATCGATGCTCTGAATCATATCTGAAATAAATAAAATAATGAATTTATTATAATATATTTCTTTACTATGACTATATGAAAAATGCGTGAACTATATTGTTGAAAAAGTGAATACAACTATGCCTTGATGAAACATTGGCGCCACCATCAACGATAACCGCCTTCTTGAAGAATGAGGCCATGGGTAATAAACAGAAGCGATGTGAGGTGCATAAGTGACCAAAACTCAGGATAATGATATCAACGACAGAAACAGGTGACCATGGATAATATCATCTTATGACAGCAATTTCTTATAAAATTATCTTTACAAAAATCTTTCATTGATGTTGAAAAATTAATGAAATTGAATCTACATTATTATCACCAAGTCCCATAACACCTACAACTCACTCATGAATTATGACCGCCACCTCGCATCCGATGTACATATCAATGCTTTGTACACATACCTTATCCATGGGTTAATATATATAAAACGGATGTATATCCTCCGTCAGTGCTTGTCATGTGCGATGGGGCTACTATTATCGAGGTTGCCCCGGTTGATGAGTACGATATGTAGTGACAACATACATAAAAGGGAATCCGGGTACCATTGAACATAGTGGCATTTTGCTCGGCCATACATTCTACACACCATGGACATTTAATATAAACTCTCTTAGCTTCTATCTTATATTCTGATCCTTCTTGTACTTGAACTTTCGGGATCACTCCACCATCCTTTGAGTCTCTACTATGGGTACTATGTGATGGTTGCACGGTGGGTTTTGAAGGTACATTTAGTGTAGGAGGGTGCATGATATCCCTTCGCATCCTCTTTCTTTGGGTTTAGCAATCCTTCATACATGATCTCGAATGACCCATGATAGAATCGACCCTTTAGGAGGATCACTCAATAATCTCTGCGCATGGAAATACGGGCGATGGGTGCCTGCCTAAGTGTATTTTAGACATTTCCTTCAGTATTGCCTAACATTGGAAAGTCTCTGAAATCCGGTTTAATCGTTGATATCTTTGTGCAACTCATCGCGCCCTTTCCAAGCACTGATGATATATATATGGGGGGTGGGGGAAGCGGGCATTCCTTCCTCTTTGAAATTACTGTTTTGATAATTCTCTTAGAATAGGCGGGGGTCCCATCTCGCTTGAAATTTGAAGAGAGATGGACACACACTCGAGCTCGACTTCAATGTTCCTTGGCATGTTTCATAAAACAATCCCATGATAAAGGCGGATGGGATAATTATAACTATAATTAAGACTAATAAAATTACAGACTATTGCACATTATACGAAGAAGAGCTTAGTCATCGACTTGGCGACCTAGCGACCAAGTGTGAGTCAGATGGTTAAAATTTCAAAAACGACTTGGCGACACAGCGACTAGTGGTTGGTGGTGGGTCAAACGTTGGCTGGACTTCAGAAGTCCAGAACTGGTGACTTGCCATGGGCTGCAACTGGATTTAGGTGCTCAGGACAAAATCTTAGTAATCACGGCTTGGCTTGGGTGAGAAACACTGTAATTCTTGATGTGCACGTGCAAGTCAGAAAGTCGCCGCCAGACCTTTCCACAGTGCAAAGTGGGTGAAATAACATGCCATGGTATAATTCTCCAACACAAAGTTTTCATTGGGTAAGTTAGGGAAGGTCTCAGGTAGATAATGGGCGGAATGGGCATTTAGAAAAAATCTGTGAAAGGAAATAAATGGTGTGGATGTGAGGAGGTAGATAGGTTTGAAAAGGGCTATCGAGGAGCTTGTGAGGAAAATCGGGGCTAAGTAGGCTAAATTGTTGGGGTAGGATTGAAACAATTTGAGAAGGAAAAACGGGGAGGATTAGGCAACTTACCTAGGAAAAATGCGCTCTAGTTGGCTTGTTAGAGGCATTACTCGATGCAGTAAATGCGAGATTAGAATCTGTTCCTACTTGTACATTATAAAAGAAATTATTTTATGTAGATAATAAATGAGGTCGCTGGAATTACAGCTAGTTGGGATGATAAGTACAGCCTTGCCGACACAGGAATTACGCGGGGTTCATAGTCCTAATAATTATTAATTCTTGGGTTTTGGACTTATCTAAGAGCTTGGGACTTCACGAATTGAGGTACTTGAGTTGCGAGGTCACAAAAAACATGATTTGGTTAGTTCTGCGACTTAGCGACTCGGTTCAAAGTGGACCTAGGCTAAAATCTATCTCTTTGAAGAATTAGGGAGCTCAGCATTTAAAAAGAGACAGAATTTTGGAGGGTGTTGTAGTGGCTACAACAGTTTAATAAAGCTTGATAGAAACATTATATCCATAATATTTTAGACGATTAAAAATTCTTCCATTTATGCTTATGTGAAATGTTGATTGAAATTCAAATGAAAATAAGAGGGATTCCCAAAGTAGTAAGTCCCTACCAATGTAAATTAATTATTTATCCTTCATATATATGGAATGGTGGAAGTAAAATTTCTCTTATTACATATCCAATAACAATTAAGGCGGTAAATGTAGATAGTTAAATGTTGTGTTATCTCTAGTTTCTAATATACTATGAGAAAAATAAAAAAATCAAAATAATTATACGATATAATAACCTCTACGAGAAATTAGACATCTACAACATCATTTCTCTGAAATTTATTTAGAAATGCTTTGACCTTTCTCATTTTGTTTATCATATCCTCTTGAGCATCAATTCTTTCTCCAAAATATGGAAAGTATTTGGACGTTGTTTGCACGAAGCATTCCATAAGAAGTATTCTCTTTACTTAGGTAAACATTTTGAATTTTCCATAGTGTAATTATAGGAATAGTTATTTTGTACATGGGAGGATAAGCTTTCACAAAACATAAGAATGAAATGCACAGTAGTATAACTTTAAAAAATGGTGCAAGGATCGGGACACCCACAACAATTTATCAAAAACTTGCTTGAATATGTAAGTTCAATGTCTCTGTAATAATCTATCAATAATTTCATACCAATAATCTAAAACAGACCCCATATACAATACATGTAATCTATATAACAATCTACAAGAAAGTTATATCCAATTTTCCTTTACACCCATTTTTAAATACTAATGACGGAAAATTAAAAACAACATTGAAATTTTTTCATGTATAATGCTAACAAAACTTTATCAGGTAGAGCACACAACACATTCACTTTTCTAGTGTACCATTAATACAATTTATATGATGTATTTCCTTGATCATATAATTGGTTATAATTGTTGTGCCCCCATGGTTGAGAATGTATGGATAGCTTGACTCTACAAAAAAATTTCTAACTGGTTGGTCATTTCTCATCTTTGTCACTATCATGGAGCTACTATTTTTCTATTACATATCTATGGAGCTACTTGATTCACTATTAGAGATATGTATCAACATGTAAAAAATTCACAACAATTTATCAAAAAAACTTTCTTGAATACAGAAAAACTTCCAACTTCGATCAATAATATATTCACAGTTTCACATATTAAAACTTTGAAATGGCTTGGGACCCCATATACAATGTCTACAACCATAAAAATTATATGAAATATTGTCATCTCAATTTTCCAACTGGAATTGATAAAGTATTCAGAGGAAAATGTCAACTAAAAACCATAAAATTTTCATGTAAATTTATAAACTAGAGAATCCACTTTAAAGTAAGGCACAAAACACATTCATTTTTTTCTAGTGGCACCATTAATATAGTTTACTAGCCTTCAAAATGTTTGGATAAATCCAACTCACAAGCATTTCGACTACTTGTAAATATTTTATTGTCACTATTATGAATCTCTTTTGTTTTGCTCTTACAAAGATACATAGTAAAAAAGCTTTAACATTGAGGGTAAAATAATGAAGCATGGCAATTCAAATACTAAGGATATGGGCTAGAGGTTCTCAAAAAAATGTGGCGTATCCATTCCACAAAATCGGGTAGATGACATATTATATGCCTCTAAGGAAGAATGCTTGTACACTTTGAAGAGTGTTCCCAATATTACCAATAGTTTCTCCTCCTCATGGCAACATCACCTTTAGAAGTTCTTATTTTTTGGATCTAGTACACCAATATGTCTTTGTACATCGTAGGGACTTCTAGAAGTATTAATACATTATCCATGAATATACACTTTTGGAACGGTAATTTAGTAATAGCTAGTGGGTTGACATTTTATTCATTTACTGACAATGAATTTCCATATGGTTCTAATAAGAGTCCCCACGCGGTCTTGATATTGTGTAATTTTTAATGCCTAGAATCAATGAACATTCATATGGATGAAAATCTAAGTTATTTTGAACACAGATATAAAGACCTTAATTTCGAAGTAGTTGTTATTTAAATATAATTGAGGATCTCATTATGAGTGTTATGCATGTCAGGGATTAATGGCATGTTGAATCATATCACATAGTTATTAACTCCAGTCTTATTAACTTCTATTAGGTTAGTTTTGATAAGATATGAAAAAAAACATAATTACCCTCTGAGAGGACTTAATCCAGACACAACTACTATCTTATAGAGTCATTTTAGTTGTGTCTCATTCAGTCCTTCTTCTTGCTTATTGTTATCAAGTCCCTAACACAGTGTGACCTACTCTTTGGATTTGAATTTGACTAGTCCTTGCTGAGAAAATTATATTTTTTTGTAGTATATTTTATACTGAAAACAACACTACCAAAATGAAAAAACTTGTTATGAAAATAGAGAATTTAAATTGAAAATAAAATTGTTGAAACAAAGACTGGATTAAAAACATGATTCATTTCCATTGTCTTGTTAAATTTTAAAGCTATGGAGAAGTTAGCAGAATTATAATATAAGTAATACTAAGTTCATTGCACATGGTATAGTATAAGGGTAAGTATGCTAAACATGGAAGCATAGATGTAATTATCTAAGCATTTATTTGTAAATATTTAAATAAAAAGGTTTCAAGAACTCTTTCTCAAATGTTAGTTAGTTGTGCAATTAACTGAAGACCATCAAAAAATGGACAAAATTCCAAAAACACAAAAGACAAGAAAGTATGAGTTAGATTGCTCATGTTCACTCTGATAATGCATAGAATTCCTATTCCATTTGCATACAAATACTTCTTATATTCCAGTGCACATAATTTTTTTACAACTATGATAATTCTCCTATTCTTCATAGAATGTTTGCACCTTTATGGTAATTCATGCTTCCTTGTATTTGCATTAGGTTTTAGGTAAAAAACCAATTGGAAACATGAGGTTGAGGTGAAAAATGTGCCCTTGTTTGCCTTATAAGTTAGAAACATTATAATCTTCAAATGAAAATTTCAAGAGAAAATCAATCATTCCAAATGAGCAATGGACTAATCGAGAAAATCAATTTCAATATAAATAAAATTCTATCATAAAACCTAAAATGGATGTATCTTCCTCCTTCAGTATAACTCTTATTTATACTAAATAGGACTCTTAGATTCTTGAAATGCAATTTACAGTAATTTTATCCATAACACCTAAAATAGATGTGTCTTCTGACAGAAATGTAATTATTATATTTATAGAAATGGGAACACATAGTGACTCTAATAAGAATGAATGTCTTGAGTAGTACCTTAAATATACAGTATTAGAACATATCATTGTAAAATTGTAATATATGAGATTTGCTAATGTATTTAGTAAAATTCCTCTTGATGAAAATTTGCATAGAGTGACTTGCTTTGCCTCTTATTTTGATTATTAATATGACCATTCTAATGGTTGGCTAACGAAGTACAACACTATATTCTCAGGTCCCTAAATATCAAATCTATTGGCTTATTCAACTTGAACGATAATCACTAACACTAAAAATCACTCTAAGAGTTCTATCGAAGCTAAGGTTACATGTTCCAATTAATTATACAACATGCTAATGAGGAAACACAACTTTGATTATCACAACCCAATAACAAAATATTCTAACTAAAGATTATTTATGGTTGGCATTTTTCAGTGTGAATGAATCATCTTTCTTGCAAATAAATTCTAGAATGGCAGTCCCTTGGCAAACAACTTAAAGATTTTTCTACCAATCTCATGAATTCACAATCACAACCACTAACATTCAAAACATAGCATTGCCACATTTATTATAATATTCAAATCCACTTTTTATGTATGCAAAATAGATATCTAGAAAGGAAAAATAGGTAGACACTAGTGATTTAATACACTTGTGAAAAAATATTAAAGCACACATCCCCATAGATGGTCCCCCAATCATATGTGAGGGACATACAATTGAGAACACTTGGCTCATGGATGGCCAATGAAGACAAGGCTAAATAAATGACGATATCTGACAAAAGAAAAAACTAGAACATTTATGGATAAGAGTTGAAGGAAAACATAGAACAAACCCACAGTACCGCAATCACAATCAAATGAGGAATCTAAACAAGAACTTAAAATCATGAGCGGTAAGATTATTTCTTTCCTACAATTAAAGCAAGTTATACAAAAATAAAGGTAGATGGGTGAGTGGACATCACGAGGTTGGAAGGAAACTTGGTGTGTTAAGTGAAGGTGTATGGAAGAAGAAATCATGAAGCTCAATCCCTTGAAGAAAGACGAAATAGAAGACACCCCCACTCCTATAATCAAACATGAAACTACACCAAAGAACAATATGGATAAGTATGCTCAGAAAGGAAACCAATTAAAGAAAGGAAAAATGATATAAAGGAGATAGAAGATAGATAAAGAGATCCAAAAAGTTTCAAGCCAAATACTACCATTCTGCCAAAAGTGAAAGAATTTTTAGCCTCATTACAACTCCAATGGCGAGAAGAATTGCTCTAAAATTTCCTCCAAGAATTTGGATTCCATTTCTAAATAAGTTCATTCATTCTTAGTATCCAAGAGAATATCGGCGGGTATCCTATCCAGTCTAGCTTCTACTCTTGGCCATATGGAGGAACATATGGAGAAAATCCAAAACGAAGTGAAATCCAAAATCATATGCTTTCTTTGTTCTTCCTTATAAGTTTTTTTTATTCTTCCTCATCTAATTTACCTAAACTGTCTTGGGTAGAAGTGTCAAGTTATTAGAGAAACTGGGAACAAAAAAGGAGAAAAAAACAAAAACAACCTACTTATGAAAATATGGCTTATATTTTTATCCAATAACATAGAATAAAGTTTATTTTATTCTTGTGGCTTATCTCTTGAAATGAAAGTTGTTCTGAGAAAAAATGGCTGTATCATTTTATATGAGGATCCCATCTCGAGCCATTTTATGAATAAATGACTAGTAGTGAATGTTCTCTACGGTACTATAGAATAAAAATATCCAAAGTTATTATACTATAGGATGGAAGGTAATAAGAACAAATATTTGAAATAATTTCTGGAATGATAGGTTGCTGAGAAACCACCCAAATGGTAAGTTCGCAGAAACAATCTACGCGCTGTGGTAGAGTGTTCTAGTTACGTTTCATGGTATTCTCCTAGTGACATTTATATTTTAACATCTTTGCTATGTTGGGTGTCAGTTAAGGCTCTACTACACAAGAGTATTTGGTAGAAATCATAGCAGATTCTGCTTTCTTTGGGTCTGAAAGTTCCAAGTTCAATTCTTGGAATACATCATTTCTAAACACTTTCATTAAATTAAAAAAAATACTTATGCTCGGTGTTTCTTGCGCAATTGGTTCATTGCACTTGTAAAGGATTATAATGTTTAACACCACCGCACAGTACGAAGTGTAATATTATGGAGCTATTAAAAAAATTTATCTTATAGTGTACTTCTTACTCGACTTACAATCAATGTAAGACCTAGAATCGATACACTGTATGCTTTACCTGGACAAGCATGGTAGCATCGAGAGAGCAGATGTGAATTCATATAGTCTCATCGTAAACTAGATCTCTTCTCCGGGACTGCGAAGTTGGATTTTTTTTTTCCATTCGCTGAGCATAGTCGAGAGAAGAAAGGTTAGCTAGGCAAGATATGAAGTGGTTAAAAGTCATAATGTGTGAAATAAAATAAAATAAAATTAAATAAAATTAAAAAAAAAAATTAGTTCAACGGACCATGTGGGCCCCTCTTTTGAAGACCCGTATAATACTTTTGCTTGTAATGTAGCCACTTATCATGATAATATGTCCTACCTGGGGTACAAATGGTTGTCATTTACCCCGATAGTATGTGTGTCAAATTGATTGATGGAAGCCACGACTTCATTGATTTAGACCCATACGCTGCAACAAAAGCAGGATTATATTATCACGACAATGCATTACCATTTCACTCATACTATCAAGTGAATTAATCTTTCAGCAGTGATTGTGATTCTTATCCTTTAGCATTAGCTAAGAATGACCCATCACAAAGGGATCTGTAAATTTCAAATCAAATAGTAGTTAGTGCGGTAAACAAGGCTGAATAGTTACACTGCTATTCTCTCATTTCTATTGTTGGGTCTATAACAATTGTTTATTTTTTCGAGTTTATAATATTTTGTAAAAGTTATCAATCATATTCTTTGATATATGGAGAGGCAACATATTTATTTATTTTTGTATTCTTTCTCATTTCTCTTACTTAGAACATTCAAATCCTTTGTGACATTATCTAGCTACGGGGAATAAAGAATGCATAATACCAATACCTTGAAGGCCATTATTGTGTATGGATATTCTTACAAAATTTTAAGTATTGTCATGAATACGATAGTACTTAAATTTCTGTTGAATCTACAAAATTATTTGGTTTTAATTCACCTACCATTTCCATTGTGGGTAGATTTTATTCCTATTTTAGGAACGTGCTGCGATCTCTCATCTTTCTTGAATTCCTTACCTTCATCCTTGATTGTTTTTATCTACCATCCTAGATACGTCCTACCTAACTCTATATCTATCAAGTGTCGAGAGGGATCAAATCTCAGGTGCAAACCACTTTTTTGAAGTGAAAAACTAGGAGTAAGGTTTTCACCTCAAGAGATGGTTCCTCTTGACACTTGCTAGATCTAGAGTTAAGATGAATCTGAAAGTGATTCGATCATGTGTGGCAAAGGAAAATCTATCGAGATATGATTAATTATATCAATAATATGTAACTATATATAATATTAATAATCATTTTAAATGTGCTAAATATATACGAGATTAACCTGGTCATTTTTAATTTTAATTTTTCTTAGTTACCTCGGTTGGTGAAATGATAATGTTGTTGATAAATTTAACAGTGAAAAATGATGAAATACATTTTTTGGTACAGAAAGTGACAATAATAGTGTTGAATGATAGAAAATGTGAATAATAAGAATTTAAGTCGTTACAAATAATATTCATTGTAAATATTCCCAAATTATTTTATTCTACTATTCTTTTAATCACCCTTGTTAGTTTTATAAATGCTTTATATATTGCTATGTAAATGACAATTGAAATCATAAACCATTTAAATCTTTTGGCAGAATGTGTAGTAAGCATCATACCTTGTCTCTATTGCTCCGTATTAATGGGTTGATTATTACTACTTACAAAAATCATGTACATTGTCAATAATTGTTTGTGCCTACAGAATAAATACACATGCTGTTAATCCAATCACTTTAAAAAATTAATGTGTACCACCATACATCCAATTACATCAAATCGAGAAATCAACTTCTACCATGATAGTATTAATGTACAGGAAATAAAATAAGGTAAACTTCTTCTACACTCAAATATGATTAAGAAATATGATTAGAAATCAACCTCCAAACTCAAATGTGAATCTAGTGCAAGTAAGAAAATAGAGTTAGAAATCCAACATCTACACTAAAATCAATGCATTTAGTGAAAGAAATCAAATAGGATTAGAAATCACCATCTACTGCCCAGAAATAAATGCATTTGGGCAAGCAATCGGAATAGGATTAGAAATCATCTACATTGAAATCAATGCATCTGGTGCAAGCAATCAAAATAAATATTTATAAACAACTTTCTTCTTTGAAATCAATGCATGCTGTAAAAAAATGAAGCAGGGATTAGAAATCAACATCTACCTCCAAATCAATGCAACTAGTGCAAGTAAGCAAATAGGATTAGAACAAAAACACCCTTACTTTGAAATCAATAGATTTAGTGTAAAACAAATAAAGCAGTTAGAAACCATCACCTACATTGAAATCGTGCATTTATTGCAAAAATCAAATAAGAAAGTGCAATCAAATGATGAAATAACGTAAACATTAGAAATGTGCATAGTGCAAGAAATCAAATAGGATTAGAAATAACCATCTACACACTAAAATAAATGCATTTACTGCAAGTAATCAAATAGGATTAGAAATCATCTGCATTGAAATAAATGCATATAGTTCATACAATCAAAATATCATACAGAAATAAATATATACACACTAAAATCAGTATATTTTGACAAATAAATGAGATTATAAATAACAATCTACACTCAAATAAAGGCATCTAATGCAAGAAATCTTCTTCTCTCTCTCCCTCCTTCTCTATCTATCTCCCTCCATCTCTCCTTCTTTGTATCTCTATCTCACCCCTGACTGATCCTCACTCTCTGCCTCTGTCAATCTCTCTTGTCCCTCCTCCCTCTCTCATCTCTCTCTTCTTCCCTCTCTGCCTTCCATCCCTCTCTGTCTTCCTTCTCTCCCTCTCTCCCCACACCTATCTCTCTTTCTCTGCTATCCTCTCTCCCTCTCTGTCATATTCATATCACTCCCTCTCTCTCTCCACCTTTCTCTCTCTATGTCTTTATTCTTACCTCCCTCTCTCTCCCCGTCTCTCTGCCTCTGTCCATCCTCTCTCCTTCTTTCTCTCTCCCTCCCTCTCTCTATTACCTTTCTTTATTCACTATGTCGCTACCTCTCTCTCCTTCTCCCTGTCTCGCCTTCTTTATCTCTTTACACCTCCTTTACTTACATACAAATTCTCTCTCTATCTCTCCCTTGTCCTTCCCTATCTCTCGCCCTCTCTTTATTTTCTCTTTATCTACCCCTACGCCCGCACACTCTCTGTCCATCTCTCCTTGTCACTCCCTATCTCTCACTTCTCACTCTCTGTCTGGATGTCTTCTTGTCCCTCTCCCCTCCAAGTCTCTGTTTCTCCCTCCCTCTGTCCTCTCTCTCGTCACCCTCTCTCTCTCTCTCTCTCTCTCCCCCCAATACTCTCGCTATCTCTCCCTCACTCTCTCTCTTCCCTCCAATACTCACTATCTCCCTCCCTCTCTCTCTCTCTCTCTTCCTCCCTCTCCCCTCTCCTTCTTCCCCATCCATCTCTCCCTTGTAGCTCCCCCTATCTCTCCACCTCTATCCTCTATGTCTTTATTCTTCCCTTCCATATATATCTAGAGTTAATATATATCATAATATAAAAAATTTAATATTGCATTAATCCAAAGTTATTAATTTAAAAATATTACAATATAATATATCAATATGAATATTATATTTAATATAATAATAATATTTTAATATTAATTAGAGTTATGATATTTTTTACCAAGGTATTAATAATAATTTGGCCCATGGTATTTGGGCCATAGGATTCACACAAATAAAACTATTTTTTTGAGGTACCAATAAATATAAAGCGGACTATAGAGTAAATATGAAAAAGAGTTTTATTTATTTACCATATCTCTAATTTATTTATATTTTTATTTATTTACCAAAACCTATTTTATTTACCATGGGGTGCAACCATAAAACACAGTATATAATTAGATGTTGATTACTAATCCTATTTGATATATTTTTGTTTATTTATCTTACCTCACTACCTCTTTTCTTTATTTATTTCTAATATCTCTAGTTTATTTGTATTTATATTTGTTACCATACCTTTATGAGTAAGTTAAAAAGAGTTTATTTTTTACATACCTATTTTGAATATGAGTAAGTATATGAAAAATATTTTATTTACCCTTATTCTCAGTTGCTTTATATGCCTTTTATTTATTTACCATTATATTTTTATTTATTTACCATACTTCTTTTTCTTGTTAGAATGTGTGTTCTTAGTTATAATTAATTGATTTTAAAATGTTTACTTACATTACATCTACACATGTTCCCTACACCTCCCATTTCAAATTTACACTTACAATACTTCCACACATAGCCTTTATAATTGGTTGTGAACC
This sequence comes from Pinus albicaulis, assembly GCA_034641835.2. Taxonomy (NCBI): domain Eukaryota; kingdom Viridiplantae; phylum Streptophyta; class Pinopsida; order Pinales; family Pinaceae; genus Pinus; species Pinus albicaulis. Next base: position 849,151,847 of record CM076574.1, on the reverse strand, counting down.
CCTCTCGCCAGAGTATATTGGGTGAAATCTTTGTGTTAAACTATGATTTGCATCGGTTTCCCAATTGAGGTTCTTCATAATGTGTTAAGTTAACAAGTTTGCATAGTTTCCCAATTTAGGTTCTTCAATGGATATTGCCCCATGCCACTGGTTATTTTTATAAATTTGTTTAGGATGAGTATTTTACTTTGAAAATGCTCTATATATTCTTCCTTTTTAAATTTTAAAGAGTTTCCTATTCCATGAAATGTGAAAAAATGAAAATTGTGTTTTATTTATTATATAATCTAAATAATCTAACCTCATGCACAGAAATTCCACCATACATATAAGTGGAAAAAGAAGAAAGCTTAGTGATTTTTTCATATGGCATTGTTTTTCACACTAGCATATTTCATGCACATCTTTCATAAGAATCATAAATCAGTAGGCATCGTTTTAAAATCACTCAGAATAACTAAAATAAGTGAGTCTTCACATCATTTTACGATAACAATAATTAATTTTCCATTTCAATTTTATTTTAGAAAGTGATATGCACGGGCTATAAATTTGAAGTTGAATATGTTTGTTTTAAAACTATAAAGGTACTATAAAGGACTTCCTAAGATAAGCTAAAGACAAGAGTTAGGTATAATTCTTGAGGGTAAACCATGGCAAACCACATTTCAAGATGTAGTGTGATTTTCCTAAGATACTCCGCAGACGATTAGGTATCTTGCTACTAACTTAGCCATAAACAAGCTCACTCAGATTTAAAGTTTAATATGGTTGTTTTAAAACTATAAGGTATTATAAAGGCTTCTTGAGACTACGGACAATAGGTCGATAAATTCGAGGGTAAACCACAACAAACTTGTTTCGGGATGTGTTGTGATTTGCCTAAAATGCCTCAAGATAATGGATATAACACTGACCATAATAGATTTGGTTTAGGACGTGTGCATGTGGAAAGATGCCAACTATGTATAGCTTTATTCTTTGGGCTTGGGGAGGTTTAAGGTGTGGTAACCAATGCAAATAACACACAAATGATATGATGGAATCCTCGAATATCAACCCTGTCAAAGATTGTTTTCTCTTGCTAGTACAACTAGGGTAATTTTGTGGAAATCTTTGTAGCATCAACTTTGTTCTAGTTGACTGTGGGAAAAAATACAATGGTTAAACAATTTATTTCACAATAATAAAATAATATTAACTACAACGATCTTATTCAAAAGTCCAACACCTTTACAAATAATTAAATAAACAATCTACATGTCACTTATTATAAAAAATAGCTTTGCAATACTACGGTAGCATTGAATAATCATATGTAAGCACGTAATCCAAACAACTTTTGTTAAAACATTATAAGCTATGGATCAGAGGTTGTATTTAGCTATATGTATACAACTTCTAAAAGTTTATTCAGTTATGTTCAGCCTCAGGCTATACCAAAACCATTACATCATCAGATTGATCTTCTTATTTAATTGCAGTTTCACTTTTGATTTCGGATCGAGTTTCAGAAATTCTCTATACAGAGTTATACGAAGCGTCAGTGATCCTCTTTTTAATACAAAGTGAGACATTATGCGGATGGAGGAATCGAGCTGCAGTCATAAGCATTAGTTCAATGTGGGCATATGTTGCAGTGTGAACTCCTTTAGAAGGCAGGAGACAGCAGTCCGGTACCGGATTTTCTCTATAAAGAGTGTTTTTGTTAAGTAGTGGAAGAAACGTGTGAAGAAAAAACAGGAAGCCACGTAGTAGAATAGGAAGAGCTGCGTGTACAGGGCTCCGAAGATTGTGGCCACAGACTAGGACTCCAGAAGATTGTGGTGAACTCCAGTGAAGCTGCATGTCAGGGATTAGAAGATATGGATTGCCCTCCACCAAGAAACCAATGTGTGATTACTGATCCAATTGATCCCGACGCACTCAACGTCAAAGCATTTAATTTTAACAATAAATATACCTTCATAGCTGCTAGCATTAGTCAAGCATGTCAACAATTTCTTATTCATATGCATTTTAAACCTATTGCAGTCTAAGCTGGAAAAGACTAAATGAATATGATTTTTATTGGTTAACAACGAAAGCTTTCATTATTAATGACTATGTAGAGCAAAAGGAAAGCAAATGTCATTACCAAAGTTGGGTTAAAGCCTTATTTATCTACATACGGCTCAGAATTTCAACACAAATCAATTACAATAGTTCCTGCTACCTACGGTAGGGACTAATAATCTGAAGAAAACATAATTTTATGTATATTGTGGAAAAATATGTTACTTATAATAATAAAACAATAGATGAATCAAAACACTAAGTTTACTAAATACATTAAGGGTAGAATAATGGGAGGAAAAGATACCAAATAAATATCCCAAAACTTACCTTGGAGAAGATAACATGACCATGATGGGGGTCTAAAACACACCATGTTGTGGGGAAAGAATCTGTTGGATTTCTTTTCATGATCTCATTCTTGAACAAAGAAATAACCACAATGCACATAGAATAGCTATGTGCATGTTTCCCACGTCTATAACAATATAATATAAAGCTTGAACACCATATAAGATGCAATAGTTTTTCAATATTGAAATGTTCCTCCTATCAATTGCAATGCCCCATCAATTATTAATATGTAAAAATGTATAGTGTGTGTTCTTGAACACATTTTATTGATAAGTTATCACGACAAGAGATAAATTGATATATTTTTGAAACTAGCTCATGCAAGTAGGACCAAAGCTTGATGGATGACTAGCATAATTCCTTTGAAATAACTACACCAAACTAAAATAGGAAAATTTTAAATTTAAAAATAAATCAAAAGTGAACCATTAAGAATTATGTCAGATTTAACCAAAATAGTTCCTAGACTAGATGGGTTAGCTCATCTCCATGTCACAGTTTGCCACATAAGACATTGAAGCTTTCCTATATGTTTCTTGAATACATGCATAAATTCTCACAAATTAAATGCAAAGAAAATATCCGAAGTGACTTGCACGTATTGATACATGGGGAAATTCTCAATACTTGGTTGAGTCTGTTCCACCATGTTCGACCTATCGTTTATTTTCTTCCCCTTTAAAAAAAGGGGAAGATTTTGTGTCTTATTTAGTATTTCAACAGTATGATTGAATAAGAACATGTTAAGCCTACAATTTTAGTTCTACTTGATCCTCCTCTTGAGCCATATCATTTTGTTTTCTCTCCATTCCTCAACATCCTTCACTTTCTTTCTCATCTATTTATAATTTTCCTCTTGACTATTTTTTTGATGATCTAAAATAACATGATTTGCTAGCTATTACCTAGCTTTGACTTTTGAAGTATTCATGAGATGGTTCATCAAGATTCCAAAGAATTTCATACTTTTAGTTGTTTGATAAAGAATGAACTTCTTGAGATGACTTTGGATTGGAGAAGATCTTTTTGTCCATAACCTTTTTGCTTATTCATCTTTTTGAACTCAGTTCCTTTCCTTATGGTTTCTTTGATTGCTTCAATGAGAGAGAGATATTCATTAGTTTTTGGATAACTTTTAACAAAGTTTGCACTTAAAAACGTATAAGGATACAGCTACTACAATAATTGTTACTATATGTTTCTTGTAATAATATTTGCTACTCTTGTGATAAAAAAATAAATGTTTTAGAGGTATAGAAAGGTATTTTTAGAATACTAAAATAGGAAAGTTTGAAACACTATTTTTTTGCATAATCTTGCGATTTTTGACCCATAGATATATTATAGCATATTATACATAAATTATAAATAAGTGTTTATAGTAGGTAAAGAAATATGAGTTAAATATGTGTTCCATCACACAATAAATGGCATGTAAATATGTATATATGCTTAGTGTGGAGCTTAAGGCCAGGCCTAAATTAGTGAATGGTTATGCATGTGGTTGCAATAAGTATGATTTTCATGTACCACATGTTTTATATCTTCGATGGTATATTCAAGATATGTAAATATATATTTGAAGTTAATATAAAGGCCTAATGTTGTTGTGGACGGGAATAGAAGGTGGCAATTCATTGTAGAGGAAGGAAAGAAGGTAGAAAAGCATTATCAAATCTATGTTTGTAATTCTACTCTTATATATTTATTTAAAATTCTAATTTAGGTTTATACTATGTTTGGATGAAAATGGTCTAGAGTCCCTATTTTAATAGGTTTATGCATGTTAATTTATGTTGCATTCTTTATTGCATACATGTATGAATTCGAATGATGTTAAATTTTTAATGGAATCCAAATTTAGATGGAGATTTATGAAGCAGGTCATCCCTACCCCTGTGGGTTGGGTGATCCTTTGAATGAGACACATAATTTTATCTTATGTTTGACAAACTATGGGATAAATGACCTTATGTTTTTTGAACTACATAAGATGAGAGCCTAAATGTTGCCCAAAGGACAACCAAGATGATTTTGTTTTAAGCAGTGAATACATACCACAATGTTTAATCCTTTTCCAAATATAGAGACTAAGAAATTATGTCCGTTCTCTCACTTGAATACTAGGGAAGTGAGAAAATGAAAAATGAAAATGCGAGAGCATAAAAAGAGATTATACAAAATATTAACATCAATAAGTAATTATCCTATTGGAAATATTAAAATCAAACTATATATAAAATTCGATCACTTTAAAATCAAAACATCACATGGAAAGTCACAATAACTTTTTTTTTCTTTTGAACTAAAGTCAACAATAACAAATTGTGAAAAATTTTAGAAATTAATTATATAAATGTTTTAATTTTTTTATGTAGTTTCATATTATGGTTTAAAAATCTCATGAGATGTAACTTAATTGGTAATCACCTTGTTATAAAGTAATATGTAAAGCATGAAATTCAAAGTTTAAATCTCTATAAATTAAACCAAAAAATATATAATTTATATTTCATTAATAATTTTTAATTAATAAAATAATAAAAAATAATATATATATATAATCAAATTACTTTGACTTGCAAATAAAAAATACTCCCATAGGGACTTAAAACACAATGACATGGTTCAGTGCCATTCTTTTCCAAAACAATACATGAATATATGGATTTGAATGGGATACTTTAATTGAAAAAATATAATAAAAAACTACAAATCAATCACTTTTAATTTTAACCTATATAGTGGCCCTTGCTTTGATATTGCAAGGGATGACAGAAAAACACATACATTATTTGTCATAAATTCTTATATGAAGAATGATGTATCTCTGGGAGTCATTGAGCTATATAATTTTCATCAAAATCATCTTTTCTTTTTTCATGTGTAAACCTCAAAAACGTATTAGATAATACATAACAAAATGGACCAAAAACATCATATTTATTTTAGCATTTTAAGTTCAAAGTTGTATAGTATAATGAATACAACTACTCTTTTACAACTTATTTGCATTGTGACATGATAGTTGTGATTAAATTTGGAAAGGATTTATATATATATATATATAGGGAGTATATAGGATTTTGTGAATTTATGAATTGGGTTTATTTTATTGGTTAATAAAAATTATTAGTATTCTTGAAGTTTAATTATCGTGAGTGACATGTTCGAGTTATTATCAAGTATATTATTACTAAGCAATTTTAAGTTTATTTAGTTAGTTTTGAGGTAAAGCATCATATTCTCTAATAAAATATAAATATATTTCTAAAATATATATATATATATAGATCTCACTTATACATTAAAATTCAAACTAATCTAAAAATTGTCTATTAAAAACAACTCTTTAAAGCTTACAACATTGAATTTTTCTATTTAATACATATATTTTATAACTTACGGAGTGTAGGCAATTAGTTTGTATTGGTATTTAGTCTTGACAGGTCAGACCTAAACTTTATGGGGAGAGGGGCAGAATTGAGAGTCATGCATGAGGAAATAAACTATCCCAAGGGACATGCGAGCTCGATTGGAGTCTCACATAATTGCTTATGCGCGGTGTGAAGACCCTTTAACGTTCATGAGATCTCCCTCGATGTAAATCCCAATTAGATCTCACACCATTTGGTATAGGATTACCATCCATAATACAACTCACCACTTGTATCGATGTAAGTGGGTTTTAATGATGTGCCTTGGCTCAATAATGCATAGAGTGATGTATGGTGACTTTTGGTGAGAGAAAAGTGTGTGACCCTATGGAAATTCAGTCATTCATGAAGGTTCTAACATGTGAAGGGAAAATAAGTGAAGCCGCTTAGCATTTGTAATAGTACGTAGCTTGAAAGAGACACACAATCATGAAGACATCACAAACTAATATGCAAAATATTTCACAAGTTAACAATGATGAAATAATACAACAATGCACTTTCAACAAGATTCGTACCAATGCAAATGAAAATAGTTCACAAGCATAAGTATGCAATTCAATATACATTGAAAATACATAAGGATCACCTACTATATTCATAACATATGCATGAAAATGTGTCGGATTTAGGCTTTTATTAAAAGTGAAGAAGTTCCAATCATACATATACCATTGAAAGACAACTAAGCCCCAATAGCAAAACATAAAGTCAACATTAACACCCTCAAAAAATATACTCCTTCTATTCTACGGAGAAGCCAAAGGCTCTCTACAAAACTCACAAGCTCGATTCTAAGACTAGAAAGCCTAGCCAAAACCTTGGCTTCCCAAAAGCTTCTTACACCCAGGTTATGAAGATGTATTTATAACAAGGGGTGACTCTTCTTGTTTCCCCTTTATGACTCTGAACTTCCTCGTGACTCTTCAACTTCTTTACAAATGAATTTTCAATCATATTACATCATGACTCTTCACATTCCCCAATTGACACTTGGAATTTCACCTACAAATTGTTTACAAAAAATATTACAATTACCGAACCCCCGCAAGGACAAATTCGGTAGAGCCCACTGAAGAGCCTAATGAAAAAAAAAATTATGTGCTTGAGTTTGGGGGAAACTCTAGCTTGGGAAACTCCTTCTTGTGTCGGTCACGTAATGTTGCAGAGCTTGTACTATGCAACAAGTCCCTCAAGATTGTGTGATGATGTATGGCTGAAACAACTCTAGCCTCCATGGCATTTGGGTATATTGACTTGGAACGAATATGTACTTTTATTTTATCATGAGAAAAGATCATGTTAATTTGGATAGGTACGTGAATGTCTTTTGTATGTTTTATCTCTTCACTTCAAGATAGTGGTGATATGTTTACATTTCTCCAAGTATTGATCTATCGCCTTCTGACACAGTTCCTGGGTTTGGCTTCGGTGAGTGAGCTAACTTATGGGGTGTGTCAGGAATTCACCAAAAATCCACATTGTTATAAAATCATGCATGTCGGGCTTTGAATACTGCTGGCAATGGAAACTGAGGCAACTTTCTTGTTGTTCTAGATGAGTATGTGGACTTACTGTACCGCTCATGCCTCTCATTTTAACATTTTGACCTGCAATTTCCCCTTTGTTTACATTAACCATTCTGCAAATGACATTGTTCTGTATAGCCTTAATTTTTGACAATGTCTCTACACTTAACATGAAAGCCATGCAAGTGGACAATGTTTGCCTTATGCATGTTAAAAAATATCACATAAATATTATGCTGAGGGTCTGCAAGTTTCGATACCTCACCAAGTATCACTACCTTCATTTCCTCCACATGAACATAATGCGAAGAAGAATTCATTATTTCACTTAATTTTGCTCAACCTCTTTCCTTATAGCATGCAATTTCTTTTCCAATTTCTTGTTCGAGTCACCAAATGCCAGAGTTTAAATTTGTTGCACCTACGAGGCCAAGTTGGTTATACTTGGCAATATGATTCTTCATAGTGTCCATATATCATCCTTTCTCTAATAAATGCGGGGAGATGCGAGTCATCCGGACAATGATTCTTACATGTTTGTACAATCTTCACCACGAGTCCTCTTACGGCCAGTTGTCTGCTCCATGTCAGTCAATAAGCAAACCGGAACAAATTCCTCTTCCTCTTGGATATAACTTTGGTGCTAGAGGGTGAAGAATGAATCTTTGTAGTATGTTGTGTGTGCTTGGCATTATGTTGACATCTTGATTCTTTGATTTCGGTTCCACCTCCATATCGTCAACCTCTATCAATTCTTAAATCTGCTAAGTAAAAGTGCCTTATCCTTTTGTGTTTTCATCTCCCTCCTCTAGTTGATGGTTTTTTTTCTTGCTCTTCAACTTATTCTTTAGCTATTTCTTCTTTTACTCTTTATCCTCACCTTTGTTCTTCTTCCTACTTCACATACAATTCATTTTCTTCCTTTTATTTTCTTCCTCTAATCTCTCTTGCTCTCCCTCTTCCTCTCTTGCTTCTCTTTGCATCCACTATTCTCTTTCTGTTTTTAAATTCACTTTTCTGTCATTGGATCTCACTTTCATCATATGGCTTCGTTCTCCCTGAGTGTATACCTTCACTCTTTCCTTGTCGTATGGGGTTTTCCCTTCTACTAGTACCTCTTCCGGAGAGTAGCCATTTTAGGAGTCTGCTTTGATTCCACGAAAAATTCAGGCGCTCACAAAATTACTATTAGTATAACAATTCTTCCATGGAATATCCTCTTTTATCCCGGTGAATTTTCTCTTCATTTTTAAAAGTGAATTACGCATAGTGGTCTTTGCAAATGCCAGGGATCGAAGTATATATTAAAGTCTGAGTACGGGTAAACTTCTCACATCACTTGTCCTTCGGTATACGAGACCTTCAAGTTATTGATCTTGTACAATATAATTTTCATAGGCGAGTTGTGCAAGTGCTTTCTTATTCTATGTAAAGTTGTTGACAACAGCAATGGAGAGATTGTAGAAATTCTTTCTGTAATTTACCCTTCATTATTCACTTAGAAAAATGGTAATTTTTGTTCTTTCTCTGGGAAAGTTCCATGAGGTGAGGAAAACCAATTTGCAATCAATGATACTACTTTCATTGCCCCATGTGACATGCAAGGCGGTTCTTACTCCAAATATCATCTGCTCATAAATACAGGCCAGGAAGTAAATCGATTGACTTCTCCATTACTCCTTTAACGTTAATGCGAGAGAAATCTATAGTGGATGTGCACGATAGGATCTCAAGGTGTCCAAGTCAACTCATGCAGGAATGGAGTATGTGCCTTAGTGCATCAAGTAAATATGCAAAAATGTATAATGCGAAGCATGCAGCATGGGAGGATTCACAGCCTTCCATAGATGGACTCTGCTGGCAGGGCAAAAAAAAAATATGACGATTGAACGGTTTCCCCACATTCACAACCTAGCTCAATAAGTTTCGCACCCTTCAAGAAAAATTACTTCGTACTCCCAATCACTGGGTCACATAGCTAGGATAACCAAGAGAGAATGAGCCCTCACAGGCACATGTAAGTATTTGTAGGTGTCTTTCGAAACTTTGATTGATCTTTCACCCAACCTTCTTAATATCCTTCGTGCTCCACATATTTGTTGGGTGGCATAGAAGCATGAATCAAGTGAGTGATTAAAGCAAAAATGATACATTAGACGTATATTCTACTAGAAAACAGCAAGTTTTTTTTCCTACGCCTTTCAGACTAATAGTCTTTACTTCATGCAGAAAAATCAATTGATAACATACGCACATGGGAAGGCTAGATATATGCATGCAACCTTATGTAATCTCTATTGCTAAACATTAATGCATATTTAAATCCTTTAGATATTATTTGAAGCTCTTTGTTAGAAATATTCATTCACCTTTCTTCCATATGAGTCTAAAATTCCTTTTCCAAAAATGTTGGTCATGTCTGAATAAGAATAGAAATTTTATTGGTGTACTTTAAACTAATTCACGATACTTCTTTCTATGGTATCTTTAGTAACTCTTAGGTGTAGAAATTAGCTGAATAAATCACTTATTCAATGGAGATTAACTTTGATCACACATCAATTTCCAGATTGCATGCATAACACATAATCTCTTCTCTGATTAATTGTCACATGCGGAAAGAATAGAAGCGATAGCACATCAATCATACACACATTGCTGCAGTGTATAGGAAAACATAGCTGAAAACCCCGCGACTATAGTATATTATAAATGGAGAAACATACAGCATAAATACATAGTACAAACTCCTCACAAGTATAGTCTACTACTATCTCCCAAAGCTTCTGGCTTAGCTTGGTTTGAAGACAAGTCACGGGTTCAAAACACACCTACTTCTCTCGCCTCTATTAAATCAAGGCTGGTCTAAATAGAGATCCCAGGTTCGAATCTCCAGCTCAAGCTTGCGCAATTTTCATTGACAATTTCCTCCAAGTCTGGTGCAAATCTCATGCACAGCGAATCCATCAGCTGCATCCCTTCATACTCACCCTTTCATCTACCTCTTTCCATGGTCTCTCCCTTTGAGCTTTGTCCATGCCTTTGAGTTAAGTTGATGTGTTCTTTAGTTGAATAATGAAGTTAATAGTGGTAAGACCAATGTCTTGTTCACATAGCTCACATCTCCTAGTGTATTAGCCGATTAAACTAAATACAACTAGTTCAACTAGTTAACTAGAACACCATATTCAATATCAATCAACTCCACAAAACTACTTACATGAGTCAGCGAAGTCTAACATGCAAGTGCCATCAAACCACAGGAACCACGTAGCGATTCCTCACATCAGTTGCATGAGCCACCTCCATGACTCAAAAGTTTGAAGTGCTCAAGAGAGTAAAGCATTGTTTTGAATAAATATTATTAGTGCTTAATATTTGACTTCCATATTTTAGGAGAGGCGATCTAAAAATAACACAGCAGCCTAAAAATAGGTCTATATATTTTTACCAACATGTCATGCTTCAGAATCTCCATTTGGAATAGAATCATTGCTGGTATATTAAAATGACTTTCGACAAAAAAATCATGTGGTCCCCACCTAGTTTAGGTGATCACTTTCCATAAGTCCCCGGAAAAGATATTTGAGGCTCCTTCACTATTCTTGTTGCCATTTCAACACTCCTCTCAACAAAGAAGGGCTGTCTTTGCATCGACATGCAACTCCATGCATTTGCTACTGACCTCTGAAAAGCGCCATGCAACTCCGCCTTACGCTTTCTGTGACTCTTACGAAGCTGAATAGGCTCCAAACAGTGTCGGTGTGAGTGCATCTAGCATCTATCATCAAAGTATTAAACCTACTTTGGTACCAAGCTTGCACATGTCATCGGGGAACTACGATGTTGAACTCTTCACCATACACTCTTACTTCACTTTATCATCGATCCCGCGCTCCGATGCTGCTCAAACCTTGTCCACTTTGATGCTGCATCACTCCAAGCCCGATCTTGCTCTTCTTTGCGCTATGGGCACCTCTTAGCCGGAGTTCAACTCATGAGATCCCTGCCTCCGCGGTCTGCAATCTCCTCATGGGATTCTCCGCTGTCTGCTTCCTGCGCACGGTGGTATAGCGCATGCCTCTCTGCCGTCGGCACGAGGGAATTTCTGCACGGTGGTCTTCCTCCATGATCCCTCTTATCGGCCATCCCTTCCAGGGTTCACTACCCATGCAAAGCACATCCCCTCAGCATCAGTACATGTCTTTCTTGCTGCATACAACACTTGCTCCCTCTCAGAAAGCTTCGGTTGCATGTCTTTCTCACAGCTTCCCAACAATAGGAAGCTCAGTAGTATCCCATCTACTTCAAATCTGTGAAATTCTTTTACTCGAATCCCAACCTTCTTGACATCTGGTGCCTTGTCTTGGAAAGGCTTTCCTTCTAAGACAACTGTACCCTTTATCCTCTAACATTGTTGAGATCCGATTAATTAGACTGGCACATCTGGTAACTCTTGTAAATAACCAGTTTACGACTCCCTCTGAAAGGTTATGTGGTACCATTACGATCGCATTCATGTCCTTCAATCGCCCAACTCAACATGCATACGGGGCCTTTCTCCACCAGTCCTTTGAAAATATTTGCATCTCAGGTCATGTGAAAGGAAGCACCACTATCAATACTTTACAGTCCCAATGCACTAGGCAAACATGCATGCGATCGATGAGAATTCAGCTCAAATTAAGACGAAGCCTCACCGAGCTGCGGTCTGCCGGCACAGCGTTCTTCTTCTTCTTTGGGCAATTAGTGGCGTAATATATGATCGTGGCTGCTTGCGGACATCCATCTTCCATCTGCCTTTCCGGATTCAAGCCTTCTCTTACCCTTGTGTGGCACCGCCGAGGCACAAAGCGTGGTCCTGGCTCATGACGAAGAACCATCTGGTATTTCGCGGGATCTCCTCTTGCACGAGATCGGTTACAGTCTTTCCCCATCCGGAAACAACGCCGACCAAGCCCATTTTATCCTTTGATGTGCACCGCCGCCAGCTCTTTGGCAAACAGAAAAGCGCAAAACTCACCAGATCCTCATCCTCCCATAGGCACACCAACACTTCCCGGCTCATCCCGACATTGGGTGAACCTCGTGGTGCCAGGCATATACATATACACGCAGTGTTCACGGGTCTATCTTTGAGCGCCGAAACTGCGGTCGCTCTTTCTGGTGGGATACGTCGAGCTTTCCACATCAAATATGGAGAAATGGCCTTCCTTATAAACTGAATCTGATGTGATCCTTTACACCCACTCAACGAGGATCATGAGCATTTTGCTTGTTCTTTTGCCACTTCTGTGGCTGTCCGTGATGAGCTTTAGGAATCTCTTTCTCTGGGAATTCAACCCATGATCATATCTGACCTCCAATAGGGTCCTTCCATGCAACATAATTCGAGCACCTTCCAGAGGCACTCTCCTTCTGTCCTGCTTAGATGAAAGACATTTTCACGGTAACAAGAACCTAAATCACCAAACTCGAGATTTCACCCCCACCCAGGCTGATAACTCAATCGCTTGATCTGCCAGAAACAGTATTTCAAATCGATTAAATTTGCATGGGCTTTTACCCGGACCTTTCACTTTCCCGAATAAAGATGAATGCGGGCCTATCGGCAGGTATACGAACTCTGTCAAAGAGAAAATAAAGTTTGCGATCACCATAATAGATCTAAATAATTAATATTGCTCAGATACCATGTAGAAATTAGCTGGACAAATCACTTATTCAATGGAATTAACATGATCACACATCAATTTCAGTGCATGCATAACACATAATCTTCTCTGATTAATTGTCACATCACCGGAAAAGAATAAAGCGATAGCATCAAATCATCACATACATTAATAACTTTACAGATATGTATGCAGGAAAACTTATAGCTGAAAACCCCCTTTGACTATAATTATATGTTACCAATGAAATCATATGCAGCAAATACATAGTACAAACTCCCTCACAGAGTACTCGATTACTATCTCCCAAAGCTACACAAAGAAACTAGCTTGGTTTTGAACAAGTCACAAGTTCAAAACACACATATTCTGCCTGTTGCACAATCAAGGCTGGTCCTAAATAGAACCGAGTTCAAATCTCTTGGCTCCATGCATGACCCAACTCATTACAGTAATTTCCTCCAATTACTGGTGCAAATCTCATACTGTTGATCCTCCAATGAAGTAGCTATACTCACCCTTTCATCTACCTCTTTCCTTTGGTCTCCTTGTTGTCCATGCCTTTGAGTTAAATTGATGTGTTCTTTAGTTTAATAATGAGTTAATAATTAATTGATTAAATAATATTTAATTCCTTTAACTCATCTCTAGTGTATTAACTTGATTTAAACTAAATACAACTAGTTGACTAGTTAACGAAACACCACCTCCATTAACTCCTCTCCAGCTCACAAAAACTCATACATGAGTCAGCCAGAGTCTACTTGCTGCAAGGATACATCAGCCCTGAACCCATGATTCTCTGCTGGGTTACACGACCACACTCCATGACTCGGCCCAGAGTGCTCGAAAGTAGGCATTGTTTATAGTCTAAATATTATTAAGGGTAAATAATATTTGACTTCCTTATTACAGGAGAGGCAATCTAAGAAATGGCTTTTGTGACCCTAAAATAATGAGTCTCATCTATTTTTACCAACATGTCGCATACTTCAAGAATCTCCAACGGGAATCCCCGAATCATGCTCCGTATGTCTAAAAATAGACATAGTCTAAAAATAGACTTTTCGACAAAAAATCACATGTGTGGTCCCCACCTAGTTTAGGTGATCACTTTCCAACTAGGATCAGGAAAGATGTTTCAGGAGGCCTCCTTCACTGTTTCTTGTTGCCATTTTCAACATTAGGTGCCATGGTAACAGTGACTGTTGAAGAGAAGTCCTTTAAACTATGATACATGCAAGAGGAAAAGGCACCCATGGTAATAATACATTAGCTTTTTCAAATCAAATTTCAAAGCAAGATTAGGCAGCAAACACATGGACTCATGAGAGATATTTACCAATTTCTAGGTTCAAGGGTGGGAGACTAGCTAGAGGGATTGCACATTGTGCAGTCTTAGCAACCATTATTATAGCTTGAGGCTTGAGACTGTGCAATGTGTAGTTCAACCTAGGAAATTACACAGAGAGACTTTGCATTGCGTATTCTGAGTGGCCAAGGTGGCAAGACTAAGCCCTGGAACTTCACAATGCACAGTTGAGCCAGACTATGCTATGCATTGCATAGTCTCATAGGCCAAGCTCTCAGCTTGAGCCTCAGACTTTTGCACTACCCAGTTGGGAAATGCAATGAATGGTGAAGTGAAGTACAGATATACTTAGTGAGGGTGTGGGAAACAAGCATATCGAAGTGACAGTGCAAGATAAATTGAATATTTGACTAAGTTTGGATAGGCCTATGTGAATCAAGTGCATAAACTCAAAAAATGGAAGGAAGAACAAACATGCGAGGAGATTCGTTGGAACAATGATCACCGATGTGCAAAAACAAGAAAAATGATGCGACACTTTTGAAAGGTGAATAATAAACTAAATATACACTTATACAAGCTAATATAAGTTAAAAATTTAGCAACCATGAAGATAAATAAGAAAAATAGCTCTCAGAAAAGTGAAATGACAAAAAGAGATAGAAAAATTGGCAAAAGATGACAAAAGGAAAACTCACCCGGAAAAGCAACACAAACACCACAGAAGGCTCCTTGATCTCATTGGGAATGCTAGAGATCCAAGATCAAATGTACAAATTAGCTCTAGAGGCGTCAATTAAATAGATTTGGGTGGATTAGGGTTTATGACATGCATGCCTAGAATCTAGGAAAAAGTGACACTTTGTAGAAATTTATAAAAATAATGACTATGCGACCTTTGGGAAACTAATAATGACTCCTTATTTTCTAGGGATGATTTCTTTTTCTTTTTTTTTCTTTCTTTTTTTTTTCTTTTTTCAGGAAACTTTCCATGCACATTGCAAGCAAAGATTGTGCGAATTATGGGGATTGGGTAACTTCCCAGCTTAGTGCATTGCGCAGTTTCTGAGATCAAGGGATGGACTTCGTAGTTTCTAAGCTTAGTGTTTGGCTTCCATCCATGACTGTGAAATTCACAAGCTCAAGGTTGAGCTGTCATTATGGATTGTGTATTTTCTATCATCAAGGCTAGCTTGGCTTCCAATATTTTGCAGTTTCTAGAGGCAAGCCAAAAATTTCTACAAGGTCAAGTCAGGAGGTTATATTGTGACTTAAAATATCGTATCAGTATAAAAAAAAAGTGAACACAATCACATCATAAAAGACAAGTATTGATCTAAACACAAATAACTGATGATAGTAAAAGATAATCTCTTGTGGACAGAAGGGAAGGATCCAAAATCAAAGCATAGGAAAAAATTTGGAGCGTGGTTTTAGCAGCTACAACACTTGGCGACACACTAGTAGAACTCCATCTCTCTGTATGGGTCTTTTCTCATTCAAAACATGTCTAACTCTTCAAGAAGTATTGTTTAGTTCATTTATCAATGTATCTTCTTTACTTAGCTTGATTTAAATATATAGTACCTACCATTATGTTCATCGTGACACAGTTAACCAAGCCAAGTCAAACTGAGTTGTTTCAATTAGGTATGAGGAATATATATATGCACAAGTAGAATATTTTTCAGAGTTTTAGTTTTCAACTCTAGTGTTTCTCTACTTCTAGGAGGCCTAAACAATACCCCGACAGAGTCACTTCAGAAACACAAACATTGCTCCACTTCTATTGAGCTTGGACAATACCATGATGGAGTTTCTTGTTTCACCCCCGTGTGCATGAACCCTTTCTCTTCTTTCTCCCTTTATTTTTTTTTTCATTTTCTAATAAAAATGTGCATAAGAACTTATTAATTTCATGGGGCGGTAGAGGGATCAAGACTTATTGAGAGCAGAAGAGGTTCATAGAAGGATATTTATATACCTATGACATAATTGTTAAGTTTTTTCTCTCCTCCTTACTCTACTCGACTTAGTTGACAAGGAACAACCAAAAATTATGAAATACTAATTAAAGTATGTGGTACTAGTTAAATATTCAAGAATCATGATTCCACTACGCTTTTTTTTTAAAATAACGCATTTTCCATTAAATTATGATCGACTAAAAGATGCCAGATTCACGCAAATAGAGGGAATAAAATATAACCAAGTGTTGATATTAATACAACTTCCTCGTAGACTTCACCATGCTTTCTCTAGAAGCCAAACACGGTCTCATGTGGAATCTATCCTATGACTAAAAAGAGACGAAAAGAAAAGAGCAGAGTGGGAAGTAAATAAAAAAACAAAAACAAAACAAGGAAAAATAACAGACAACTACTCCTATTCCTCATCCTAACAAATAATAGGCCACGCTTCCATAAAATTAAACTTCCTGTGTAACCACTGACACATTGACCGACCTATGTAGGTGAGGGAATTCATATCAAGAAAGATATTCAAGCATCAACAAAAAAGAAATATAAGGAAATAAAAACCATAAATTTGAAGTTTTAAAATATACATAAAAAAGTATAAAATAAACACACATGCAAGGCATTCTATAGATGCATTATGGTGTTTAGACACACTGTGACTCAAATATATGCAAGAACAAACTTTCAAACCTCGAAATTGGAGAACATAAATAAATAATAAAACTTATGTTTCACAACATTTCTCACCAGGTATGACTCCTGCAATGATTTAACAATAGGATTATGCAATACTGATGGAGGATGTGAAAATTGTGAAACAGATTGATTTTCGATGTGTGCGGCAGAGTGATGAGGAGCCTTGAAAGATACAACATTGTTTTGATCAGAGGTGGAACTGACCTCAAGACTATGAGAACCTGACATAACCATCAACTCGGGCTGAAGTGCCTTGATAACTTGTGGAAGTTCCAACTCATAAGAAGATATATCATCAAAGATCGGTGTCTTAGAAATATCAACAATGGAAAATAAGAGTTGTGGCCAGATGAATCAGTGAAAAGGTCACAACAGCCATGATTATAAAGTTCAAAATCGAAAATACAGGCATCCTCATGATCTAACGAATCATAAAGAGGGGAATACTGGAAACAAGAAATTTCACCCTCTATATCTTCAAAATGATCAAATGATGGATTGGAGAATATTTTTCCTCTCCGCATTCGAATGCAAAACTGAAATTCAACGAGTTTTGAGTGCTATCAAAAGTAGTAATATAATCAGAAGTTAATTCTTCGCAAGATTCAACAGGAATAAAATAATCACGGAAAATTTCAAGGTAATGAGGGAAAGGTGCGAAAGGAAAATAATCAACCTTCATCTTAGATTCTTGTTCAAATGTGGACACCCACACATAGTCATTGTAAATAATATTGCAATTTTTCTTCCCAACACCAACTCCATAAAAAACTTGATCCTTATAAACATCCAAAGAAACAAATGGAATAAGTGAACACAACAACTCACAATCAAGAGGTCTAAAGGAACCAAAGGATGGAGGATCAGGTGATAGAACATCATCGCAAACATCAGATTCATAGTCCAAAATTGCTCTGTAATTCTAAGTATGTGAGGTGGGAGAAAATAGTTGTAAATCAGTGGATGGATTCTAAATTTATCATTAGGGGAATTTTGAGGTCTAAAATGGGCCTCCTAAGAAAAATTTACGTCAAAAATAAACTTTATAAGAACTAATAGGATTCAAGATGATGATGTCAACCATGGGGGATGATTCACCATTTTTTAAGTAAAGGGTAATAAGATTAAAAAATAATAAAATAATAAAACTACTTTTTCAACTCATATTTTCAACTTATCTCTCAAATGTTTTACTCAAATTTCAAGCAGGAGTACTCATTGGGTGAAAATTTTAATTCCTTATCCAAGGTGTACCCATGTTGCATACTTTTGATGGACCCTACTACGCAAAAAATGAGAAATACATAAAAAAACATGATTACAATCACGTCTTTCATGTATTTCTCATTTTTTGTGTAGAAAGACCCATCAAAATTATGTAACATGGGTAGTCCTTGGATGAGGAATTAAATTTTGCATCCAATAAGTGGTCCTGCTCGAAATTTGAGTAAAAACTTTGGGAGATAAGTTGAAAATATGAGTTGAAAAAGTAGTTTTTTCTTTTTTCCCTCTAAAATTTGATGATGTCATCAAATATTACTTTATTATTTTCACTATTATTTTATAGTTTCCTTAGGAGGCCCATTTTAGACCTCAAAACTCCCCTAATGTCCACATCAGCTTGTGGAAATGAAGTTGTTTGGTGAGAAGGAGACATAGAGTCACTTGGAACAACAACTTTGTTCGTTGTAGATTTAGAAGCTCTAATACCATGGTATGTTGGGAGACTTTCTAAAGATTCATATTCATGCGGATTCATTGAAATGTGAACAAGAAATTTAACTTATCTTTAATTAAATTCCAATCAACACCATCTTCTGAAAATTCCAAGAAAAATTTAATGAAACGATTGTGAAAATCATTAAGAGATTCATCGGGTGCTTTTTGCAATCACATAATATTCTTGAACACAGATTTATAATCATACCTATCAAATGCACAATAAATTTCTATGGCAAGACGTTCAAAAGGTTGTATAGAGGTGATGGGAAATGTGTAACACCATTCCCTTGTGCGCCCTCCAAATGTGAGGATGAACAAACTGCACACAACATCCTCATAGTGGATACTTTGATTTGTGAAAAATTCAAGAAAATGAGGGGTGTGCTCGAAAAAGTTTGTTTCACCCTCGCCATTGAATTTTAGATTTGACAAGTCATTAAAAATTCCCATGGGAACTTTCATTTTTTTGGTTCTTGAAAAAAATGTTGGGGCTGAGATATGGGAAGAAGCCAATAATGAGTGTGGAAATTTCAAACAAACTTCATGGCCTCATCTTGTCATTTGGTCCTCCCTTTAGCGCTAGAAATGTTTATTGTGCCAGACCCACCAAAATTCAGGGGATCTCTATGATACGAAGTCCCAATTAGACCTCACACTATTTGGTATAGGAGTCCCATTCGGTATACGGCCCGTTTGTCGATGCAGTGGGTTTTAATAATGTGCCTTGGATGCAATAATACATAGAGTGACATATGGTGGCTTTGGTGAGAGAAAGTGTGTGACCCTACGGAAATTCAAGTGCAATGCATGAAGGTTCTAACACAGGAAGGTAAAATGAGTGAGCCCCTTAGAATCTTGTAACAGTACGCATCTTGAAAGAGGCACACATGCATAAAGAAATCACGAGCTAATATGTGAAATAGTTCACAAGTTAACAGTGAATAAATAATACAAGAACATGCATTGAAATAGATTCATACCAATGAAAACGAAATAGTTCATAAGCATAAGCGTAAGTTAAATAACATACATTACAAATAAAACAATAATAGTCCTACAATATTAACAACATATGCATGAAAATGTGTCAGCTCTAAGCTTTTAATAAAGACAAAGTTTCAATCATACATATACCATTGATGGACCACTAGCCCCAATAGTGGAATGCGAAGTCAACATCACCTTCTCCTCCAACGAAATATACTCCCTCTATGCTATGGAGAAGCCAAGGCTCTCACAAAACTCCCAAGCTCCTAATTCTAAGCCTAAGCCTAGCTAAAAGCTTGGCTCCCCAAAATCCCCTTACATGAGTTATGAGGATGTATTTATAACAAAAGGGGGGTGACTCTTCACATTCCCCTTTGTGACTCTTGGAATTCGCTCGTGACTCTTCAACTTATTTACAAATGAATTTTCAATTACATTACATCATGACTCTTCACATTCCACATTTGACACTTGGAATTTCACTTACAAATTATTTACAAAATAATATTACAATTACTCATACCCACATGACACACAATTGGGTAGAACCAAGTATACAACCTAATAAGACAAAACACTATCATGGTTGAGTTTGGGGAAACTCTAGCTTGACAACTTCCACTTGATGTGTCTTGGTCACATAATGGTGCCAAGCTATGTAATGTACAATGAGTCCCTCAAAATATGTGATGATGTCTGGATGGAAATGGACTCTAGCCTCCATGGCATATGGGTTTATTGACTTGGAACTGATCTATACTTTTTTCATTATCATGAGAAAAATTGTGTTCAATTGGAAAGGACCATCGATGTACTTCTACATGTTTTGTCTATTCACTTCAGGATTTTCTTTAGCAGTGATCTATCTTCACTACTCCAAGTATTGATCTATCTCCTACTAGACCTAGTTCCTACATTGGGCTTTAGTGAGTGAGCCAACTGATGGGACCCTATGGGACTTCACCAAAAAATCCATGTTGTTATACAATCGTGCATACAGGGCTTGAATGCTAGCAATGAATGAGGTGATCTACTTGTTGTTCTAGATTATTATTCAAACATTTTCCTTCTCCAGCTCTGCCTCCTACTTTGTTTTCTTTCCCAGTTCATGGGGTTCCCATTTATATCGCATTGACCATTCATGCACAGCAAAAATGGCTACTTGTACAGTCTTAATATTTTTTACAATGTCTCTACACTTCAGACAAGCCATACAAGTGGATAGTTTCCTTATGCATGGCAAACATCTCCTCAAAACTATTTTGCATGGTCTCTCCAAGTGTCAATACCTCACCAAGTATTGCTTCCTTCATTTCCTCCAGATGAACTTGTGTAGAAGCTACGATCTAAGCTGCTACGCGGAGTTGTTCAACGTCTTGCCTTACAACCTGCAATTTCTTTGCCAATTTCTTATTCTCGACCATCAAATACTTAGTGTTTGACTTTGCTGCAAATGCGAAGGCCAAGTTGGCTACAAAAATGGCATCAAGATTCTTCCTTGTGTCCGCCACTATCACCCTTTCTCTAATAAATTCAATATATGTGAGGTCATCTGGAAAATGATTCTTACTTGAGACCTGTTGTGTGCT
This sequence comes from Pinus albicaulis, assembly GCA_034641835.2. Taxonomy (NCBI): domain Eukaryota; kingdom Viridiplantae; phylum Streptophyta; class Pinopsida; order Pinales; family Pinaceae; genus Pinus; species Pinus albicaulis. Next base: position 849,130,512 of record CM076574.1, on the reverse strand, counting down.
TGGCATAATGTCGACATCTTGATTCTATGGCTATGGTTCCTCTTCCATGTTGTCTATCTCTTTCAATTCTTCAATATGGTGAGCAAGCTCCTTATCCTGCACATGTTTTCTCTCCTCCTCTGGTTTTCGGTTATGTTCCTTCTCCTCACCTTTATTATTCTTCTTGCTTCTACTTCTCTTCTTTTTCTTGTTGACGCTTTTCTTACTCTAATATCCTATTCTCTTCCCTCTTCCTCTATGTTTCTCTCTGCATCCTTTATTTCCTCTTTGAATATACTATCAAATCCGCTTTCATAATAACTATATATGCTTTCATCTTGTGGCCTCGTTCTCCCCTTGGACTGTATGAAACCTTCCTCTTTCCATTTTCATGCTTTCATAATAACTATATATGCTTTCATCTTGTGGCCTCATTTCTCCCTTCTGTTGGTACTACTTCTAGAGTAAATTCCTTCTGCAAAGTCACCTATGAAGTTCCTACAAAAACTGACCGTCTCGGGGGAATTGGAGGCATTATAAAAATTCTTCCATGGATGCTCCTTCGACCAACGAAATGTCCCTCTGTGCCACTAGAAGTGAATTCTCAAATGGTGGTATTTTCAAATACTACAGGGATCGTACGAATTAAAATCCTGAGTGACGAATCCAAAACTTCTCTATATCCATTCATTTGGTATCTGCGACCTTTAGGCTTTTGATCTCGTACAATCCATTTTTCATAGGAAGATTTGGCCAAGGTGCTTTATTCTTCCCATGCAAAGCTGCTAACAACCCTGTGGAGAGATGATATGAAACTTCTTACATTACAAGCTTATCGGTGACATACCTTGGAAAAATATGCAGTGACTTGTGACTATTGAACACTCTAAGGAAGGTGCCATCTGGTGAGGAAAACCAACCTGTGATCTCCGATGCTGCTTCCATTTCCCCATGTGACATGCAAGGTGGTTCTTCCCCAAATATGTATAGCAAAATTAGGAAGTCGTCAATTAGCTTATCCATTACTCCTTTATGGCTATAATTTGAGAGAAATCTGTAGTAGATGTGCATGGTAGCGTCTTGAGGTGTGCAAGTCCAGCTCATGCCCAGGAATGAATTATGTGCACAGATTGCATCCAGTAAATATGCATACATGTAGAATATCACTTTCCCACCCTTGGGATGATTCGGGGCATTTTCTACATGGACTCTTAACTATCATGCAAACAAATATGAGTAGTTGAATGACTTCCTCTCATTCATTACCTAGTTCAATAAGATTTCCCAACCTTCAGTAAAGGTCTCCATGGTATGTTGACTGTAGATTCTGCAAGCTAGAATAACCAAGAGTTGATAGGCCCTCCCAAGAAAAATTTTCTTGTAAGTGTTGGTGGGTATCTGTCGAAACTTTGATGGCTCTTTTGCCTAGTTCAGTCTCACATAGCTATTCGTGGCATTGAAGTATGAATCCATGAGCACTTCTGGATCAGGAAAATTATACATGAGAGAATATTCTAGTGCCAGAAAAGTAGCAATCTTATGTCCACTAGCATTCCTCAAATTCATAGCCTTGACATCAATATGTGAAACAACCCAGCTGATAACATTTTCACATCTAAAGTTTGGATATCTACATGCAACTTTGTGTAATCCAGACCACTGAAAATTAATGTATACCTGTCGGTCCTCTAGATTTACTTTGAAGCTATTTGTTAAAAAAAAATTGTTCACTTTTTTTCATGTAAGATTTGATTCCTTTTCCACAAAGAGCTGAGTGTCTGAATATAATGGGAATTTTACTAGCGTACTCTCAACTTCTTCCCCGGTGCTACTTTTTGTGGTATATTTTGAAGAAACTCTCTTAGGTGCCATGGTAACAGTGACTACTAAAGATAAGTGCTCAACAATTGTGATACTTGCAGGAGGAAAAGGCACTCACGGCAAGAATATATTAAATTTTACAAATCAACTTTCAAAGCAAGATTAGGAAGAAAACACATTGACTAATGAGAGAGATTGCAAAATTATTTGAAGGGAGGGAGATTGGTGATAGGGACTATGCATTGTGCAACCTCGACACCCAATGATGTAGCCCGAGGCTTGAGACTACAAAATGTGAAATTCAGTTTGGGAAGTGACAAGGAGAGACTGCACATTGTGCAGTATCAATGGCCAAGGTGGCAGGACTAAGACCTAGAACTATGCAATGCGCAGTTGGTCCAACATGTACTATTCATTACACAATATTATAGGCTAAGCTCTTAGCTTGTTCCTCAGACTTGCTCAATGCCCAACTGGGAAAGGTAGTGCATGGCCAAGTGAAGTTGTTCAACTGCTCAGAATTATTTTCTTGACTCAACAAATGGAGGAAAAACAAACATGTGAGGAGATTCACCGAAACGAAAATCATTGGTGTGCAAAAACAAGAAAACGGATACAACACTTAGGAAAGGTGAATGACAAACTGAATCAACACTTATACAAGCTAATATAATTTAAAACGCTAGCAACCATGTTGAGAAACAAGCAAAATGACACTCACAGAAGCGAAACGACAAAAAGAAGTATCAAAAGAGGTAAAAGGCGACAAAAGCAAAACTCACCCGAAAAAGTGAAGAAAACTCCACTGAAGGCTCCTTGATCTCCTTGGGACTGCTAGACCTCCAAGATCGAATGAAAATATGAGCTCTAGAGGCATCATTTAAAAATATTTTGGCGGATTAGGGTTTATGATGCACATGCCTAAAATCAAGGAAAATTTGACACTCGGAAAAATTTTCTAAAAAAAGTGATCATGCCACCTTCAAGAAACTAATAATCACTCCCTATTTTCTAGGGATTACTTTTCTCTTTTTATTTTTTATTTTTATTTTTTTATTTTTCATTTTTCGGGAAAATTGCCATGCACACCGCCAAGGAAGATTGTGCAATTTTTGGGGATTGGGTATCTTCCTGACTTAGTGCATTGCACAGTTTCTGAGCTCAAGGGATGGATTGCACAGTTTTTTATCTTAGTATTGGGGTGCCATCCATGAATGCACAATTCTCAAGCTCCTATGGATAGAAGGGAAGGATCCAAAATCAATGAATTTAAAAAAATTGGAGGGTGGTTGTAGCAGCTACAACATTGTAATGATATCATAACGCTAGTGGGGAAATCATTCTTCAATTAAACATTAGGGAACAAGTTATTATGGTTATGAAATTAATTGGAAGTTGAGCAATGAATAATTTTTAACATTTTAATGGAAATTTTTTTGTATATAAATTCCTCTTTAACATCACCTTGAATTGAGATAGCAAATTCTAATATGAATTTTGAAAGAGAATGTTGTTAAGTTTTCAATATTAGGGCTTATACGTGAAGGATAGGATGTGATGCAATTGAGCATGACAACTTTAAGAAACAAATATCTTCATTGTGATTGATTTTGTTTTTTTTCTACATTTTGATAGAGAGAGTAGTTCCACATCAAAAAAATTAATGCATTTGGGGACAGTTCTAGTTGTTTTCACCAATGCTAACTAAAATTTTTGAGGCAATTGAGATACTATATATCCTACATCAACTTCACAGGAGCAATTAATGATTGTTAATTTATTCTAAGTTTTGAGAAAAAAAGGATGAAGCTTAAACTATCCCTCAAAACATGATGCTCAAGAGTGGAAACATGGATGAAGCCATCAAAAAATCATAATGGTTGGGGTGAGGTATTGCTATGCATACAAGCTAGGTTTAGATCCTAGGTGTAAAAAAATGCTTTAAGACTAGTGTAATATTTTAACAACCTTCACTTTAATGGTTGTCCAAATCTAACCATACATGAAATCAACGTTATTTTAAATTTAAAACTTTGTTGACTTTTCCATGATTTAAAATGGTGTATTATAAGTAAGATATGAAATTTAGTTTTTGACTAGAATCCGACAATACAATTTTGAGTATTTTGACTGGAATCTGTCAATAACTTAAGGTGCTTCATTAGCCCAAAACATAACTCTTTCTTTGGTTTCTACTCAATAATGAAACGTTAACCTATGAAAGGATCCAAAAAATAGCCTTTCATGGTCCCATGCAATGCCACCTATGTTACTCAAATAATGAGACAATGGAACACTTGTTCAATGATTTCCAGCTTGCCTAAAAAATATGGGATCCAGAAAAAAAATGCCTTCATGAAAAATTATAAAAATTAAACCAATATAAATAAAATGTTGGAATACTGCCGATTTATACCCTTATTGAATTCAATAATTTATAGAGTCTAGAAACTCTTCCCAAGGTTTATAGTCTAGGAAATTTCGGACAGAGAACAACCAGAAAATATTCAAGGATACCACAAGGCCTTTGAATTTTGATTAGAAAAAAATCTTGGATAAAGTTAATGAAATTATTCTCATATGCTTATGGAATGCTCATGACTAGGATTGTGAGCTAGTTGAAGACTCTATCCTCACTCTCTTAGGATTGCATCAACTAATGGTGACAAATCATGTTATTATATTTCCCCACACCTAAAAAAGGAAAAACCATTGGCAACCTCCAATGAATGGCTTCATAAAAATCAAATTTTATGGTGCATCCAAGGGAATACTAGTTATGGTTGAGTGTTTAGAAGTGAAACAAGAGAAACACAACATATGCACATTGGAGCTATTGGCCATGACACTAACAACACAACAAATATTTATGTAGTTGAAAAAGGAATAATAATTGTAAAGAGATTAGGTATTTAAATACTGATTGTAAAATGAGATTCAACCATAATCATTAGCATACTCAAAATAATCCAACATGACTCCAATCCAGACAAAGTAACAGATAGTTGGAGGTTGATGGCCAACCTGGAAAACATTTCAGAGCAATTGAAAAAATTCAAAGCACTCATCCTCTAACACATATTAAGAAGGGGAAATATGTTGGTGGAAAAGCTTGAAAATCAGGGTCTAATTACACTTCAAAGGCTTTATATTCAAGTTAGACGCCACTCACTATAGAGCAACTAAAGGCGGAGATCCAGAATCTAGCACAACAAGGTATGATTCCCCATAGAGGGTGCACATCAGCAAACCATTAGGTTGACAATGACATTCTACCACCTTAATATACGATGGCCAAGTTTCCCACACCTAGAAACCTACATGTCCACCGTGTCACCACCAACCTCATTCCAGGAAAAGCAAGGGATTTATGGTTTCACATGTATTCGTGCAAAGGGACATGAGTGTCCTCAATATTCGTAGATCTCACACCAATTGAATCAGGCAGGAAATCATGGACCATAAAGGTCGAGAACATCACTATAAGTATAAGAAGGAAGGGAAATATTGTTGTGTAACTCAGCGGAAGCACTGATAAGTTTTCACAGTCTTTAAATTATGGTGACCGCTCCCTTGGCCCAATGTCATGAAACCAACTCACAAAATAGAAGAAAAGATAGATCAAAGACATAGAAATCAACCTCTCCAAGGGGGTAACCTCCTTTACGTTACATAAATGAACAATTCTTGGATGATACAAATGGAAATACCTACTTTATATATATAGGAATCTAAGGGGTCCCAATATAATCATAGCCTAAAAAACAACAATAATGTAAGGGCATAACAATAACAATAGTGGTTTCTATGGGGCACAATAATAACAACATGGGGACTACATGGGTACAAAAATAACAATAAGGGGGTACACTAACAATAACAATAAGTGAACTCACTAGAAAAACCACCGACACCCCCCCCCTGAAATACCACCGACGCTCTCGCCCATGGTTTCCTCCTCCGCCAACCATCTCTTGCCAAGTGTCACTTCCTCTGCCAACCATCTCTCACCACTTAGCCATTACCTCTCACCACTCAATTATTGCCACATATCCTGCCACATCATCAACCCTCCATGTCGCCTATCCGTTAACGTTCAAATATCCCGCGCATTTTATGAACGTTACGCCATTAGTTCTCATGTTCATTTGTTTAATAATTATAGCCCCTACTCCATAAACATTTACCTAGCCATTATACAATCGTATCAGTTGTTATAAAATAACTATGGCATCCAAAATTCCTTTTTTTTGTCTCTCCATTGATTATGCAAGATGAAAGATAAACTATTGTCAGCTATCAACTTTCAACAATGATCTTCATGCATAGAGCTAAATTATTGCAAGTAATCTGGTGCTCAGTCCTTCTCTTTCCAAGCACCCTTTCGTCGAATTATTTTAAACGATTTTATTTTTTCACCTGGTATTTATCTCATACCATGTCAAATTGCAAGGGGAAGGGACAAGCCACTAAAACTAATCTCCTTATTCCTCCAATCTTTGACTTTGAAAAATCCCCTTTAGTAGACACCCAACACAAAGTTGCAGAAACTCTGTCAGATTTTGACCTCTACGAGGTGCATAATTGGGCTAGGAAAAAGTCTTTTGATAAACGTGATGAATTAAGGATCTGGGTATCCTTTCTCCCACAGTTTTTTCCCCTAGAATCACTTCTTTCTTGAATTAATTTTATGTTGTCACCTTAGGTATTTACCAAGTCAAAAGGTTGTCATCTCCCACAACAATGAATTTATTTTGTTTATTTCTGCTGAAAGAATTTTCTAGGCCCTACAAATTGAATATCAGCCTTCCCATCACATGTTTTCTGTTGAAATTCTAATAGAGTTGTATAACAAATTTACATTCCTTCAAAGAGCCCAGATATTTGAATATTTTCTTCCTTAGAAGGTTGAGTTGCCCAAGACCAGTCTCCCATATCCAACTTCCATTTTTCCTGAAATTTCCAAGCAATTAATTTCCATGGTAACCTGACTGTTTAGATACTATACCAATTAGTGGATAGACGATAAAGTGTTAGGATTTTTTTTCTACCTTTTCACTTGATAAACAACCTTTTCTCATTTTCAATTATAGTTAGTTTTTTTCCAATGAAATCCATGAGCAACTAGTTAATTTTAAAGCAGAAGGTGTTTTCAAATATGAGTCAGTACTAGTTTACTTCATGCTATATTATGAGGTAGATAAATTGATCTGAATATGAATGTTAGTTTTGTCGTGATAATTTCATCTTCAGATTTAAAATTTATTTACTGATCTTATGCTTGATGTACATATGTTTCCTTGTTGCTTATGTGTGTCTAACAGGTAATTTAACTGAGTTTTATGAGTGAATTCTGTTGAAATTCAATAAGAAGATCCTAGTGAAAATTATGCACCTACACTAGGATGGAGCCTCAGGATATTTTTAGGTGGAAGTATAATTTTAGATGCATGAGAAAAATCTATTTATAGATTATGCCTATATATATATGCATGAGAAAAGTCTAATTATATATTAGGTATATTTATAGATGTATGTGCGAGTTCTATTTATAGATCACATGCCTATTTATAGATGCATGTCGACTGTTATTATCCCTTAATAATAGTTGGACAATAAATATTAATCTATTCTCATGGAGCACTTGGAATCAATTAACTGAAGTGGAAAACCAGTTAGCTGAAGGAATTTCGAGTTCAGAGGTTGGTTGGTGGGACATGCAAGTGAACTTAGTTGTAACTGAGTGATTTGAAGTTGTAACATAATTGGATGTGTAGTTGTACAAGTTGTAAAGTAGTTTAACTCGGTTAAGTGAGTTAAAATCAGTTGTGCTAGTTGTAACTAAAGAGACACTAGTGAGAGAAAAGTGATTTAAATATTAAATTAATTCACATGCAATGATCTCACATGCAACTAAATATTTACAGTTGTTAACCACATGCATGTCAGATCTAGTGGAGGCCCAGTTGAGATGTAGGTGAAAGGGATATATGACTATTAGTTGTACTATATTGGATTACACTCAAGCAAACCAAAAACACATTGGATATGCTCATAAGGATTGTGCAGTAAAGGAGGGCCTGATTTGCATCGAATTGGAGATTGTAGTCATCTTGGATTGCACAATGAAGGCAGGCTGTAAGGAGGCAGAAATTTGGCTAAGGAATTTTCCAATTTCTACATGACAGTGTGAGACGATTGTATGATGTACTGAGAGCTCTTGGATTAGAGTTTTGTATGATATTGTTTAATGATCCAGATATATACATAATATATGATAGTGGGGTTTTTAGCTTTATATTTTCCCAGTAAAAGCATTTGTGTTATGTGTGATTGATTTTTCTTCTTGATATTGCAATTGGCAATCGTGTTTTAAATTTCGTAGTTATTTTTGTAGAAGCGATTCTTTATTTAAAAGTGGCATATAATTTTTAGATTAGGAGAATCCAGGTAATACATAATTTGTATTAAAATTTCTACATGGTATCGGAGCACATAAGATTGAAATTTTGAAGCATGATCTGAGTTTGTTGGTGGAAAGAATTCAAATTTGCAGAAATATTTTCTTGGTGCTACAGTTGAGTTAACATCGAAATGGATTTCAATGGCTTGCGACTAGAGTATGCACTTGAGGGAAGCTCGAACTAAATTTCCTGGAAGGACAGGATGGAGGTGGTGCTCAAAGATAGAGGTTTGAAGTAATTCATTGACAATGATGTTCCTAAGCCCACTTCGACAGATGCTGCATTACTTGATGCATGGTAAAACAAAGTGGAAAAGGCAAGGAGGATTCTATTGGAAGGTGTACAAGACCACATTGTCTCAAGAATTCATGGGAAATCCACACAATATGCTATGTGGAAGGCTTTGACAGATCTTTTCCAAAGTAGCAACGACCATAGGAAATTGGCACTCAAAGATAAACTCAAGAAGATCAAGATGGAAAAGGGTGACAACGTTCCAAAGTGTCTCACGAAGTTTGTCCAATGTCAGGATGAATTGGGAAGTGTGGGAATAACTGTTGCTGATGATGATTGGGTGAGCTTAGCTTCCTTGGGACTTCCTAAGAGTTGGCATAGTTATGAAGACTCTGTCAACGGACGGGAAAAATTGTCAGATTGGGAACGACTATGGTTGGATCTAGTGCAGGAGGAGTTCAGGCGGAACACCAGAGATGGCTCTTCATCAAAGCATGATGATGAAGAGGATTGTTCTTTGGCTCCCAAGGCAAGGAAGGGTAAGTGGAATAATTTCCATTCTAAATCCAAATCTAAATGAAAGAAGCTGGATTTGTCCGAAGTGAAGTGTTTTCACTATCACGAACATGGGCATCTCGCTTCTAACTATTCGCAAAAAAAGAAGAACAAGAAGGTTGTTGGAGATACAGCTGGTGAGGCCCTTGCCTCAAAATTTGAACTTGACTTCTCCTTGATCACATGCATGGTGTCAAGTGCATTGGGATCAGTGTGGTATTTGGATAGTGGTGCTTCCTTCCACATGACGGGAGATAAGGAGCTTTTCAGCGACTTAGAGGAGAAAGATCTCCAAATGCATATAGAGATGGGCGATGATGGATGATACAGTGTGACTAGCATTGGTACCATTACCTTTAAGAGGGATTCAAGTAAACCATTTCAATTTAAAGATGTTATGCATGGTCCAGGTATGAATAAAATATTGGTCTCAATCACAATGTTGGAGGACAGAGGCTATGACATTGTTTTTAGCGATGGAAAAGCTTTCCTACGACATAAAACAATGGGTCAAGCCAAGTGGATAGCGATTCGAGTTAATAATATCTACAAGCTGGAGGTATATGGTTGCACTGCCATGATGGGAAAGGCAGAAAAAGTGGTGAACCGGGATGAGGGCGAATTATGGCACAGATGATTGGGCCATCTTCATCATGGAGCCTTGAAAGTCATGCAGCAAATATCTACTGGACTTTCAATGGGAACACTTTCTCAGTTAGACAGTGCAAGGGTTGCACCATGGGGAAGTATGTAAAGTCCACCTTTCATGAAAAGGAGAACTGTGCTTCGGTGATCCTGGAGAGAGTTCACACAGATGTGTGTGGACCATTCTCGGTTGCTTCAATAGCAAAACATAAGTATTCTATTATTTTTGTTGATGAATTCTCTCGTAAATGTTGGACCTTCTTCATGCAGAAGAAGGATCAAACATTCTCAAAGTTTTATAAGTTTAAGGCATTGGTGGAGAAAGAGTCAAGGAAGCAAGTGAAGACTCTGAGGAGTGATAATGGTGGAGAATACATCTATAACAAATTGAAAGCCTTCTGTAGCAAAGAAGGAATTTGAAGAGAACTCATAGTGCCTCATAACCCACAGCAAAATGGGGTTGCGGAGAGGAAGAAAAGAATGATCATGGGTGCAGCACGAGCAATGTTGCATGATCAGGGCCTACCAATGCATTTCTGGATGGAAGCATGCAACATTGTGGTTTAAGTGCAAAACTGTTGTCCTCATAGAGTACTTGGCATGAGTACACCTGAGGAAGTTTTCACTGGTAAGAAACCGAATGTTTCACACTTTAATATTTTTTCCTCATCTGTTTATGTGCATGTGAACAAGAATGCTAGGAAGAAGCTGGAGTCGACTGCTGAAGTTGGGATATTTTTGGGGTACACAAAAACACCCCATAATTATCATGTGTATTTTCCTAACATTAAGATGATTGTTATGTGACGGGATATAAAATTTGATGAGGAGAAAGCCATGTCGTTGTCGCTTGAGATAGAGCTGGACTTGCATGTGAAGAAGGAATTGTTGGTTCCAAAAGATGAGTGTCTAGATGTGGATCCACCACAGGAGGAGGTTCATGGAGTGGAGGTGTCCACTCACGCAGAGTGATCAGGACATCATGAATTTTTCTCAAAATTGAATGTGCTCAAAACTGTACCAAACCTGAGCAACTGAGTCGATCTCGTCATTTTGATTCCAACGTCACGAACAGTTTCAAAACCAATGTCGTATGAGGGAGATATCGTGTTCTGATCGATTTTCCAAACAACTAAAATTTTGTGACAGGGGTGGCTCAGATGCCCAGTCAACATGCAGGTACAGTCAACAAAAAGGGGAATCTTCTCAGAATATTTTTTTTCCTCTGAGCCTATTAGGTTTTGCCACATGGCATATTCTGGTTCGTCAGATTTGGTTGTACGTTTTTTTCTGGTCCTATGGATGGGTGACATGTGGCTAGCCTGGAGGCTGCCACATGTCCCATGTACTGTTGATTAAAATTATGGTTGGGTCTGAGGGGTTCAACCCCGTGACCTTCGGCACACCCGCATAGAGTTCCACAAACTCTACTATCACTTGAACCTTACCCCTATGGTTCGCCAACAATATATAAGTGCATATTACGGTTTTCAATAACTTCAAATTTCATTGACACAATTGAATTAGATGTGGTTCCACTTGACATAACAGGTATGGTGTTGGGTAGTCCTTACTTGTATGACAGGAAAGAAATATTCCATCACCATGAGAACAAATACCATTTATTCAAAGATGGCAAGGAGTATATTGTGAGAGCTCATCGCAAGAAACTGGACACATCTTTAGTTAATGCAAGGCAAATGAAGAGGCTAGTCAATGCAAGCCAAAACTTGACATTGATGATGATAAAACAAAGAGATGTTTTACATCATACTTTTCAAAAAAATGTTGATGTATGTAATGATTTGTTTTAGATTGAAAATAGTTTTCTTTGAAAGAAGGTGACAAGAAGTTGCAGCAATCAACATTGGTGTTGAACGGTGTTGAAAACAAGGTGTCAGTGCAAGAAGTTACAAGGGTCAAAGAGATGACAAAGTAGCTTGGCGAGGAAGGCACAGGTTTCAAAAAATTTCATTGTTGTTTTCCAAAAGGCATAGTACAATGGCAAAGAAACTTGGTCAAGAGTAGACACAAGTTCAAGTCAAAAGCAGCTAAAAATTTCCATAAGGACAAAGTGCAAGGTGAGAAATATTCCAAGTTTCCTTTGATTATTGACCAATGTGGAAACAAGATGTTTACTAAAAAAATAGATTGTTGTTCAGCAAATTCAGAAAATGTTCAGCATGACAGTGTCAAAGACAGGAATAGATGGTCGATGGAAAAAAATTTATTTTCATGAAAATCTCCAATTAATGAAAAATTAGGAAAATTTCAATGGATAAATATTGGAAGAGTGAGGACACGGTCTCCTCATCTTCATATTCAGAAATCCAAAGATATTTTGGGGTCCAAAAGCTTCCAAATGGGGAAGTGTGATCAGGAGATCATGAATTTTGCTCAAAATTGAAAGTTCTCAAAACTATATCGAACCTGAGCGACCGGGTATATCTCCGCATTTTGATTCTTGTGCCATGAACGGTTCGAAAAACCAATGTCATATGAGGGAGATATCGCGTTCTTATCGATTTTCCAAAAAACTAAAATTTTGTGGCAGGAGTGACTGGGATGCCCAGTCAGCATGCAGGTACAGTCAGCAAAAAAGGAAATATTCTCATAATATTATGTTTTCTCTAATCCTATGAGGTTTTGCCATGTGGCATATTCTTGGTCGTCATATTTGGTTGTACGTTTGTTTTTCTGGTCCTATGGATGCGTGACATGTGGCCAGGTCGGAGGCTGCCACGTGTCCCCTATATGGTTGATTAAAATTATGGTTGGGTCTAGGGAGTTTGACCCTGTGACCTCTGGCACACCCACATAAACTTATACCAACTCTGCTATCACTTGAACCTTACCCCTATGGTGCACCAGCAATATATAAGTTATATTGAAATCAATTTTGGGGGGGGACCGCCGATGGTCCCAACCCGTCAACAGCCCCAATCGTTATGGTCACCTATTTTAATAAACCATGACAACTATTTTTACCTCTGATGGTTCCATACAACTGTTACCCTGGTGGTTGCAAAGTATAACAGATGTGTGGCTTATGAACGAGGGTTGCAGTCCAACAATTTTATAAACCATAATATCTAGCGGCTCCAAATCCTGTCACATGCACGCAATCCGACAGACATGTCGGCGGTTTCAGGAACGCTGCCACATCATAATTTCGCACGTTAAGTTTAATGCAGAGGTCATGACCACGAGGTTTAAGAGGGGTTAGCATGTGGGCACCACACCACTTAACCTTTAAATTTAATGTGAATAGTAAGAATGGTGGAGGTTAAGTGTGCCATTAAAAATTTGGAGGTTTGGCCAGTTTTAGCTACGGATAAGTGCAGTCCTCCACATTTGGTGGAGGTTCTGTAGGATTGATTAGGAAAATGGCTAGGGAGGTCAATTTGCGACCAATTTGGGTGAAACAAGAGTCTACCTAGACTAATTTGAGCATTCTGAAGCCATTGGTGCATAGAAAAAAGCCATTGGAGGCTTGTAAACATATGCATTTGCAATTTTTAACATAACGAAAAGAACAGACATGCCATTGGGAGCTGGACCAGTAAATGTAGCCCAGGAGGGGTGAACTAATTCATCATGACTATTGTGTAAATCTTATGTGTGGTTTTATTTCTCCATTATACATTGTTTTTCAATGTTATTTAGGTTTATTTACATGCATAAAACTCATAATTTCATCTATGTTTCATGGTTAAATTTCTCAATCCTTAAGTAAATAAATGGAGACAAATTTGTACATGTTTTATGACTGAAAACAAACTTAGCACAACAAACTAATACAGTCCTTTCATATCATAGATCCAACCACCAAAATTGGCAGAAGGTGTACCACAGAAGCTGATAGGCTAAGACTTGATGTTGCGCAGAATGTAGAAGGCCCTACTTCATAGCACAGACAAAGACAATCTCCTAACTAATTTACTGGATACATGGCTTTCATGAGAAAATGTATTGTGACTAAGCCATCTTCCTTTCAGGAAGTAGTGTAGGAGCCCACATGGGTAGATGCAATGGTGGAGGAGTATGACTCCATTGTCAAAAAACGTTCTTGGGAAATTGTTCCAAGGCCGGTTGATAAATCAATGGTAGGTTCGAGATGGATCTACAAGGTAAAGCAAGCTATTTATGGGAGTGTTGAGAAATACAAGGCCATATTTGGGCCCGAGTCTTCTCACAGATTGAAGCGGATTGAATATGAAGAAACCTTTGCACCTGTCACAAGGTATTCTTCCATAAGGACCATCCTTTCTCTCTCAGCGCAGATGGGCTGGGGCATTCATCAAATGGATGTGAAGGCTGCGTTTCTCAATGGGATCACTGAGGAAGAGGTGTACATATAGCATCCTAAAGGATTTGAGATCTTCAGCAACTATTCGCATGTGTGCCAACTCAAAAGATCATTGTATGGGTTGAAGCAAGCACCCCATGCTTGGTACACTCGGATAGACAACTATTTCACCGAACTAGGCTTTACCAAAAGTGAGGGAGATGCAAACCTATACCAAATTGTGGTGGAGGGTAAGATTTTAATCATTGTTCTTTATGTTGATGATTTAATATTGACTGTTGATAAGCAACTGATACACTCATGCAAGGAGGACCTTGCAAAGGATTTCGATATGAAGGATATGAGCCTCCTTCATTATTTACACGGATTGGAAATATGGCAGCGAGATGGTGAACTTTTTGTGTCTCAAGGCAAGTATGCAAGGGAGATTATGGGTAAGTTTCACATGGAGGGCTGCAAACCCATGGATACTTCTCTTCCAAGAAACTGGAGGAAAAAGGATGCTACATCTTGAGAGGTAGTGGATGCTACTATCTATTGAGAGTTAGTGGGTTCGCTAATGTATCTAGTGAACACAAGACCAGAGATTTTCTATCCAATTAACCAGCTAAGTCAAGCGATGGTTAAGCCTACCAAGATCTTTTGGAAGGCAGGCAAGCCTGTCCTAAGATACCTGAGGGGCACATATGAGTATGGCTTATGGTACAAACAGACGGATAAGGTGAAGTTGCATGGCTTCATGAATGCAGATTGGGCGAGAAGCCCAACAGACAGAAAGAGCACATCAGGGGGGATCTTTAGTATCAGATCTATAGATGTTTCTTGGTACAATAGGAAGTAGAGATCTGTGGCACTCAGTTCAATAGATGGGGTACACATGGCAGCGAGTCAAGCTACATGTGAGGCAATCTGGATGAGAAAGATCTTGGTTGGTTTGTTTGTTTCTCTTTTAGATCCAACAGTGATTCATTGTGATAATCAGAGTTGCATTAAAATCTCGATTAATCCTGTGTTTCATGATATATCTAAGAATATAGATATCCGGTATCATCATATCAGAGATTGTGTGCAGAGGAAGATCATTTTGCTTTAGTACATTCCTACGGAAGATCAAGATGTAGATATTCTGATGAAGGTGCTCACCGGGAGCAAATTCGAATACCATAGAGACAGGATCGGGGTGAAGGATAATCCCTTTCTTTTTGAGAGGGAGTGTTGAGATTCAACAAGAAGATCCTAGTGAAAATTATGAACCTACACTAGGATGGAGCCTCAGGCTATTTTTAGGTGGAAGTTATCTATTTTTAGATGCATGTGAAAATTCTATTTATAGATGATGTCTATTTATAGATGCATGAGAAAATTCTAATTATAGATGAGGTCTATTTATAGATGTATGTGTGAGTTCTATCTATAGATCGCATGTCTATTTATAGATACATGTCGACTATTATTATCCCTTAATCATAGTTGGACAATAAATATTAATCTATTCTCATGGAGCACTTGGAATTAGTTAACTGAAGTGGAAAACCAATTAGCTAAAGGAATTTCAAGTTTAGAGGTTGATTGGTGAGCCATGTAAGTGGACTTAGTTGTAATTGAGTGATTTGAAGTTGTAACAGAGTTGGATGTGTAGTTGTACAAGTTGTAAAGTAGTTTAACTTGGTTAAGTGAGTTAAACTCAATTGTGCTAGTTGTAACTAAAGAGACACTAGTGAGAGATTAGTGAATTAAATATTAAATTAATTCACATGTAGTGATATCACATTCAAATTAAGATTTACTGTTGTTAACTACATTCATGTCAGATCCAACGGAGACACAGTTGAGATGTAGGTGAAAGGGACAGATGACTATCAGTTGTACTATATTGAGTTACACTCAAGCAAACCAAAAAAACATTGGATATGCTCATGACGATTGTTCAATCAAGGAGGGCCTATTTGCATTGAATTAGAGATTATATTCATCTTGGATTGCACATTGGAGGCAGGCTATAAGGAGGAAGAAAATTTTCTAAGGCATTTTCCAATTTCCGCAAGACAGTGTGAGATGATTGTATGATGTACTGAGAGCTCTTGGATTAGAGTTTTGTATGAGATTGTTTCATGATCCATGATATATACATAATATATGATAATGGGGTTTTTAGCTTTATGCTTTCCCAGTAAAAACATATGTGTTATGTGTGATTGATCTTTCTGTTAGGTCCCTATAATACTAGTATAGTCCCTCATTATTCTTAGTGTAACTCCCTTATTGTATTATTGTACCCCTGTAACCCCCATATTGTTATTATTGTGCCCTTAAATTATTATTGTTAGGTCGGATATGATTACATTGTGGCCCCATGGACTCATATATATATATATAAAGGAGGTTTTGTAATTTGAATCATCCAAGAATTGTTCATTCATGTAATGTATTGGAGGTTTCCCCCTCGAAGTGGCTTATTTCTAAGGCGTTGATATCTATTTTCTTCTATTTTTGGAGTTGGTTTCACAACATTTGGTATCAGAGCTTTGGATTCTAGGGTTTCGCTGCTCCAAACAGGTCATTGTGGAATTTTCACCATAACGTTATTTCTACAAAGGTTCAGAAGCTGAAATTTTTAGGATATGAAGCCGAAATCTTGAGGAACATCATCGCAAAATTTCAGAGCTTCATTCATAAAATTTTTGGAGATATGATCTGTGGAAGGTAGGGCTTTTTGCAGGCTTCTAAATTTCACTTAAAAAGGTCATCACAGCATGTGCGCTATAAATTTGTTTCTACGAAGGTTCAGAAGCTGGAATTTTTAGAGCACGAAGCCGAGATCCTAAGGAACATTGTCCCAAAATTTCAGAGCTTGGTTCACAATATTTTCGGAGATATGATCTGTGGAACTTAGGTCTTTTTCAGGCTCCCTAATGTCATCTCAACGAGGTGATCGTGGGAAAATCTTCATAACTCTCTCTCTGAGCATTAGATTGGAATTATGTAAAAAGTGACTGGAATTACACAGACTGTAGTTTCCTATCTATAAATTTCAGAGCCAAAGGAGCAAACAGTGACACGTGGCAAGTCATACAAGTTCGCTCTATTGAACCAGTCCATAATTAGGTCATTGTGGGACATTGGACATAACTTTGCCTTGAAGAATCCAAATCAAGTAAGACTTGTGGCATTAGAAAGAAGCTTCATAGGAATACTACAGGGCCAAATTTTAGATATTGAGGATCTACAACTATAGATATAATTCAATTTCAATATAGAGCTCTGCAAAAGCAAGTAAAAGGTGTGTATTTTTTTTTCCTGAATTGCATAAGTCTTGTTTGAAGAATCAAGTTGAATTGATTCCAAGGGCATATTGTAGAATAGATATCAGTATTGGTTTCTAAAATGGCCCCTAAAAAGAATTTGACACCCATTAAGCCTTTAGAAGGCTCTACTATGACTCATGAAGATGAAGAATGGCAACATGACATATCAAAATTACAAGAGCAGGTGCAACAAATTTCGCTCTTGCAAAGAGCAAAAAAAAAATGACATGGAAATTTTGAAGAAAGGTGTGGAATCTAAGATGGATGGTTTGAAGAAAGGCCTGGAATATAAGATATATGGCATGGAAGCTGGCATGGAATCTAATATGGATGACATGGAAGCTAAGATCGATGAAAAAATGGAAAACATGAAGAATGATCTAAAAGTAGACATGGAAGGTTTTACAAAGTTGATTACAAGTGTTTCTAATGGTGAAAATATAGTAGAGAAACTCATGATGAGGTAGAAATAAATGTTAATCCGTGATTTCATAAACTCTAATGTTGGTGGAAGAACCACCATATTCCAAAAATGGATATGAGGAAGTTTGATGGAAAGGATACTGTAACATGGATACTACGGATAGACAATATTTTGATCTCCATAATGTGCAAAACACACAAAAGGTACGCATTTCTATAACTTTACATTTAGAGCTAAAAATACATTTGTATGGTACAGTAACTTCTCCCATAAAATTTATGTGGTGTGAATTTTATGGAGGAAATGATAACATTATAGGGATATAAAGAAACACCTTCTTTGGCAATTGATAAATCTCATAAAAGGGTTTAGTGGGGGAACTGAGGACTTCCAAAAATTGAATATAAGGGTAATTAATATTGAGAGGAACAGGATTGATCTCTTCATAGGTACTTTAAGGATAACATCCAACATGAAGTTTGCATTTTGGAACTGATTCATTAGGCATTAGGTTGGCAAGAAAAATTAGTAAAATTATGGCGATAAGGAAGCCTACCTCCTTCTACAATAATTAAGTGTTTCATAGATTTCCACAACTTCTACAAGGTTGACTGCAAACAATTGGAGAAAAAGAGGCAAAGGATTTACAAGATTGTGATAGCAAATACTAAAGATCATAAGTGTGCTTAGAAAATTCATGCCACATGGGTTGAAGGAAGAAGAAATGAACAAGAGGATATACACTAGGAACCAACCTAGAAGGAAGAAATGGTACGACCATATCGTGTAATGCATTGGCAAAATTACCACTCTCAAAATCTCAAGGTAGAAGGACATATCAGAAGAAAAAATTAATGGTATTTGATTGATTCAAGTAGTACCCATAATTTTATTCATTATGAGGCCAATTTGGGTAGTATACCTGCACGAATGTCAAGTGGTAGTTTGCAAATGGAGGAACTATAAATTGCCACAGAAAAATCCCATAGTATCAAGCTAACCATGTAAGAATATGTATTGAATATTACAATGCTTTCCATTCTATTTTCTGGGAAGTTAACTTATGTAGGTAAATGATTTAAATCTTTGGGGACGGTAGCTTTTAATTTTCAAGAACTTTTCTTGAAATTTTTTTTAGAAGAAGGAAGTTAGCGAATTATGAAATTGTTAAGGAGAATCGGAGAAAGATAATAAGCTCTAATGTCATGACAAAGTTTCTAAAGAAAGAACAACGAGGCGTAATTGCCTGGTCACACTCACTAAGTTCAACATCAAAATCATCTATTTTACGAGATCTCCAAAAAGTCTTGGACAATCATTCCAAGGTGTTTGAAACTCCCAAGGACTCCCACCTATTCATGATCACGTTATTTTAACTAAATTCAATTCAGTGTTTCCTCCAAACATGGAACCTTATAGATATCCTTATGTCCAAAGAGTGAAATTGAAGGGAGTGTAGTTGCGAAATGTTAGAGGTGGAGTATAATTCAACCTGAGTCAAAGTTCTTTCTGCTCATGTGGTGGTACACACGAAGGATGGATCATAGTGCATGTGTCCCGGATTATAGGGAGCTCAATAAGCTCACCATTAAGAATAAATTTCCCATTCACAGCTGATTGATGAATTATTAGTTAATTACATGGAGCAATTTATTTTACCAAGTTGGATCTTCGTTTAGGATATCATCAAGTGAATGAGCTAAAGATATTCTGACAACATTTCAAACTCTAGGGTCATTATGAATTTTTGGTCATACCTTTTGGCACTTACTAAATCACATTCCTACATTTCAGGTTGATGAATTCCATTTCCAAACCCCTTCCTTGAAAAATTTTGCTAGTATTTTTGATGATATATAATCTGACGAGGTCTTGGAAGGATCACTTCTTCAACATGTTCTGGTACACTCAGGCAATGTGGGAGAAACAATTATGCTAGAAAAACATCAAATGTATCTTTGGGTACGAGAGGCGGAATATATGGGTCATATTTAACACATCTCAAGGCTGTACAAATTGACCACTAACAGTTAAAACCATTAAGGAATGAAATTCCCACAACTATCATGGAGGTTAAGAGTATTTCTAAGTTGCAGTGAAAACACCTTGTAAGTTTGGCTAAAAATTATGGGAGAATAGAAGAACACCTCTGCTTATTTATTGAAAGATGCATTTTCATGGGCTACAAGCAACTAAGGCCAACTGAACATCTTAAAAAGAAAATGATGTGCTAACACAGTCTTAGCTACACCAAACTTCACAAAAATATTTATTATGGAATGTGATGCCTCAAGAAATGGAATTGGTGTTGTTTTAATGTAAGAAGGAAGACCTATTACTTTTGAAAGTCGTCCAATTAAAGGAAAGTATTTACAAAAACCTATTTATGAGAAGGAAATGTTAGCAATACTGCATGCACTAAAGAAATGGTGAACTTACCTAATGGGAAGACACTTCAGTAAAAATTGATCACTGATAGTATTGCAACACTTTTTGGAACAAAGACTATCTTGAAAAAGCAAAAAATGGGTCACAAATATGTTAGGTTATGACTTTGAAATAATCTACAAAAAAGGAGCTAAATGTTATTGAGATGCACTCTCAAAGAAGAATGAAGAGGTAAGGAAGAATTTCTTTGCCATTTCTATTATCAACGATTGGATATGAAGCAAGAGATGAATGGAAAAGGACAAAGAAGTGTGGACACTCATTCCAAAGTTACCAATAATATATCCTATATAAGTACATCAAGATATATTTAATTTTGAAAAATGATTCAACGGGTACCAAAGATCACTTATATCTTTGTAGATTTACAACTAAAACAAAATATTCTTTTGGAATTGCACTTATCATTAGGAGGACACTTAGAGATTTTTAAAACTTACCACAGGGTGAAGAAGAACTTTTTGGGATGAATTCAAATCAATATTCAAAAGTTTGTGGTGGAATTTGAACGACCAGCAGAATGAGTTGAGACAATTAAAGACCCCAGGTCTTCTACAACCTTATCGATTCGGAAGTCAACGTTAGGAAGGAGATTTCAATGGATTTTGTATAGGTTTACCTAGTGAAGGAAAAGTTTCATCATGGTGGTAGTTGATAGAAAATTACCAAGTATGCCTTTGTACTTCATCTCATCCATTTAAAACGTGGGTATATTCATTTATGGATACAATTCCAAAAGCTACATGGAAACCCGAGGGTTGTGCCGTGACAACGATCAGTTTTTCTTGAAATTTTTAGACAGTTATTTTCTTGTTTGGAGTACTCAATTAGCTCATAGCTCATCTTATCATCCTCAATCACGATGGTCAAGCGAGATGAAGTAAATACACAATGTGTGGAAGGATATCTTCCTTGTTTTGCCTGCAGTAAACAAACAGGAATGGGTCAAGTGGTTACCTCGCGGGAATGGTGGTATAACACTTCCTTCCATAATGGCACTTTGAATACATCATCCCACCGTCCATCACATCATCTTTAAGAAGATTAAAGTTCAAAGCGATGGAAGATCACCTTGACATGTAAGTTTCTCAACTCTTAAAGGATAACCTAAATTGCTTCCATCAGAATGAAAACAGACAGAGATCAACACCACAGTGAAGAGAAGTTTTGAAGTAGGAGAGTAGGTATTTTTCGGCTAGCCATACAAACAAATGTCCCTCAGCAAAGCTAAGAGAAGGATAATAAATAATAATCTCCAAAATACTATGGTCCTTACAAGGTGTTGCAAAAGATTGGTACTATGGCATACAAATTGGAAACAGCCCCAACTATTATAGAGTGCATCCGATTTTGCAACATGTAAGAAGGTTATAGGTGAAAATATTCCGGTTCAAACAATATTTCTAGAAACCCAGTGAGGAAGTAAAAATCATATTGGAACACAGACGGTCGAAGAAACAAGAACTCATGACTAAATGGTCAGTTGATATCGATCGAGTGGAAGAACTTACCCGAATATTCTACATGGGAGGATGAAATTTTATACGGAAGCACCCGAGCTACTCGAAGCACGAGGACAACACTTTTTTGGAAAGGGAGAGGGCAATGTTACGGTCCCTATATTACTAAATATAGTCCCTTGTTAGTACATTAGTCTTATTGCTGTTATTATTGTACCCCTATAACCCCATATTGTTATTATTGTGCCCTTAAATTATTGTTAACAGGACGACTATGATTACATTGTGGCCCATGGACTCCTATATGAAAGAGTTTTAATTTGAATCATCCAAGAATTGTTCATTCAAGTAATGTATTGGAGGTTGCCCCATCGAAGTGGCTTATTTATAAGGCGTTGATATCTCTTTTCTTCTATTTTTGGAGTTATTCCACAACACTTTCGGTTTGATATTGCAATTGGCGATCATGTTTTAAATTCCATGAGATTTTTTTAGAAGAGATTATGTATTAATAGTGGCATATAATTTTTAGATCGGGAGAATCTAGGAAATACATAATTTGTGTTAAAATTTCTACAAACTCAAGAGCATAAGTAAATTCAATACAAAAAGCAACAAAAAATACACAACAAACCATCACAATTAATCCATCCTTGAGTTTTGATGAGCTCACCCTCTTGGGCACCATCTCCTTGGTCAAACTGTAGCCAGGGCCTGCAGCAATTCAACTCAATAGTGAAAAAAAAATCACCATTTGTCTGCATCAAATGCTCTAAACATACTCCAATGAGTCCATAATGTCAAATCTATCATAAATGACTATTCACTCACTACGATTTGGCTTTCAAGCGATCTAAGCTTGTCCTTCCTTCCTGGTATTTCAGTTCAATTTTATTGAAAAGTGAAAAAAAACGTTGTACAATTTATCACCCTGCGAAACCTATACCAATGTGTTAACAGCATGCCAATCATCTTTAGGAATGACTCTTCTTGAGCCAAATTGGTGAAAATTGCTCAAGATATGGTGGAATTATTTTCCCAAGAATATATTAAATACTGGAGAGAAGACTCTAGATAAGTCCGACAAATTGGTGATTCCGCCGAAAATGGTGGTGCCTCTAAAAACTCTGCCATAATCTAGGATTTTAATTAATTTTTAATGGCAGATTATGAGGGATAAAAATTGTTTAATTGTGAACTAAGTGCGTTTGTTATGAGCATTGGTCTTAGTTCATGTGGAAGGGTCATGTGGAGAAGGAGGTTGTTTATACTTCCATCGGAGATCTCGCAAGTTCAAAATACGGCCAGCCACCGTGGTTTGTTGGCAAGTTGCTTAGGTAACGTTTGGGAGGTCACGGGTTTGACCACGCGTCACTATACATATATTTTTCCCAACATTATAATATGCCATTGGACATTAGGTTTAAACAAATATGATCCCAACACCCATATGGGTCAGTTCGAATTTTGTGGCTTATTTTTAATGTTATCTACAATAAATATACACGTGAATTTTTGAATATATGTGTATATTCGGACTTTTCAAATAAAATTCAATTCGGAACATATATCAAACCTTTGTAATATAAGGTACATGCCTTACCATATAATAAAATTAATGCATTAAATCCCAACATGCTACATATAATTAAAAATTCAAACCTTGGAGTTGGAGAGGCTTAACCGGAAGACCCATAATGACCACCAGATTTTTAGTCTTAAATACAGTTGGAGTGTCGCTCATATAAAAAAAATTTGAATTCAACCTTAGGAGAATAAATCATAAAAAAATTTCACCTTCAAACCGATTCCGTGAATCCTGTTGTGACACTTGTCACGGTGCCACTGGGAATAAACTGAAGAATATTCCTTGTATGTTGAATGAAATTTGCATGCATGTCATATTTATGCTATTCTAAAAAATTTCTAAAAAATTCCTATTTCGTGAGCAGTGATCAACAGTTATAACTATTTCATCTGGAGTCAGTTTTGATGAAATGAAGTGCGTTGGATTCCTGGTGACGAGCCAATCACAATTGTTTAGTTTCCAATCAATTTTGAACACTTTCATTTTGGCACTTATAATGAGCCTCTAAGTAATTCCTCCCCATAAATACATGGACCCCAAAGCCTCGGATCTTGATCATGTGGATAGAGGTATTTTCCTTCACCCTTCAGTCTCTTATCCACTGAAATTTTCCCAATTTTATCAATTAAATTTTCAGAAAGTAAGTTTTTTCTTTATTCTTGTGACCTTCTTAACGTCATTGATACCATCATGTAGATTTTTTTTAAGTTTGTATAGCGAGAAATATATTCTTGCCGGAAACCATCACCACCTCATTGGTCATTAATCAGCTTTAAAATTGTCTCACCTTGCACTCTGACATCACCATAGCGATTCTTAGCGATCTTGCCTTGTGCCCATCAGCACTCTTAACAAGTCTCCACCATTTCCTTGTACCTTGCAGAAGCCAAGCAGAGACATGGAACCATACCTTTTTTCATTGCTTTGTCTTTCTCTTTGACCTTTTTACTCTCTTGCCTGCAACATCTTGTTCCAGAGCACTACTCAACACTCATGTTATGGAAACTACTTATAATGTTTACATCTTTTCACCTCTAACAAAGCAACTTTATTGAAATCCTAAAACATCTCATTACAAGAATAAGATATTTTTGTAAAGTTTGATTCAAAACATCTCTTTGTTTAATCATCAACAATGTCAAATTATGACTTGTATTCACTATCCTCTTCATTTCTCCTGGATGTATAAGAGACAAAATTGTCTACTTCTTATGCACTCTAATTTTGTACTCAATATCATCTTTAAATGAGTGATACTTATTATCATGGTGAAGAAATACTTCTTTCCTATCATACAAATAAGGAATTCCCAATACAATACCTGATATCTCAAGCGGCACCACATCAACTTCAACTTCATCAAGAAAGTTTGATTGATGGTGAATCTTAGTAAGCACTTTCTTGTAACCTGAAAGTTATCATTCTTGCATATCCAACACAAAGGATATGATCTCAGATGTCTAATAGTTTCAAGGTCTAGCTGCTTAAACAAGTCTTTGAAAATCAGGGTTAACTGTAACCACATACAATATTATTTTGATATTCAATTTCAGCAAGTTAACAGAAAAACGTTGTCTAAGTAAAAATATTACAAAAAAATAACATAGATCAAGGCTTGGGTACTACCTCATTTTATGTTCTGAGACTTATATATGGAATTTCATCGGAAAAAAATGATTTAGACTATTTCATGAGATCTCCCAAAAACTTGACCTTGGCAAAAATTTTTAAAAGGAAGGTTTACGTAAAATGCAAGCCTTTGCTTTTAGGAGTGCAGTTTTAGCAGTGTTCGAGAGGAGATCGAGAAAGAGAGCTCTATTTTATTCTTATAAATGAGAAAATCAGCATTGATAAATACTTTCATTTATACGATGGGAATGCATGAAATAGCCCAAATAAATCTTTAGAAAGAGAGCGAGAGGTTCTGAAGTATATTTGCGAAGTGGCTAGAATTGTTTTGAGGGCTTCGGCAGCTAGGGTCTAAATCAGGTCAGGAAAGATCTATGGATGAAACAATAGATCTATATCAGATGGAAACATATTTTTCTCTTCAGAATCCACTTGGAATTTTTGACACAATACACCGAATAAGAGTAGATGCGAGAAACAAGATGCGGGTCTGAAAAACACAGTGATAAAATTTTTGAATATAACATTTTGTTACAATATGGATCTGAATCTGGGCAACATGAATCGACGATAATCATGGATCATCAGTGGGAGGCAAAACCCCGTACAGATATATAGTCCAAACTATGAGCGAACACCATGTAAACCCTCATATAGAAATATAACCGCAGTTTACTCAATGGGACAGCGTTGGCAGCTCAAATGACACGGAAAACTATTTGCTGGTGTAGATATAGTACAAGAAGTAAGAATACACTCTTTCGGGAGGCTAAATAACACCTTCCATGAGAAAAGGCTCCCAAAATACACTAGATCCTATGAGATCTGAGCTCACTCTTCTTTGACTCACAGAGATGCTTTCAGGCCCTCCAAGATGAACATGCTCTCATTCAAGAAGGAGCCGCTCTGACTTTGATAGTGATTTAATTTAATTTTCCTCCTGGAATCCTAAAGGAAGACGTGAAATCCACCATGATTAGGATACGATCCTCAATCCAACATAGCAAATGGTATTTGTCTAAGTAAGAAAAATACTTAAGAAATATGATTAATCATGACCCTCTCTTAACATTTATCTCCTCCTTTTATAATATGAAAATCATGCAAACTAAAAATACATGTTAGTGAGGTTGCATTGCTTTTTTCATCTGAGAGGCTCCTTTCTACTAACTACGTTGTGTCCCTTTTAGATACGATGAACTTCTGAACAGCATTTGTTTAGTTTGAGTCCAAGAGTTGACCAGTCTTTAGCTCAAACCTCTTTCACACTGTAATGATTATTTACATGGCCACGATTTATGCATTACGCATGGGCATTGATTTATTCGAGGGCTTTTTTAGGAGTTTTACATGTCCTCCTTTATTATTCTTATTCATGAAAGCAGAAATTAAAACAAGGTGTGAATGTTCCTCTTAGCTAAGGCTAAGTGGGAACAATCTGATCCTCCCTCCAAAATGTTGCTTGTCCTCGAAGCAACTAGAAATGAAACTATGGTTCTTCTCCTTCTCCATTGATGGCACCATCAAGGATCCAAGTTTTCATCATGGAACAAGTGTATAAATGTAGCTAATACATCAAAAATTGCTGCTCCAATGCTAACATGATAGGGGCATAGTCTATCCCTTCGGGAGTGTAAAACTCCGAAGAATAAACGTGGGTGAAGCAATGTCACATCTAAACATGTATCATGAAGTACAAGATAAAGTTCCATCCCATGTGGTACATATACGCTGCCACTTTTTTCCCACTACCAAACCCATAAACAATACCAATATATCATCTAACATGTGGAAGAAAAATCACATATATGCAAAAGGCGAAATTTGCACTTCGAGGTGGGTCACAAATCCACATAAGATACCAATCTCACTGTCTGAAGTGAATCCCAGTGTGGTAAAATGGTATTCACCATCTTTCTGCAGGTCACTTGACATGGCTGAAAGTGATACCCAAGTTAGATGCCTTTGGGAAGCACCCATCATGATAGAGAATCTCCCTTTTCACCTCAAGGGAGTGGCAGTTAGGAATTTTGTTGGCTATCAGTACATAAGGATACGCATGTAATATCACTCATGGCAAGACCATGTAGCTGCAAAAATGGTAAGAGAATGTGTCAAATCAGAAAAATAAGCACTCCATAGATAGATTCTCTCTCTTCAGTCTCACCATGGAGGTTAGGCATGGGCATTTCTCTCCTTTTCAGAGAAGGAAGAGATGGCTGAAATGTTTCCTGCATAGATTCCTTTGGCTGCCCCATCTCCTCATAACTATTGCACTCTTGTAAGTGTTGATGTAGTTCTTCCTTCATACCCTCCAATCCATTCCTCATGATTAGGGAATAGATATTTCTTGTTGCATATAAATGGAAAGGAACTCTTTGTGTGCTCTTTGTAATATATCTTGTAACCGACCAGAGACAAGAATACTTTTAAGATGATAGATGACCTTTATGGACCACCAGCCTCCTCCTTGCTTCATGCCATCTATCATCTCGTTGTGAAGATCTTTGAGTACTCCACCGGGGAGTTGAGATCTCCAATATGGATCCACAACTCCATGAGAACATGCCCTAGCGACCATCTCTATGGTGGTGCTTTCCTTGTTGTTGATTAACTTCCTTGACATTATGCATGCCAAATGCGATTTATTTGGGAGGATAATCCTCCCCTTTCCTTCCTCCACAATGTTGCTTCGCTTTCTCTCCATTGCTCTGCTTGTTGTGAGGGCTTTCCCCACATGATTAGAATCTAATGGCACTCCAAGTGACTTCCTTGGTGGAATGTTCATGCAACATCTCAACAATATAGGAAGAAGGAGCGTAGCAGTCCTTGCTTCCATTGCGCAAATCCATCTCATTTGTTTATTTGAGCATTAGATGTGGGGTAAGTGTGCATCCTTGAATGGTTGTGGTTTACATTATTCCAAGTCCACCTCCATTTAAGCCTTCAATCGGTGGTAACCTTTCCTGAGGTAATCCTTCCCTGAGCACAGATAACATTGGTGTGCGATATGTCCACTACAAATAAGTGATCCATAAGTAGGATCCCTTGGTAACAGAAAGTGATGGAACTATTTCTGCCTTTTCACTGATTCTATTTTGGAATCCCATCTGTCTTGAAGTAGTCACAAAAGACCTCTGTGAGTGTGTGCCCTTCCGGCATCTATGTCTGCGGTACCCATGGCTCTTGACAAGTGAAACACAATATCTTTTTACTCAACTCCCTCCAGAGATCCAATGTCAAGAGTTTCTTCAGCCAAATCTCCTTGGATAGGAGCAACTTTGTATTTCACCTCCTTTAGAGGAAGGCTTTTCTTTAGGATTTCCTTTTATGTACCCAGTAAGAGGCATCTTGGAGATCTCTAGCTCTCCAATGGCATCACCCAAGTGATGGGCTTGGTAGGCTATGCTTAGCCTGGGATTCCTCCATGCCCTTGACCAGAACATGTAGACTCTCCTTGCTACGGATAGATCGGTGACCATCACTAACAATCTCAAAATTCATGAATATGACCCTGCATCTCTTATGCCTTGACTTTGTGAAAACATAAAGGTGCCTCTTGGATCTTTTGATCGGAATCTCCACTAGTATTCCGTGAACTCGGCATATGTAGACACATTGTTGTTTCCTAATGTAGATAATCCATGGAACCACTGGTTATGAGCTGCCTCAGAAATCGTGCATGATCTTGATGGCTTCTCGCAAGGCACTTTATTCAACGGAAATAGATGTCAACTACTCACCTTATGCTTTGGTAGAGCAAGAGGATGTTCCATCGAACTTGGGCAAAAAGAACCCCAACAGTATGGTGTCTCCCTTGAAAAAAACCATCTCGTATTCTGCATAGGTCTCCATCGGTCCTTGAGATGGAAAAAAGTCTTCAGGCTAAATTTATCCTTGAACCACCGACTTTCATTGGTCATATTCTACAAAGTACGTTCCAAAGGAGGTTATCTCTTACAATCCTTCATTCTCTGCTTCAGAAGGTAGGCATAGTAGAACGTTATTGCAGGCTGGAGCTTGTGGGCTACGGTTAGGCGATCCCAAATGAGACATGTCAAACTTTCTCTGGTGATCTGAAGATTCCTTATTCTATCCACCCTCATCTCTTTATCTTGCTGGACATCTTGCATAGTCTCCAAAGAAGTTTTTTCAAACTCCTCTACTTCCTTATCCTTATCATTCACATATTAGGGGGCTTTCCCCTTGTCTTGACCCTTATCGAAATTGACAATGGTGTAGTCATACTTTCTATGACTTCTATTTAAGTACCTCCTCTCCCTCTAGTAGGAAGGATCCTCTTCCTCGGAGATACAGCATGGCTTGGTGCTCCAATGGCCGGCCACGAGTTTGTGCCAAGAGGCCGGAGCTCAGATACCCTTTGTAATATTCCTTTTTCGGGGAATTTCAACAAGGTGCTCAAGAAAAACATTGTATAAGTAAAATGTGAAAAAATAATACGGATGGAACTGGATTTATCTGTTTTTATATTGTATGAGACATATGTGGAATTTCATTAGAAACAAAATCGGTTTAAGACTGTTTAAACGGATAATCCCAAAACTTGACCTTTAAAAAGCACCAAAGAGGAAGGTTGCGACAAAATGCGAAAATGCTTCGAATTGCGGTTTTAGAAAAATTTTTCGGAGAGTTAAAAAGAAGACTTATATTTTAATCTTGCGCTTAATAAGCATTATGATAGAGCCTTTCATTATACGGTAGAATACATGATGCAATACAACGATAAATCTTCGGAAAAGAAGGCAGAAATTTAAATATCATTTAAAAAATGATTCCATGTAGCATTATTTTTAGGAGCAATAATAGAGTTACAACTCATATCTAGGATAGGTTATTGGATGAAACAGGATCTATGTAGATGCGGAAACATATGGTTTTTCTACGAATCCACTTGGAATTTGACAAAAACGTGGAATAAGAGTAGATATGAAAACAGATACGAGATCGAAAAACTGCAATAAATTTCTGAATATAACATTTCATTACAATGGATCAGATCTGAACAAACATAAGATCATAAGTGGGAGGCAAAGCCCGGCCTGAGATCTCGATATAAACCTTATTAAGAATGTATGTAAACCCTCATACGAAATAACGCGAGTTTACTCGATGGAGACCGAACGTTAGCTCAAATGACACGAAAGAAAACTACGTAAAATTGCATATCTGAAGTACAAGAGTAGAGACACTCTTTCGGGAGGTTAAAGAACACCTTCCATGAAAGAGAGCTCTGACCATCCACTAGATCTGCGGATCTAGACTCCCACTTGTTAACTCCTTAAGACGTCGAGGCCCTCTAAAGATGGCGACGACGTGTAATCTGAAGGAGCCGGCCTCAGCAGTGGTGATTCAATTCCCAATGTTTCCTCTTAAATCCTCAAGGAAGAAGTGAAATCCTGCATAGAATTCTGAATACAAATCACCACTAAATAGCAGGAAGAGAATGGTATTTGTCTAAGTGAACAAATACTTAAATATGACTAATCAACAACCCTCATTGCCTCCTCTCTCTTATAATATGAGAAAGCATTTTTCAGCTAAGCCATCTTGATGAGTTATTGCTACAGCAAGGCTCTTCTGAAGCTACGTTGTCCTTTTGGAATCACCCAGTGAACCTAGGCGGCGTTGTTGATTTGGTCAAGGTTGACCAGGTCTTTAGCTAAAAACTCTTTCCTACTGATGATTATTTACATATTTTGATTTGTCTTTTTTCACATGGGCATTGATTTATTTCAGACTTTTTAGGAGTTTCCTGTCCTCCTTTATTAATTATTCATGGAAATAAAATCAAAACAAATTAATCATTCTCTTAGCTAAGGAACAGAGGTGAGACATTACACACTATCAAAAGTATATCCAATCTTTAGTGTGCCCCAGAATGCTTTCTAATACGGAAAACTTCTACTCTTGTATTTTTCTGTCTTGGGTATTGCCCAAAGGTTAATTTTAGAAACTGAATGTTTCTCTGTGTTTTCTTTCCAGACAATAGCCTCCTAATCTTATTCTCTCATGAATTTGACCCTAATTCATGTTTTTACTATCAAAACATTTTATTTTCTATTTTGGCTCTCAATTTTTGAAAAGCTAGCCTGCGGGTACAGTTCCCTCAAATGTTTTCTTCATCATGTGGGCTATTTTGAATCAGTTTTCCTTTGAATTTTCCTACATATATTTTTAGGTTCTTTCTTTTTCCTCTTCCATAAAACTTTCTCTTCACTTTACCTCACTTTTCCTTTTCCACATCTATGTTTTGTTTCCTCTTGCTTCTAGATATTTTAGTTTTAGCTTCAACTTCATCATTTATGAGATTCTAAACATGAAGAATAGTGTCCTTTAAGTACTAACTATGCAAACCCCCAACATACTTTAACAGTTCTTAGAAATAGATTAATACCCAAAATAAGCTCTTCTCCTAAATTCAGGTATAATCTTGCACATTTTTTGCTTTTAACATTCTAAAATTTTCCAATCCATAATAGCCTTTTGCATATGCAGCAAAGTTAGAATTTCCCTTTAATGGTAGTAATAAAACTGACCGAAGGCATAGAGATCTTACCATAGTTTTAATCTCTTCTTGATCCTTCATACTTCATATACAAGTGTAGATCCTTCCATCATCAAAGAAGCCAATTGAATCTTTATGTCATATTCCTTGAAGGTTATGAATACTACATTACCTCAATTCACGTATCCAATTGTCTAATATTTGCATTATCTACTTATTATGCATTCAAAGCTCTGAAAGGTGGCCTTCAGGTTTGAGTCGGGGGTGTTTTTCATTTTGTGAATTTAGATGAAGTGGTGGATTTTTGCGGTGGGAAGTGGAAGATGATGTTAATGGAGATGATGAGGATGCGAATATGGTGGAATGGAAGTGGCTTTCCTCCACTATCCTTTGAAATCTTCTCTTCATCCTTCTTATCATCTGAATCTCCTTCTCCATGTGGGTTGAAACCTTCTCTACTGCCATCCCAATAGAAAATGAATCAAACATAATTTTAGCCATCCTCTTTATTTCATTGAAGTCTCTCTTGACATCATCATCTTCCTGAATGACCTTGATTTCAACATCTAACATGATGGCTATGGATTCAAGCTCGCTTCCATGATGCTTGTGCCTCTTCAATCAACTCAACTTCTTGTACAACTTGTACCTCTTCAATCTGCTTCTTAGAATAAAACTTGAGGTGCTTCAAGTGCATATTTGATGAAACTTTGGGTGAAGATGGTGCTCTTGTAGCTCTCCTTCTTTTGGTCCTAATCTCGGGACTTGCAGTAACAATTTTCCTTCACCTCTCTTTGTAACCCAACATGTCGGCATCAAAAATTTGCAACCATTAAACTTGCACAAACTCAAGCAACTATTGGGTGTGGAGCCTGATTATCTTGTTTACATACTCATGGACCCTGTACATGCAAGCTTCGTAATTAATCATTGGGGTCCAGGGGGCGGGCCTTTTGGGCCCCACAGCGAGAGAGTTGGGGCGATGCCCACAGGCTTTAAAAACAAATGTAAAATTGCCTTGTAAAAGTAATAATTTCTAGTCAATGCAGGCCATTCATTAGGAAAATGATCGATGGTAAAGATATGTTTGGATTTAAGTTTTTCTGAAAACTGACATAAGCACATAAGAATTATTGTGTTAGGTACGTGTATGATATATGTATTCTGGGATCAAAATGACAGAGAAATTGTTGTAGGAGAGGAACATAGATATTACAACGGATGCATTTGTAGGTTGTGTCTCTTCATTTTGTGGATAATAGAAGAAAGGAAGGCAGCTATTCGGGGTGGTAGCCCAAACGGGTGAACCACGTATATACGTGTCTCCCTCTGTAGGTTTATATGTGTTTTATTGCTTGTGTTTTCACATATTTGTATTGTTTCATTTATACCGTAATATATAATTTTCTAACAAGCTAATTATTAGAGCGGGGGTCTATTTCGTGAGTAACTCACGGAAAGAAGGGTTCTAGTTCGAGTGGGAGAAATGATGGAAGATAGTAGGGTAGGTCGAGAAATTTAATGGCCAAAACTTCCCGGCTGTGGAAGATGCGGATGGAGGAAGATTATCCTTATCGAAGATTAGTACCTACCATTGAGCGAGAAAAAACAAAATCCGGCGGGATGACGGACGACAGAATGGAACATTCTCGATAGGAAGGCACTCAGACGATGCAGGTTGTTACACTTCGGCATTGGTCGCCTTCAACATTTCGGAAACAACAACGAGAGGAGTTTGATGAGACGTTGGCGGGAAGCATGAAAAACCTCGGCCTCTTCAACTCAAGATTTTTTTTTTTATACGTATTCTGAATGTGCTAAAAGTATTTTAATACGATTTTGATCAGTTAAGTTGCGGCAGGGTAAACTTTGATGATGAAGTTAGAGCTCTGTTGTGCTCATTGCTAGAAATGCAGGAATGGTTAGTTATGGCCATTAGTAACTTTACTCTACGGATCTGAGTAGCACAAAGTTTGATGATGTTGTTGTTGCTATCCTTAGTGAAATGAAGACGGAAGAAGCTTCGGTGAGACATCGGGTAATGCTTTGAGTGCGAGTCAGGGGAAGAGATGGAAAGAGGAAAGAGCTCGAAGATCTTGGCAGTAAATCAGGAAAGGTATCAAGTCCCGGATGGGGATAGTGTGCTAGAAATGCGAAAGAAAGGACACCTAAAGAAAGAACGTAGATCTAAGAAGGGAAAAAGAAAGGAGACACACGGACAAGAAAACAATCATGAAGCAAATGTGACGGGTGATGTGTTGCT
Organism: Pinus albicaulis; assembly: GCA_034641835.2. Taxonomy (NCBI): domain Eukaryota; kingdom Viridiplantae; phylum Streptophyta; class Pinopsida; order Pinales; family Pinaceae; genus Pinus; species Pinus albicaulis. The sequence continues at coordinate 849,096,862 of CM076574.1, read as the reverse complement.
ATGAATCTTTGATTCATATAAAATTTTATTGAGTTCTTTGGGTTGTAGATTCGGGAGCTTCATTCCATGCCACACACGATAAGAAATATTTTCATGACTATGTTCAAGGAATTTTTCACAAGTCTGGTTTAGTTGATGATAAACCACAGAATTATTTGGAATGGAGTGAGTTCTTGTAAAATAGCGAATGAAACCGATGGCTATTAAAGGAGGTAAGGCATGTTCCGAGATCTAAAGAAAAATATGATTTAAACGAAATTAGGTGGTGAAGGTTGTGTTGCTTTCTGAGATAAAACTTGGAAGGTCACGAAAAGTGCAGTAATAGCAAAAGTCGAAAAGGTTCGTACATTGTATTTATGCAATGGTATTTATAACTCTTGTTAATGCTTTAACTTCCAAAGGAGCGAATCTGACATTATACATCAGAAGCTGGACACAGGTGAGAAGGGGATGAAGATTCTTCACTCAAGAAATTTGTTGCAGGTTTGAGAGAATGTTCATTTGGATTTAAACTAATTTCATTTATGGAAAACGAGAAGAGAGTCGATTTCTCGAGTTGGGAAAAGAAGAAGAGAAAAATTAGAGCTTGTGCATAAGATAATATAGAGGACACCACTCATTATCATCTCTCGGTGGCTCTCGCCTATTACGTTACGTTTATTGATGATGCAACTAGAAAAACTTGGATTTATTGTATTCGGGAATAAATGCGATGTATTTGATGCTGAAAATGAAAGCTTTGGGTTGAGATTGATACGGGGAAGAAGTTGAAGTGTCTGAATCGAGAAAATGGAGGTGAATATTGCAATAATCGAGTTTGATAGTACTATTCGAGCACAAAATTCGCGAGAGAAAGCAGTTCAAGAACACCACAAAAATGGTGTAATGGAAAGGATGAACGAGAACAATCATGGGTGGTACTGGTTTTGCGGTGCATGCAGGATTTTCTTTACAATTTTGGGTAGATCTTGTGAATGCTACTATTTATCTAATACATGAGAAGGCCTTCAAATTCCTTGGATGGTGGTATTCCGGAAGGAAGCATGGACGGTAAAAGGAGAAAACTATCTTTTTTAAAACCTTTTGGTTGTGAGGCCTTTGTCCATAAATAATAAAAAATAGAACAAAGCTTGAGGCAAAATCAAAGAAATGTTACCTTTATTGGATATGGTGTTAATGATTTTTCAACATGTTTATATGATTATGAAAATCACAAAATCATTAGGAAGCGAGAGATATGAAAATAGCTAATGAAAAGAGTCTCTTGTATAAGAATCGGTTACGGAAAAAACGGGGAAAAAAGAAAGCAAGGAATACACGGTTCTTGATGAGATAGCGAAAAAAATGGGGTGCAATAATAATAATCATATACAGTCGCAGCAACCACCACAATGACAACGGGCACCTCAAACACTTTTGAAAGTGGTGTTAGAAGATCTACACGGATAAGTGAACCCCCTTTGAACGATACTCTCTCCTTCATTATATTATTTATTGTGGTGATTCTGGTGAGCCTTTGAATCTTTGTGAAGAAGCCAATGTAGGTTGGAAATCGGGGAAAGTGGGAGCTAGCCATGGAAGAAAGATGGACTCTATAATGCACCAACTAGACTTGGGACTTGATCGGGTTGCACCAACGATGAAAACATGCCGAAATAAATGGGTTTACGGTGAAGGAAGAAGATGGAGAAGCAGAGGTAGAAACTGACATGGTGAAGGGTTTCTGAAGAAAGGCCTTGGGTGGTGAAATATTTTCTCTTGTTGTTAAGATGACTTCGTCGAAGTATCTTAAGTCTTGTAACGGCGGAAGATTTACATGTGAGCAGTTAGATGTAAAGACATCATTTCTCCATGGATATTTGGAAAGACCTTATCATGACCATAAGGATATGAGGTAAAAGGAAAGAAAATTGGTGTGTAGGTTAGAAGAGCACCTTGGCTTAGGAGCTCTAAGATGACTGAGTATCAAATTTGACAAGTTTATGTTTGAACAGTTCACAGTCTCACTACGATCATTGTGTTTATCTAAAAGGAGAAAAATGATGGCAGCTATAGCTATATTGTTATTGTATGTAGATGACATGGCAATTGCGAGGTCTAACATCACAGAAACTAAAGTGTGTCTAAATAAATGTGGAGCTTCATTTTGCAATGAAGGATTTGGGAGGCTACTTGAAAACAAATCCTTGGTATGAGATAACTCGGGAACGGGGAAAAATTGCAAATTAACATTGTCTAGAATGAGTACATAGAAAAAGGTGTTGAAAAAGATTTAATATGCGGAGATACTGTGATTAATTACACCTTTACTGTGTTTCTTAGAAGCTTAGTAAGGAGATATGCCCCAAGACCCATGAAGAAATGGAATATATATAAAGTTCCATATGCATCGGTAGTTGGAAGCTTAATAGCATCGATGGTCTTCTGGGCTTTGATATTGCATGCGATTGGGAGTTGTAAGTAGGTACATCATGATCCGGAAAAAGAACATTGGATGGCGGTAAAATGGATTCTCGGATATTTGAGAGGTACACAAATCAGCCTTCTGAATTTGAGTAGTTTTCATGTACTCTACGGTGCTATTTAGTCAGATATAGGAGAGGTGACGAAGGAGATAACGAGGAGGAGCACTACGGGATATTTATTTATTGTAGATTGGAAAAGTTTGTTAGTTGGGTTTCAGAAATCAAGGTAAACATGCTTTCAACAACGAAGCGATATCTTCTTTGCTAGAGCGTAAAGAAATAATTTGGTTACAAAGGTTTGAATTAGGTCGATGAAAGCATGATATGGGCACGTTATACGATTGATAGCCAAAGTTCCATTCATCTGCAAATAACTCGGCATTTCATTCCGGGGCAAGCACCTTCCTATTCAGTACACTTCCATCGATATCGGTATTGGAAGATGAAGTTGAAGAGTGAAGAATACGCACGGCAGAATCCACCACGGATATGCTAACAAAAGTTGTAACCGAGGCCGAGAATGTGCTCGGTTTCAATTTGGTCTTCAAGGATGACGATGAAGATGAGGCTTGTTGGAGTCAAAGAGGGAGTCATTGTCCAACAAATGAGCGCGGTGGAATTTAACACATTGATCCTCCAGTGGGAGATTGTTGGGTGCAGAACCCCCGATTATCTGTTATTTACTTTGTATCACGGCATTGGACCCCACCTTGCCTTACTAAAAGGCGGCATGCCTGGTGTCATGCAGGTAAGGGGGTCAAGAGAGAGGCGAGACGCCAAGCTAAACAGATGCCATTACCTTGTAAGTGTAATGAACACACATAATTAATCTCGGCCATTCCTTCTGAGGAAAATGATACGTGATGGGAGATTGCTATTTTAGTTGGGTTTTTTTTCCCTAGAGAAACCTAACCTGAGGTATTGTATTGCGACTGTGTATGATATATGTATTCTGGCGAGAAACGAGAGGAGACTACGAGAGAGAGAGCAGAGGATATTATGGATCCTTATAGGTTGTGTCTCATCGCTCTTTGGATAATGAAAGGAAGAATTTGTTGTTTGAGGGTAGGCAGCTAGGCGGGTGAACCACATATATCTGTGTCTCTCAGAAGAAAACACCTGTTTTGTGTGCTTGCATTTTAAGCATATTTTATGTGTTCATTGCTATTAATATATAATTTTCTAACAACAACTATCAAATATTTTACCTTTCAACTAGCTCCATATAACTTGATATGAATATGAATGTTAAATTTGTTTAGTACTAATTTCATCTTCATATTTAAATTTATTCACAGTCTTGTGATGCATATGTTTCCTTGTTCTTATGTGTCTAACATGTAATTCTGCTTCCCAGTTTTGTGAGAGTCAATTAAAAGGCATAAGTATGAAATTCTAACACGGAGAACAGAAAATGACATACAATTGATCCAACAACACAATTTTTACTGAAAGGAGTTTCACCCCTCCACAGGCTACATCTCCTTGGTCGAGCTTCCATGGCTTCGACTGTGTATTAGCTCAATAGTGAAAAATTGTTGTTTACATGCATCAAATTCTCTTGAAACATACTCAAATGAGTCCGAATGTAAAAATCTATTATAAATGACTATTCATTTACTCAATTTAACCTTCATACGATCTAGGGATGACGCTTCAACCCTGAGTAACATAAACTGGTACATTCAAAGCAACAAAAACACCTATCGGTGTTCCTCTGCCTCACCGCAACACATGCAATGTGTTCCTGCCTTGCTGTCTACTCTTAGAATGACTCTTCATGAGCCGAAATTGGTCAAAATTTAGTCAAAGATGTTACAGTCGATTTAATTTTCCTAAAATCTTCCTCCAATCTAGAGAGGAGCTCGAGATAGATAAAACCAAGTTGATGGAACCACATAAAAATGGTGGCACCTCTAAAAACTCTCTGTTTTAATCAGGAGTTTAATTATTTTTAATGATAAGAGGGTAAGTGCCCATAATTGTGCACTAAGTATGGTACATTGTGAGCATTGGTCGGCAGTCATGTGGAAAGGTCACTTGGGGAGGAAGGTTGGCCCCCTCCCTTAACATCAAAGGAGATACATTCGTCTCAGTAGTGAGGCTTTATTACTGCCCAATTGTCTGATAGTTATTTATGTAGTAAAAATTTGGGGGAGGTCATGGGTTCGACCCTGACCTCCGCCCCTATACATATATTTTGGCAACATTATAATATGCCATCGAAATTTGGATTTAAACAATGCGCTCCCAACCTTTGTATATATTAATTCAGACTATGGTTTATTTTTAATATTCTCTCCAATAAATATACACATAAACTTTGGAATATATGTGTGTGTTCAGACTTTGCAAATAACATTCAATTCGGACCATATATCAAACCTTTGTAAGATAAAATTTCGACCACCGCCACCATATAATAAAATTAATCCGACCCCAAATCCAACCTTGCGATATAGTTGAAATTTTGAACCTTGGAGTTGGATAGGGTCCACCAGAGGGGACACGTGGCGGCCCCTGGCTACACCACGTGTCAGCCTCTGGTTGGGCTATCCCTCATATAAAAAAAATGGATTCAACCTTAGGAGCATAAATCACAAAAGAAATTCACCTTCAAACCAATTCGGCGAATCCTGTTGTGAAACTTGTCACAGTGCCACTGGGCATAAACTGAAGAATACTCCCTACATGCAGACTGGGTTGCCATGTCATAAATCTGCCACTGTTCTACAATTTTTTTTTTAAATTCGCATGTTCTTAACAACAGTCAGTGGGCTATAACTTCTTCATTCGGAGTCAGTTTTCGACGAAACTAAGTGCGTTGGATTCTTGGCAACGAGCTGATCACAGTCATTTAGTTTCCAATCAATTCTGAGCACTTTCATTTCTGAGATTATATATTGAGCCTCTAATCATTCATCCCCACTAGAATCCTTTTGGACCCAAAAATATCTCTAATTAATGATCATGTGGATGAGGGTACTATTCCCTCACCCTTCCAGTCTCTATCCACTGAAATTTCCCAATTTCATCAAATTGATCGTTTCACAAAAAGTAAGCTTATTCCTTGATTCTTGCGACCTTCTCTTGCTGTCATTGACACTGTCATGTTTTAATTTTTCTTAGTTTGCAGAGCAGCAAGCCATTCTTGCAGAAACCATCGTGTTCCTACCTTGGCCATTAATCAAAGGAAACTTAAAAATTGTCTCACCTTGCACAATGTCACCATGGTGATTCTTAACTGATATTGCTTTGTACATTTGTTGAATCTTGACAAAATACTTTCTCCATTGCCATGTACCATTTGGAAACAAAAAAAAAACATTTGTGGAACCCATGCTTTCTTTTTCAAGTTTCTTTTTCGCTTTCTCTTTGACCTTTGCACTCTCTTGCACCGACACCTCGTTTCCAACACTACTCAACACTAATGTTGACTGCTGCAAATGTTTTACATATTTTTAACCTCCTTTCAAAGGAAACCTGTTAGAATCCTGAAACATCTCATTACAAGCATAAGCATATTTTTGAAAATTTTGATTCAAAACATCTCTTTGTATGATCCTCAACAATGTCAAATTCTGACCTGCATTCACTATCCTCTTCATTTCTCCGGCATGCATAAGAGACAAACATGTATTATTCTTATGCACTCTAATTATGTACTCAATACCATATTTAAACAAGTGATACTTATTCTCATGGCAATGAAATACTACTTTCCTATAATACAAATAAGGACTTCCCAATAAAATACCGGATATCTCAAGCGGCACCACATCAAGTTCAACTTCATCAAGAAAGTTTGAATTGATGGCTAATCTTAGTAAGCACTTCCTTGTAACCTACAAATTTGCATTATTTTCTATCCAACCCAAAGGATATGGTTTTGTATGTCAAATAGTTTCAAGGTCTAGCTTCTTAACCAAGTCTTCAGAAATCAAGTTATCTTGTGACCCACTATCAAAAAGTGTATCAGTCTTGGTATGTTTAGAGATAACTCTAATATGGAAAATTTCTACTCTTGTATCTTCATCTTGAGTGACATTTGAACAATTTTAAGAACTAGTGCTTGCTATGTGTTTACCTTTCAAACCCATGGCTATAATCTTTGTCTCATCTCATGAATCTGACCCTAAGTCATGTTCAACTATAGCAATAGTTTTAGCCTTCTCTTTGGCTTTCAATTTGTTTGGCTTCAACTCTAGATGAAGTTTCCAACAATGGTCTTCATCATGGCCATTCTTTGAACAATATTTTTCATGTGAGTTTTTCCTTCTCTCTTTTTATAGAGCTATTTATTTTTCCTCTTCCATAAAACTTTCCCTTTCCTTTACCCTCACTTTCAATTTTCTCATCTATGTTTTGTTTCCCTCTTGATTCTAAGTTTGTGGCTTTAACAAAAACTTTATCCATGTTTGTGGGATTAAACATGATAATAGTGTTCCTAAAGTAGCTGTGCAAACCCCCAACATACTTTAACAAAGTTTCTTGAGAATATAAATTAATACCCAAAATAAGAGCTCGTCTCCTAAATTCATGAGTATAATCTTGCACATTTTTCCCTTTCATCTGTCTAAAACTTTTCCAATCCATAATAGCCTTTTGCATGTAAGCTAAGGGATAGAATTTCCTTTTAATGGATGCAATAAAACGTGACCAAGACATAGAGATATTACCATATTTTTTAATCTCTTCTTGAGTCCTTATGTGCCACCATACAAATGCAGATCCTTCCATTCTCAAATAAGCCAATTGAATCTTTATGTCATCTTCATGAAGGTTTTGAATCCTACATTACACCTCCATTGATGTATCTAATTTTCCAATATTTATGCGTTTATCTCGCTATTATACATTGGAGTAAGGGCCATTATCTCGCGTTTATCTCATCAATTTTGAGTAAGGGTGTTTTTCCTTTTGTGGCTTTTGAGTGAGTGTGAGTGGAAGTGGAAGATGATGCTGATGGAGATGATGAGGATGATGAAGATGGTGGAAATGGAGGTGGATTTCCTCCACTATCATTTGAACTCTTCTCTTCGTCCTTCTTATCATTTGAAGTTCCTTCTCCATGTGGAGGCTTAGAACCTTCTCCTACCATCCCAGCAGTAAATCCATCAAACATAATTTTAAGCATCCTCTTTATGTCATTGAATTCTCTCTTGAAATTATCCTCTTATGAATGACATTGAGTTTCTCCAACACCTAACATGATGGTTATGGATTCAAGCTCAACTTCTGATGTTTGTACCTCTTCAATCTCAGCTTCTTGAGACAAAATTTGAGGTGCTTCAAGTGCAGCTGTGAGTGAAAATTTGGGTGAAGATGGTGCTCTTGTAGCTCTCCTTATTTTGGTCCTAATCTCAAGACTTGCAACCAACAATTTCCCTTCACCTCTCCACAACTTTAACTTTATCAACATCACAAATTTGCAACCATTAAACTTGCACAAAAATCAAGAAACTATCAAGCAAATAACCTTGGCTTTAAACCAAGCTCTGATACCAAATTGATCTGAATATGAATGTTAGTTTTTTCGTGCTAATTTCATCTTCAGATTTAAAATTTATTTACTGATCTTATGCTTGATGTACATATGTTTCCTTATTGATTATGTGTGTTTAACAAGTAATTTAACTAAGTTTTATGAGTGAATTAAAGAGAATAAAGTATGAAATTAAAATGCTAAACAACAGCAACAAAATACACAGCAAACCATAAAAATCGATCCATCAACACAGAATTTTGATGAAGGAGTTCACCCCTCCTGGGCTACATCTCCTTGGTCCAACTTCCGTGGCTTAGGGCCTCCTTATTAGCTCAATAGTGAAAAAATTACTGTTTGAATGCATCGAATGCTCCTAAAACATACTCCAATGAGTCCATAATGTAAAAATATATCAGAAATGACTATCCATTCACTCAATTTGGCATTCAGTTGATCTAGGCATTTCCTTCGTTCCTGGTGGCCCTAGGCTTCAATTTTATTCAAAGTGACAAAAAATCCTGTAGAATTGCTCCTATGCCTCTGCAACCTATACCAATTTGTTCTAATAGCTAATTTAATTGAGTTTTGTGAGTGAATTAAAGATCACAAAGTATGAAATTAAACTGCTGAACAATAGCAAAAAAATACACAACAAACCATCGCAATTGATCCATCAACACAAAGTTTTGATGAAGGAGTTCACCCCTCCTGGGCTACATCTCCTTCATCCAGCTTCCATGGCTTGGGCCTGTGTATTACCTCAATAGTGAAAAAAAATTGTTTACATGCATCAAATTCTCTTGAAACATACTCAAATGAGTCCAATATGTCAAAATCTATCAGAAATGACTATTCATTTACTCAATTTGACTTTCAGCTGATCTAGGCATGGCCTTCCTTCCTGGTGGCACTAGGCTTCAATTTTATTCAAAGTAACAAAAATACCTGTAGAATTGCTCCTCTGCCTCTGCAGCCTATACCAATGTGTTCAGAGCATGCCAATAGGCTATGTATGACTCTTCATGAGCCAAAATTGATCGAAAGTTGCTCAAGATATGGTCAATTTAATTTTTCCCTAAAATCCTCCTCCAAATTCCGAGAAGACTCCATATAAGTCCGAAAAATTGGTGATTTTGTCGAAAATGGTGGCGCTTCTGAATCTGTCGTTTTAATCTAGGAGTTTAATTAGTTTTTAATGGTGGATTAAGAGGGATAAAAATTGTTTAATTGCGCACTAACCACGTTTTTCATGAGCGTTGGTGGGCGGCCATGTGGAAGGGTAACATGGAGAGGAGGGCTGGTTCTCTCCCTTCTGCCATCGAAGATCCACATGAACTTCAAATATAAGTTGAGCGTAGAGTCTTTACAAGCCCTACCCTGTGGTCTATTGGTAAGTTGTGGTAATGTTTGGGGGGAGGTCACGGGTTCGACCCTGACCTTCATCCCTATACATATATTTTGCCAACATTATAATATGCCATCGGACTTTGGATTTAAACAATGCGCTCCCAAAATTTGAATATATTGATTCGAACTATGGTTTATTTGTGATATTCTCTCCAATAAATATACACATGAACTTTGGAATATATGTGTATGTTCAGACTTTTCAAATAACATTCAATTCAGACCATATATCAAACCTTTGTAATATAAAATTTCGACCACTGACACCATATAATAAAATTAATCCGACCCCAAATCTAACCTTCCCATATAGTTGAAAATTTGAACCTTGGAGTTGGAGAGGGTCCACCAGAGGGGACACATGGTAGCCCCTGGCTGCACCACCTATCAGCCTATGGTTAGGTTGTCCCTCATATAAAAAAATAAATCAAATTCAACCTTAGGAGCAGAAATCATAAAAAATTTCACCTTCAAAACAATTTGACGAATCATGTTGTGACACTTGTAACAGTGCCACTGGGCATAAATAGAAGAATATTCCCTGCATGCTGACTGGGCTGCCATGTCATCAACCTGTCACTGTTCTGCAATTATTTTTTCTAAATTTTCTTGTTTTAACGACTGTCATTAGGCTATAACTTCTTCATGCGGAGTCAGTTTTTGACGAAATGAAGTGCGCTAGATTCTTGGTGATAGGTCGATTGCAGTCATTCAGTTTCCAATCAATTCTGATCACTTTAATTTTTGAGCTTATATATTGAGCCTCTGATCATAAATTCAACTTCCCTCTACAAAAAATTGATAATGAAGGTAACCCTTGGTAAGTCATTCACTCGACTTCTCTAGTTAGAAATAACTCAGAGGAGTATTCCTACATTGATTATGTTGATAAATTATTGAATACCTCACTATGTTTGCGAAGCAGTGATTTCATCCCAAGGGTCTCTCAATGGGACAGCGTTGTAGCTCAAATGACACAGAAAACTACTGTAAAATTGTAGATATGAAGTACAAGAAGTAGAGACACTCTTTCAGGAGGCTAAATAACACCTTCCATGAGAAAAGGCTCCCAAGAATACACTAGATCTCTGCAGATCTAGACTCCCACTTGCTGCAGCTCACAAGATAGCTCAGCCCTCAAGATGAGCAATGCTATAATGTAAGAAGGAGCTTGGCCTCAAGCCTGATAGTGATTTAATTCAGCAAACTTTCCTCCTTGAATCCTAAAAGGAAGACGTGAAATCCCTGCATAGGAATTCCAGATACAATCCTCCAATAAACAACAGAGAATGGTATTTGTCTAAGTAGAAAAATACTTAGAAATATGATTAATCAACAACCCTCTCTTGCTGCCCTCCTCCTCCTTTTATAATATGAGAAATCCTTTGCAAACCCTAAACCATCTTGATGAGTTAGCCCTTTTCATATGAGAGGCTCCTTTCTATAACTACGTTGTCCCTTTTGGAGATGCAATGAACCTAGACAACGCTGTTGATTTGGTCAAGGTTGACCCAGTCTTTAGCTCAAACCTCTTTCACACCTGCAACCGATTATTTACATGGCCCTGATTTATCTTTGTTCACATGGGCATTGATTTATTCAGGCTTTTTAGGAGTTTTACATGTCCTCCTTTATTATTTATTCATGAAACAGAAATTAAAACAAAATTGAATGTTCCTCTTAGCTAAGGCTAAGTGGGAACATTACAGTCCTCCCCTCCAAAATGTTGCTTGTCCTCAAGCAACTAACAGGGTAAGAGCTATAGTTCTTCTCCTTCTCCATTGATGGCACCATCAAGGATCAAGTTTTCATCATGGAACAAGTGCTCATCAAGCCAATACATCAAAAATTGCTGCTCCAATGCTAACATGATAGGGGCATAGTCTATCCCTTCAGGAGTGTAAAACTCAACAGAAATAAACGTGGGTGAAGCAATGTCACATCTAAAACATGTATCATGAAGTACAAGATAAAGTTCCATCCCATGTGGTACATATACGCTGCCCACTTTTTTCCCATACAAACCCATAAACAATACCAATATATCATCTATGTATGGAAGAAAAATCACATATATGCAAACTGAAATTTGCACTTGAGGAGGTGGGTCACAATCCCACATAAGATACCAATGCAATGCTCTCCTTGTCTTGAGTAGATCTGAGTGTGGTAAGTGGTATTCCTACCACATCTTTGCTGCATGGGTCACTTTGACATGGCTGAAAGTGATACCCAAGTTAGGTGCCTTTGGGAAGCACCCATCATGATAGAGAATCTCCCTTTTCACCTCAAGGGAGTGGCCAGATTTAGAATTTTTGTTGGCCTCATCAATGCCATGAGATCTGCATGTAATATCACTCCTTGTAGGAGCCATGGCCTGCAAAAAAATGGTAAGAGAATGTGTCAAATCAGAAAAATAAGCATGCTCCATAAGATCAGATTCTCTACCATTCAAGTCTCCCACACACATGGAGTTAGGCATGGGAATTTCTCCTCTTTTAAGAGAAGGAAGAGATGGCTGAAATGTTTCCTGCATAGATTCCTTTGGCTGCCCCATCTCCTCATAACTATTGCACTCTTGTAAGTGTTGATGTAGTTCTTCCTTCATACCCTCCCAATCAAAATTCCTCATGATTAGGGAATAGATATTTGCTGACTGCATATAAATGGAAAGGAACTCTTTGTGTGCTCTTTGTAATATATCTTGCTTAAGCTTGGAGGCTTGAGACAAGAATACTTTACCAAGATGATAGATGACCCCTTCATGGACCACATAGCCTCCTCCTTGCTTCATGCCATCTAATACCATCTCGTTGTGAAGATCTTTGGAGTACTCCACCAGGAGTTGAGATCTCCAATATGGATCCACACAACTCAACAAGGACAGCACTGTTGATACATCTATGGTGGTGCTTTCCTTGTTGTTGATTGCTTCCTTGACATTATGCATGCCAAATCTGTTTGCTGGGAGGCTAATCCTCCCCTTTCCTTCCTCCCACAACGCTGTGGCTTTCTCTCCCATTGCTCTAGCACTTTGTGAGGCTTTCCCCACATGATTAGAATCTAATGGCACTCCAAGTGGCTTGCCATGAGGTAGGAATGTTCCTTGCAACATTCTAATAAACATGAGAGAAGGAACTGTGTGATCCTTGCTTCCATTGCGCAAATCCATCTCTGTTGTTTATTTGGAGGCATTAGATGTGGGGTAAGTGTGCATCCCTTGAATGATTTGTGGTTTCCCATTATTCAAGTCCACCCACTCCATTTGCAAGGCCTTCCAATCAGTGGTAACCTTTCCCAAGGTAATCAACCACTAGACACCCAAGATAACATTGGTGTCTGATATGTCCACTACAAAGAAGTGATCCACCAAAGTGTAGGATCCCATAGTGATAGAAAGTGATGGAAAATATTGCATGCACTACATAGTTCTATTTCCTGGAATCCCATCTTCCTCTTGATAGTCTAAAAAGACCTCTATGTAGTGTGCCCTTCCAGCAGCACATCTATGTCCCGGTACCCATGGCTCTTGACAAGTGAAACACAATCTCTTTTTACTCAACTCCCTCCAGAGATCAATGTCAAGAGGTTTCTTCAATGAGCTCTCCTTGGATGGAGCAGCTTTCCCTTATTTCCTCCTTGAAGAGGGAGGGGCTTTTCTTTGGAAGGTTTCCTTTGCTCTTGGTAAGGCATCTTGGAGATCTCTAGCTCTCTCAATGGCATCATGCAAAGTGATGGGCTTGGTAGACTTAACCAACCCATGCAAAGGTTCCTCCATGCCATCAATGAACATGTAGACTCTCCTTGCTACGGATAGATCAGTGACCATCACTAACAATCTCAAGAATTCATAGATATAGACCTCTGCATCTCTTGTCTGCTTCAGCTTTGCTAAGCTTATAAAAGGTGCCTCCGGATCTTTTTGATCAAATCTCTCCACTAGTATTCTAGTGAACTCAGCATATGTAGACACATTGTTGTTTCCTAATGTAGATAGTCCATGGAACCACTAGTTGTGGGCTTCACCCTCAAAATGCAGTGCATCAATCTTGATGGCTTCTACTTCAGGCACTTTATTCAACCGGAAATAGATGTCCAACTTCTCCACCCATGCTTTGGTAGAACAAGAGGATGTTCCATCGAACTTGGGCAAAAAGAACCTACCCATAGTATGGTGTCTCCCTTGAAAGAAACCACCATCTCTGTATTGCTGCCATGGTCTCCTTCGGTCCTTGAGATGGAAAAAGTCTTGGAAGCTCAATTTATCCTTGAACCTCTGACTTTGTGAGTCATATTCTACAAAGTACCGTTCCAAGGAGGTTATCTCTTACAATCCTTCATTCTCTATAGCCAAGAAGGTAGGCATAGTAGAGCGTTGTGAGGCCTGTGGAGCTTGTGGCAAGCTCACAGGTTGACCAGTCCCAAAATGAGACATGTCAAAACTTTCTCCTTGATGGAATCTCCCAAGGGATTCCCTTATTCTATCCACCCTCATCTCTTTTATCTCCTTGGATACATCTTGCATAGTCTCCAAGAGAGTTTTTTCAAACTCCTCTACTTCCTTATCCTTATCATTCACAGATTCAGGGGCTTTCCCCTTGTCTTGACCCTTGTCAAGGTCAACAATGGTGTAGTCATACTTTCTATGACTTCTATTTTGGTACCTCCTCTCCCTCTAAGTGGAAGGATCCTCTTCCTAGGAATGCAGCATGACTGGTGCTCCAATGGCAGCACAGGCTGTGCCAAGAGTGGAGCTCCGATACCACTGTAATATTCCTTTTTCAGGAATTTCAACAAGGTGCTCAAGAAAAACATTGTATAAGTAAAAATGTGAAAAAATAATGCAAATCAGGGCTTGGGTCCCCTCATTTATGTTATATGAGACTTATATATGGAATTTCATTAGAAAAAAATCAGTTTAGACTATTTAAACAGATATCCCAAAAACTTGACTAGCTAAAAAGCACCCAAAGAGGAAGGCTGCAGCAAAATGCAAGAAATGCTTCAGGAATTGCGCAGTTTTAGAAAATTTTCAGAGGAGATCAAAAAGGAGACTTATGTTTTAGTCTTACAGCAGAAAATAAGCATTATGATAAAGACCTTTCATTATACAGTAGAATGCATGATCTAATACAACAATAAATCTTCAGAAAAGAGAGCAGGAACACAAGTATATTTGCAAAAATGATTCAACAGCATTATTTTTTAGGAGCTTCAGCAGCTAGAAGTTACAACTCATATCTAGGATAGATTTTTGGATGAAACAACAGATCTATATTAGATCTGGAAACTATATAGTTTTCTCTTCAAGATCCACTTGGAATTTTGACAAAAGCATGCATGAATAAGAGTAGATATGAGAAACAAGATGCAGATCTGAAAACTGCTGCAATAAATTTCTGAATATAACATTTCATTACAATGGATCAGATCTGAACAAAACATAGATCATCAAGTGGGAGGCAAAGCCCAGCACAAGAGATCTCTGATATAAACTATGAGCAAGACACCATGTAAACCCTCATACAGAAATAACGCAGTTTACTCAATGGGACAGCGTTGTAGCTCAAATGACACAGAAAACTACTGTAAAATTGCATATCTGAAGTACAAGAAGTAGAGACACTCTTTCAGGAGGTTAAAGAACACCTTCCATGAGAAGAGGCTCCCAATAATACACTAGATCTCTGCAGATCTAGACTCCCACTTGTTGTAGCTCATAAGACAGCTCAGCCCTCAAGATGAGCAGCGCTGTAATGTAAGAAGGAGCTTGGCCTCAAGCTTGATAGTGATTCAATTCAGAAATATTTCCTCCTTAAATCCTCAAAGGAAGAGGTGAAATCCCTGCATAGGAATTCTAGATACAATCCACCACTAAATAGCAGAGAATGGTATTTGTCTAAGTAGACAAATACTTAGAAATATGACTAATCAACAACCCTCTCTTGTTGCCCTCCTCCTCCTCTTATAATATGAGAAAGCATTTTCAAACCCTAAACCATCTTGATGAGTTAGCCCTTTTCACATGAGAGGCTCCTTTCTAGAACTGCGTTGTCCCTTTTGGAGATGCAATGAACCTAGACAGCGTTGTTGATTTGGTCAAGGTTGACCCAGTCTTTAGCTAAAAACTCTTTCACACCTGCAAGTGATTATTTACATAGCCCTGATTTGTCTTTTTTCACATGGGCATTGATTTATTCAGACTTTTTAGGAGTTTTGCATGTCCTCCTTTATTCATTTATTCATGAAACAAAAATTAAAACAAAATTGAATGTTCCTCTTAGCTAAGGCTAAGTGGGAACATTACACACTATCAAAAAGTGTATCAATCTTGGTATTTTTAGAGATAACTCTAATATGGAAAACTTCTACTCTTGTATTTTCATCTTGAGTGACATTTGAACAATTTTAAGAACTAGTGTTTGCTATGTGTTTTCCTTTCAAACCCATGGCTATAATCTTTGTCCCATCTCATGAATTTGACCCTAATTCATGTTTACCTATAGAAATAATTTTAACCTTCTCTTTGGCTCTCAATTTTTTTGGCTTCAACTCTGGATGAAGTTCCCACTAGTGTTCTTCATCATGGCCATTCTTTGAATAGTTTTTTTCATGTGAGATTTTCCTACTATATTTTTACAGAGTTCTTTCTTTTTCCTCTTCCATAAAACTTTCTCTTCACTTTACCCTCACTTTCACTTTTCCCATCTATGTTTTGTTTTCCTCTTGCTTCTAAGTGTGTAGTTTGAACACAAACTTCATCTATGTTTGTGGGATTAAACATGAGAATAGTGTGCCTAAGGTAACTATGCAAACCCCCAACATACTTTAACAAAGTTTCTTGAGAATATAGATTAATACCCAAAATAAAAGCTCTTCTCCTAAATTCATGAGTATAATCTTGCACATTTTTCCTTTTCAACTGTCTAAAATTTTTCCAATCCATAATAGCCTTTTGCATGTAAGCTAAGGGATAGAATTTCCCTTTAATGGTAGTAATAAAACTTGACCAAGGCATAGAGATCTTACCATAGTTTTTAATCTCTTCTTGAGTCCTTGCTTCCCACCATACAAGTGTAGATCCTTCCATCATCAAAGAAGCCAATTGAATCTTTATGTCATATTCATGAAGGTTATGAATACTACATTACACCTCCAATTCACGTATCCAATTGTCTAATATTTCTGCATTATCTCGCCATTATACATTCAAAGCTCAAATTTGACATTAGGTTTGAGTCAGGGTGTTTTTCATTTTGTGAATTTCGAGTGAGAGTGGGTGGTTTTTGCAGTGGAAGTGGAAGATGATGTTAATGGAGATGATGAGGATGCTGAATATGGTGGAGATGGAGGTGGCTTTCCTCCACTATCCTTTGAAATCTTCTCTTCATCCTTCTTATCATCTGAATCTCCTTCTCCATGTGGAGGTTTAGAACCTTCTCCTGCCATCCCAATAGAAAATGAATCAAACATAATTTTAGCCATCCTCTTTATTTCATTGAAGTCTCTCTTGACATCATCATCTTCTGAATGACCTTGAGTTTCTACAACATCTAACATGATGGCTATGGATTCAAGCTCAACTTCTGATGCTTGTACCTCTTCAATCAACTCAACTTCTTGTACAACTTGTACCTCTTCAATCTTAGCTTCTTGAGACAAAACTTGAGGTGCTTCAAGTGCATATTTGATGAAACTTTGGGTGAAGATGGTGCTCTTGTAGCTCTCCTTCTTTTGGTCCTAATCTCAGGACTTGCAGCCAACAATTTTCCTTCACCTCTCTGTAACTTTAACCTTGTCAGCATCAAAAATTTGCAACCATTAAACTTGCACAAAACTCAAGCAACTATTGGGTGTGGAGCCTGATTATCTTGTTTACTTTGTATCACAGCATTGGACCCCTGTACCTTAAACTCGTAATTAATCATTGGCGTGGGGGGTCCAAGGGGCGGTGGCTGCGACTGGAGCCCCCTCTCTTCGTTGGGGTTTCAGGGGCAAGGCTCTAAGTTAAAAAAAAAAAAAAAATAATGTAAAATTGCCTGAAAAAGTATAGTAATTTCTAGTCAATCTGGGCCGTTCATTAGGTAGATGATCTGACGGTAGAAGTTATGTTTAATTTAGGGTTTTTTTCCCTAGAAGGTAACCCATCGTTTTGTATGAGGGTATTGTATTGTGGCTGTGTATTGTATGTGTATTCTCAGAGCGAGAAACATATGGGGAGATTTTGAGAGAGAACATATGATATTACAGTGGATCTGTTGTAGGTTGTGTCTCTTCATTTTGATAGATAATATAAAGGAAGGACTGGCTGTTCGGGGTGGACGTAGCCCAAATTGGGTGAACCACATATATCTGTGTCTCTCCGGTTTTATGTGTTTTCTATGTTTTTGTTTTCTGCATATTTTATGTGTTTCATTTCTCTGTAATATATAATTTTCTAAGAACTGGTATCATATTAGAAGGTCTATTTGGCTGATAAACTTGCAGGAAAGAAGGGTTCCTAGTTCGAGTGGGAGAAATGACGGAAGATTGTAAGTTTAGGGTCTAGAAATTTAACGGCGAAAACCTCTCACTGTGGAAGATGCAGAGGAAGATTATCTCAGGATTTCTGTAAAGATTAGTACCTACCATTGGAGCAGAAAACAAAAATCCAGCTACAGCTCATGGACAGACGTGGGAATGGGAATTATTCTGATAGAAAGGTTCTCTTTTAACAGTACGGTTGTGCCTATAAATAAGCTTGGCCGCTCTTCAACATTTCAAGAAACAACAACAACAGAGGGTTTACAGTATCGCTGATAAAACGATATGAAAAACTCGCCTCAAACAAGGCAAAGTTTTTATCTCATGTAATTATTTAAATTATTTTAATACAATTACCAGTCAGTTAAGTTCTGTAGGGGTAAACTTTGATGATGAAGTTAGGGCTCTTTTATTTCTGTGCTCATTGCCAGAAAGCTGGAATGGTTTAGTTATGGCCATTAATAACTCTGTCTCTGGATCTAGTACTTTAAAGTTTGATGATGTTGTCGGTGTTATCCTTAGCGAGGAAATGCGACGGAAAAGCTCTGGTGAGACATCGTAATGTTTGAGGCAGTTGGCTGGCAGCAGAAGAATGGTATGGAAGAGAGGAAAGAGCTTGGGATATCGCAGTAAATCAAGGAAAGGTATATCCAAGTCCAGATCGGGGATAGTGTGCTAGAATTGTGGAAAGAAAGGACACCTAAAGAAAGACTGTAGATCTGGGAAGGGAAAAGAAGGAGACACACAGCAAGAAAACAATCATGAAGCAAATGTGACAGGTGATGTGTTACAAGATGCTTTGATTCTTTCTTTCGAAAATGTTACTGATTCTTGGGTTGTAGATTCAGGGGCTTCATTCCATGCCACACCCGATAAGAAATATTTTCATGACTATGTTCAAGGAGATTTTGGACAAGTTCGTTTGGGTGATGATAAACCCTGTAAAATTGTTGGAATGGGTAAGGTTCTTGTAAAACAACAGAATGGAAACCAATGGCTATTAAAGGAGGTAAGGCATGTTCCAGATCTAAAGAAAAATATAATTTCAACAGGGCAGTTAGGCAGTGAAGGTTGTGTTACAACTTTCACAGATAAAGCTTGGAAGGTTACCAAAGGAGCCCTGGTAATAGAAAAAGGCGAAAAGGTTGGTACATTGTATTTATGCAATGGTATTTCTAACTCTGTTAATGCTTTAACTTCCAAAGGAGCAGATGCAACATTATGGCATCATAGGCTCGAACACATGAGTGAGAAGGGAATGAAGATTCTTCACTCAAGAAATTTGTTTCCAGGTTTGAAGAATGTTGATTTGGATTTCTGTGAGAATTGCATTTATGGAAAACAAAAGAGAGTCAGATTTCTCAGAGTTGGGAAAGAAAAGAAGAGAGAAAAATTGGAGCTTGTGCATACAGATGTATGGGGACCTGCTCAGGTATCATCTCTCGGTGGCTCTCGTTATTATGTTACTTTTATTGATGATGCAACTAGAAAAACATGGATTTATTGTATTCAGAATAAATCTGATGTATTTGATACTTTCAAGAAATGGAAAGCTTTGGTTGAGATTGATACAGGAAAGAAGTTGAAGTGTCTCAGATCAGAAAATGGAGGTGAATATTGCAGCAATCAGTTTGATAAGTACTATTCAGAGCATGAAATTCGCAGAGAGAAGACAGTTCCAAGAACACCACAAGAAAATGGTGTGTCAGAAAGGATGAACAGAACAATCATGGAGTGTGCTAGGTGCATGAGATTGCATGCAGGATTTCCTTTACAATTTTGGGTAGATGCTGTAGATACTACTATTTATCTAATAAACAGAAGGCCTTCAAATTCCTTGGATGGTGGTATTCCAGAGGAAGCATGGACAGGTAAAAAGGAAAACTACTCTTTTTTAAAGCCTTTTGGTTGTGAGGCCTTTGTCCATATTAATAAAGAAAATAGAACAAAGCTTGAGGCAAAATCAAAGAAATGTACCTTTATTGGATATGGTGTTAATGATTTTGTTTATCGCTTATATGATTATGAAAATCACAAAATCATTAGGAGCAGAGATGTAATATTCAATGAAAAGGTCTTGTATAAGAATCAGTTGCAGGAAAAGAAACAGGAAAAATAAAGCAAGGAATACACAGTTCTTGATGAGATAACCGAAAAAGTAAAGGTGCCTGAAAATAATAATAATCAACAACCATAGCAGTAGCAACCACCACAACAGCAACATGAACCTCAAACACTTGAAAGTGGTGTTAGAATATCTACCAGGATAAGTAGACCCCCTGAACGATACTCTCCTTCATTATATAATTTATTGCTGACTGATTCTGGTGAACCCAAATGTTATGAAGAAGCAATGCAGGTTGAAAGCAGGAAGAAGTGGGAGCTAGCCATGGAAGAAGAGATGGACTCCTTAATGCATAACCAGACTTGGGACTTAGTCAGGTTGCCTGTAGGTAAAACTACATTGCAGAATAAATGGGTTTACAGGCTGAAGGAAGAAGATGGAGGAAAGCAGAGGTACAAAGCTAGACTTGTGGTGAAGGGGTTTGCACTAAAGAAAGGTATTGATTTTGATGAAATATTTTATCCTGTTGTTAAAATGAATTCAATCAGAACTATTTTAAGTCTTGTAGCAGCGGAAGATTTACATCTTGAACAGTTAGATGTAAAGACAACATTTCTCATGGAGATTTGGAGGAAGAGATATAAATGTAGAAACCAGAAGGATATGAGGTAAAAGGGAAAGAAAAATTGGTGTGCAGGTTAAAGAAGAGCTTGTATGGCTTAAAACAGGCTCCAAGGCAGTGGTATCTAAAATTTGACAATTTTATGTCTGAACAAGGTTATACTAGATGTCACTCTGATCATTGTGTTTATCTAAAAAGGCAAAATGATGGCAGCTATATTATATTGTTATTGTATGTAGATGACATGCTTGTTGCGGGATCTAACATGCAGGAAATAAATGTGCTCAAAAGAAAATTGGCAAATTCATTTGCAATGAAGGATTTGGGAGCTGCAAAACAAATCCTTGGTATGAGGATAACTAGAGACAGGAAAAATCGCAAATTAACACTGTCTCAGAATGAGCACATAGAAAAGGTGTTGAAAAGATTTAATATGCAGAATGCAAAACCAGTTAGTACACCTTTTGCTAGCCATTTCAAACTTAGTAAGGAGATGTGCCCCAAGACCCATGAAGAAATGGAATATATGTCTAAAGTTCCATATGCATCAGCAGTTGGAAGCTTAATGTATGCAATGGTCTGCACAAGGCCTGATATTGCACATGCAGTGGGAGTTGTAAGCAGGTATATGAACAATCCAGGAAAAGAACATTGGATGGCAATAAAATGGATTCTCAGATATTTGAGAGGTACCACAAATCAAGCATTATGATTTGGTGGTTCAAACATTGCTCTACAGGGATATGTTGATGCAGATATGGCAGGTGATAGAGATAACAGGAGGAGCACTACAGGATATGTATTTACTGTAGGTGGAATAGCTGTCAGTTGGGTTTCAAAAATCCAAAGTGTTGCTGCACTTTCAACAACAGAAGCCGAGTATGTTGCTGCTACAGAGGCTAGTAAAGAAATGATTTGGTTACAAAGGTTTATGGATGAATTGGGTAAGAAGCATGATATGGGCACACTATACAGTGATAACCAAAGTGCTATTCATCTTGCAAAGAACTCAGCATTTCATTCCAGGACTAAACACATACATCTCAAGTACCATTTCATACGGTCAGTATTGGAAGATGGAGAGTTGAAGCTGAAAAAGATACACACTAGCCAGAATCCTGCAGATATGCTAACAAAAGTTGTAACTAGGGAGAAACTGAGAATGTGCTCAGTTTCAATTGGTCTTCAAGGATGACGATGAAGATGAGGAATAGCCAGGTCCAAAGAGGAGTCATTGTCCAACAAATGAAGAAGGTGGAGTTGCTACAATCAGCCTCCAAGTGGAGATTGTTGGGTGAGCCCATTATCTTGTTTACTTTAAATACAAAGATCGGGACCCCCAGCATTTGGCACATGCATCACCTTGCCAATTAATCGTTTGTTTTCCCCAAGTGGCTGGCTCTAAGTTAAAACAGATGTAAAATTGCCTTGTAAAAGTATAGTAATTTATAGTCAATCTAGGCCATTCATTAGGAAAATGATCTGACGGTGGAAGTTATGTTTAGTTTAGGTATTTTTTCCCTAGAAGGAAACCCCTCGCTTTTATGAGGGTATTTTATTGCGACTGTGTATGATATATGTGTATTCTCGAAGCGAGAAACAGAGAGGGAGACTCTGAGAGAGAACAGAGGATATTACAACGGATCTGCTATAGGTTGTGTCTCTTCATTTTTACTGGATAATAGAAAGGAAGGACTGGATGTTTGGGGTGGACGTAGCCCAAACTGGGTGAACCACATATATCTGTGTCTCTCTAGTTTTATGTGTTTTGTGTGCTTGCATTTTCCGCATATTTTATGTGTTTCATTGCTCTGTAATATATAATTTTCTAACAACAACTATCAAGCAAACAACCTTGCCTTTCAACCAAGCTCCCATACCAACTTGATATGAATATGAATGTTAGTTGTTTTGTGCTAATTTCATCTTCATATTTAAAATTTATTTACTGATCTTATGCTTGATGTACATATGTTTCCTTGTTTCTTATGTGTGTCTAACATGTAATTTAACTGAGTTTTGTGAGTCAATTAAAGAGCATAAAGTATGAAATTCAACTTCTGAACAATAGCGAAGAAATAAACCATCACAATTGATCCAACAACACAATTTTTTTATGAAGGAGTTCACCCCTCCTGGGCTACATCTCCTTGGTCCAGCTTCCATGGCTTCAGCCTGTGTATTAGCTCAATAGTGAAAAATTGTTGTTTACATGCATCAAATTCTCCTGAAACATACTCAAATGAGTCCAGAATGTCAAAATCTATTATAAATGACTATTCATTTACTCAATTTGACCTTCATCTGATCTAGGGATGGCCTTCCTTCCTAGTGGCCCTAGGCTTCAATTTTATTCAAAGCAACAAAAACACCTATAGAATTGTTCCTCTGCCTCTGCAACCTGTACCAATGTGTTCATAACATGCCAATCTGCTATGAATGACTCTTCATGAGCCGAAATTGGTCAAAATTTGGTCAAGATATGGTCAATTTAATTTTTCCCTAAAATCTTCCTCCAAATCTAGAGAAGACTCCAGATAAGTCTGACAAGTTGGTGATTCCACCGAAAATGATGGCACCTCTAAAACTCTACCATTTTAATCAAGGAGTTTAATTATTTTTTAATGGAAAATTAAGAGGGGTAAAAATTGTATAATTGTGCACTAAGTGTGTTTGTTATGAGCATTGGTCAGCAGTCATGTGGAAGGGTCACTTGGGGAGGAGGGTTGGCCCCCTCCCTTCTGCCATCGGAGATCCACATGAAGTTCAAATATAAGTCGGGCGCAGAGGCTTTACAAGCCCTGCCCAATTGTCTATTGGTTATTTGTAGTAAAATTTGGGGGGAGGTCATGGGTTCGACCCTGACCTCCGCCCCTATACATATATTTTGGCAACATTATAATATGCCATCGAAATTTGGATTTAAACAATGCGCTCCCAACCTTTGTATATATTAATTCAGACTATGGTTTATTTTTAATATTCTCTCCAATAAATATACACATAAACTTTGGAATATATGTGTGTGTTCAGACTTTGCAAATAACATTCAATTCGGACCATATATCAAACCTTTGTAAGATAAAATTTCGACCACCGCCACCATATAATAAAATTAATCCGACCCCAAATCCAACCTTGCGATATAGTTGAAATTTTGAACCTTGGAGTTGGATAGGGTCCACCAGAGGGGACACGTGGCGGCCCTTGGCTACACCACGTGTCAGCCTCTGGTTGGGCTATCCCTCATATAAAAAAAATGGATTCAACCTTAGGAGCATAAATCACAAAAGAAATTCACCTTCAAACCAATTCGGCGAATCCTGTTGTGAAACTTGTCACAGTGCCACTGGGCATAAACTGAAGAATACTCCCTACATGCAGACTGGGTTGCCATGTCATAAATCTGTCACTGTTCTACAATTTTTTTTTTAAATTCGCATGTTCTTAACAACAGTCAGTGGGCTATAACTTCTTCATTCGGAGTCAGTTTTCGACGAAACTAAGTGCGTTGGATTCTTGGCAACGAGCTGATCACAGTCATTTAGTTTCCAATCAATTCTGAGCACTTTCATTTCTGAGATTATATATTGAGCCTCTAATCATTCATCCCCACTAGAATCCTTTTGGACCCAAAAATATCTCTAATTAATGATCATGTGGATGAGGGTACTATTCCCTCACCCTTCCAGTCTCTATCCACTGAAATTTCCCAATTTCATCAAATTGATCGTTTCACAAAAAGTAAGCTTATTCCTTGATTCTTGCGACCTTCTCTTGCTGTCATTGACACTGTCATGTTTTAATTTTTCTTAGTTTGCAGAGCAGCAAGCCATTCTTGCAGAAACCATCGTGTTCCTACCTTGGCCATTAATCAAAGGAAACTTAAAAATTGTCTCACCTTGCACAATGTCACCATGGTGATTCTTAACTGATATTGCTTTGTACATTTGTTGAATCTTGACAAAATACTTTCTCCATTGCCATGTACCATTTGGAAACAAAAAAAAAAACATTTGTGGAACCCATGCTTTCTTTTTCAAGTTTCTTTTTCGCTTTCTCTTTGACCTTTGCACTCTCTTGCACCGACACCTCGTTTCCAACACTACTCAACACTAATGTTGACTGCTGCAAATGTTTTACATATTTTTAACCTCCTTTCAAAGGAAACCTGTTAGAATCCTGAAAAATCTCATTACAAGCATAAGCATATTTTTGAAAATTTTGATTCAAAACATCTCTTTGTATGATCCTCAACAATGTCAAATTCTGACCTGCATTCACTATCCTCTTCATTTCTCCGGCATGCATAAGAGACAAACATGTATTATTCTTATGCACTCTAATTATGTACTCAATACCATATTTAAACAAGTGATACTTATTCTCATGGCAATGAAATACTACTTTCCTATAATACAAATAAGGACTTCCCAATAAAATACCGGATATCTCAAGCGGCACCACATCAAGTTCAACTTCATCAAGAAAGTTTGAATTGATGGCTAATCTTAGTAAGCACTTCCTTGTAACCTACACATTTGCATTATTTTCTATCCAACCCAAAGGATATGGTTTTGTATGTCAAATAGTTTCAAGGTCTAGCTTCTTAACCAAGTCTTCAGAAATCAAGTTATCTTGTGACCCACTATCAAAAAGTGTATCAGTCTTGGTATGTTTAGAGATAACTCTAATATGGAAAATTTCTACTCTTGTATCTTCATCTTGAGTGACATTTGAACAATTTTAAGAACTAGTGCTTGCTATGTGTTTACCTTTCAAACCCATGGCTATAATCTTTGTCTCATCTCATGAATCTGACCCTAAGTCATGTTCAACTATAGCAATAGTTTTAACCTTCTCTTTGGCTTTCAATTTGTTTGGCTTCAACTCTAGATGAAGTTTCCAACAATGGTCTTCATCATGGCCATTCTTTGAACAATATTTTTCATGTGAGTTTTTCCTTCTCTCTTTTTATAGAGCTATTTATTTTTCCTCTTCCATAAAACTTTCCCTTTCCTTTACCCTCACTTTCAATTTTCTCATCTATGTTTTGTTTCCCTCTTGATTCTAAGTTTGTGGCTTTAACAAAAACTTTATCCATGTTTGTGGGATTAAACATGATAATAGTGTTCCTAAAGTAGCTGTGCAAACCCCCAACATACTTTAACAAAGTTTCTTGAGAATATAAATTAATACCCAAAATAAGAGCTCGTCTCCTAAATTCATGAGTATAATCTTGCACATTTTTCCCTTTCATCTGTCTAAAACTTTTCCAATCCATAATAGCCTTTTGCATGTAAGCTAAGGGATAGAATTTCCTTTTAATGGATGCAATAAAACGTGACCAAGACATAGAGATATTACCGTATTTTTTAATCTCTTCTTGAGTTCTTATGTGCCACCATACAAATGCAGATCCTTCCATTCTCAAATAAGCCAATTGAATCTTTATGTCATCTTCATGAAGGTTTTGAATCCTACATTACACCTCCATTGATGTATCTAATTTTCCAATATTTATGCGTTTATCTCGCTATTATACATTGGAGTAAGGGCCATTATCTCGCGTTTATCTCATCAATTTTGAGTAAGGGTGTTTTTCCTTTTGTGGCTTTTGAGTGAGTGTGAGTGGAAGTGGAAGATGATGCTGATGGAGATGATGAGGATGATGAAGATGGTGGAAATGGAGGTGGATTTCCTCCACTATCATTTGAACTCTTCTCTTCGTCCTTCTTATCATTTGAAGTTCCTTCTCCATGTGGAGGCTTAGAACCTTCTCCTACCATCCCAGCAGTAAATCCATCAAACATAATTTTAAGCATCCTCTTTATGTCATTGAATTCTCTCTTGAAATTATCCTCTTATGAATGACATTGAGTTTCTCCAACACCTAACATGATGGTTATGGATTCAAGCTCAACTTCTGATGTTTGTACCTCTTCAATCTCAGCTTCTTGAGACAAAATTTGAGGTGCTTCAAGTGCAGCTGTGAGTGAAAATTTGGGTGAAGATGGTGCTCTTGTAGCTCTCCTTATTTTGGTCCTAATCTCAAGACTTGCAACCAACAATTTCCCTTCACCTCTCCACAACTTTAACTTTATCAACATCACAAATTTGCAACCATTAAACTTGCACAAAAATCAAGAAACTATCAAGCAAATAACCTTGGCTTTAAACCAAGCTCTGATACCAAATTGATCTGAATATGAATGTTAGTTTTTTCGTGCTAATTTCATCTTCAGATTTAAAATTTATTTACTGATCTTATGCTTGATGTACATATGTTTCCTTATTGATTATGTGTGTTTAACAAGTAATTTAACTAAGTTTTATGAGTGAATTAAAGAGAATAAAGTATGAAATTAAAATGCTAAACAACAGCAACAAAATACACAGCAAACCATAAAAATCGATCCATCAACACAGAATTTTGATGAAGGAGTTCACCCCTCCTGGGCTACATCTCCTTGGTCCAACTTCCGTGGCTTAGGGCCTCCTTATTAGCTCAATAGTGAAAAAATTACTGTTTGAATGCATCGAATGCTCCTAAAACATACTCCAATGAGTCCATAATGTAAAAATATATCAGAAATGACTATCCATTCACTCAATTTGGCATTCAGTTGATCTAGGCATTTCCTTCGTTCCTGGTGGCCCTAGGCTTCAATTTTATTCAAAGTGACAAAAAATCCTGTAGAATTGCTCCTATGCCTCTGCAACCTATACCAATTTGTTCTAATAGCTAATTTAATTGAGTTTTGTGAGTGAATTAAAGATCACAAAGTATGAAATTAAACTGCTGAACAATAGCAAAAAAATACACAACAAACCATCGCAATTGATCCATCAACACAAAGTTTTGATGAAGGAGTTCACCCCTCCTGGGCTACAGCTCCTTCATCCAGCTTCCATGGCTTGGGCCTGTGTATTACCTCAATAGTGAAAAAAAATTGTTTACATGCATCAAATTCTCTTGAAACATACTCAAATGAGTCCAATATGTCAAAATCTATCAGAAATGACTATTCATTTACTCAATTTGACTTTCAGCTGATCTAGGCATGGCCTTCCTTCCTGGTGGCACTAGGCTTCAATTTTATTCAAAGTAACAAAAATACCTGTAGAATTGCTCCTCTGCCTCTGCAGCCTATACCAATGTGTTCAGAGCATGCCAATCGGCTATGTATGACTCTTCATGAGCCAAAATTGATCGAAAGTTGCTCAAGATATGGTCAATTTAATTTTTCCCTAAAATCCTCCTCCAAATTCCGAGAAGACTCCATATAAGTCCGAAAAATTGGTGATTTTGTCGAAAATGGTGGCGCTTCTGAATCTGTCGTTTTAATCTAGGAGTTTAATTAGTTTTTAATGGTGGATTAAGAGGGATAAAAATTGTTTAATTGCGCACTAACCACGTTTTTCATGAGCGTTGGTGGGCGGCCATGTGGAAGGGTAACATGGAGAGGAGGGCTGGTTCTCTCCCTTCTGCCATCGAAGATCCACATGAACTTCAAATATAAGTTGAGCGTAGAGTCTTTACAAGCCCTACCCTGTGGTCTATTGGTAAGTTGTGGTAATGTTTGGGGGGAGGTCACGGGTTCGACCCTGACCTTCATCCCTATACATATATTTTGCCAACATTATAATATGCCATCGGACTTTGGATTTAAACAATGCGCTCCCAAAATTTGAATATATTGATTCGAACTATGGTTTATTTGTGATATTCTCTCCAATAAATATACACATGAACTTTGGAATATATGTGTATGTTCAGACTTTTCAAATAACATTCAATTCAGACCATATATCAAACCTTTGTAATATAAAATTTCGACCACTGACACCATATAATAAAATTAATCCGACCCCAAATCTAACCTTCCCATATAGTTGAAAATTTGAACCTTGGAGTTGGAGAGGGTCCACCAGAGGGGACACATGGTAGCCCCTGGCTGCACCACCTATCAGCCTATGGTTAGGTTGTCCCTCATATAAAAAAATAAATCAAATTCAACCTTAGGAGCAGAAATCATAAAAAATTTCACCTTCAAAACAATTTGACGAATCATGTTGTGACACTTGTAACAATGCCACTGGGCATAAATAGAAGAATATTCCCTGCATGCTGACTGGGCTGCCATGTCATCAACCTGTCACTGTTCTGCAATTATTTTTTCTAAATTTTCTTGTTTTAACGACTGTCATTAGGCTATAACTTCTTCATGCGGAGTCAGTTTTTGACGAAATGAAGTGCGCTAGATTCTTGGTGATAGGTCGATTGCAGTCATTCAGTTTCCAATCAATTCTGATCACTTTAATTTTTGAGCTTATATATTGAGCCTCTGATCATAAATTCAACTTCCCTCTACAAAAAATTGATAATGAAGGTAACCCTTGGTAAGTCATTCACTCGACTTCTCTAGTTATAAATAACTCAGAGGAGTATTCCTACACTGATTATGTTGATAAATTATTGAATACCTCACTATGTTTGCGAAGCAGTGATTTCATCCCAAGGGTCTCTCTAGATATAAGGAAGTTTTTACATTTTTCATAACAAGCCAAAGTGGGTGACTGGTATCTTTACTAGAACTACATTTAAATCAAATATTATGGTTCAGAATTTCCTCCCTATAAGTTTCCATCTTTTGTACCTATTAGGATCTTTGCATTAGAATATTCTAGGCAAATGTTAAATATGGATGAAGTGCATTTTGTTTCCTACAATAAGAAGGCACAATTTAATCTCAAAGCACACATAGGACCATACGTCATCAATACAGGAGCTGCAACAAAAGAAATAGATACAATTTTAAGTTAGATGAAGTTCCAACTTAGTTTCTCCTAGTCATATGATCCTTATGGTATCATTTGTAAGCTTAGATTGAAGCAAAAAAGTACTTATTATGAACATACACTGAGGCCTGAGATTGAGCAATATTCCAATAAGGACGAATGGATGGAAGGTACTTTGCAGGAAGTTGAAGAAATACGGGCCAGTCAGTCATCTATGCAAACATCCGTTTCTAAAGAGAATATTTTTAAAAGGGAGAGAGAGGACATGTCCCCAACTGACTCTTAATCTACACATTTCCTTGTCTTCAAAAGGAAACAGAACAAAGGCCAATGTAATTCTCAAAAATCAAATTCTCAAGTAAATTAAAAAATAATCACTATCCAATGTGAAACTCCAAAGGGAGGAGACACATAACATCCAACCATAGTGACCTTATCAGGGAATCATATCCCTCTTTCTACCCAAGAATTAGGAACATTGCAATCAACAATTGTTGAAAATGATATACAATCTCCAATGTCATCAAGTTCACATATTTCTACTCAGCAGAGTATCTTTTCAAGATATAGAGAAATAAAATTTAAGAACAAAGCATTAAAGGCTTCTACTTACTCTAAATTTTGGAATAAAATAACTAATACCCAGCATAGACTAATTTCTACATTTGATGCAAAGAAGGAACAGTTCTAGATCAACTTCATGGAACCACGAGTGTTAGCTTCCATGAGTACTAAAGACTATAAAACCTCCATTTTTTCAATTGACACCAAGAAAATACATGAAACCGATGAAATCAATTTACATAAGAAGACAAGGTGATCTTTTCATCACTCACCATATCAACCATGATTAATTCTAAGTTACAATCATATTTAAATAATATGAATTCTCAATTATAATTTGAAAATATGTCGTCAATTTCTAAGGATAATTGGATCAAATATCTAGAGGATTTGGTCATAAAATTAGGACATGATCCTAAAGATGTTAAAGGAATATAATAACTTATCAAGAACAAGGAAGCAGACATCCAAGCACTAAGGAAGCAACTGAAGCTACCTTCCACAGATCATCCTCAAGCTAAACAGGTTGCTAATATAGAGTTGGAAAAAGAGAAAATTTTTACTATAGTAGTTGAGCATAATGCATAGATACAAAAAATGGAGCATTCCATGGAAGAAATGTTGAAAGAAAAAAAAAGTGGGAAGTAGCAGAAGCATCTACATCAGGCACAGGTATAGTGGAAGAAACTTCAGAAAAGACTACAGTTTCAGAATCTACAAAAAAACTTATCAAAGCTCTAGATGAATTAACAATAGCTCAATTAGAGAAAGAGAAATTAATTGCAACATTGGCTAAAATGGAAGAGAGTAAACTCAAAACTGACAATGCATATCTATCAGAATTGTAGAAAAAATATAGACACATGCAGCAAATACATAAATATGAAGATCAATCCTTTGTAATACAAATGTTAGCAGCAGCTAAGAATAGTATTTTGCAGAATATAAATGCCAATATAACATAAATGTGGCCTTCAATACATATTACGTTTGAATAGGAAGAACTTGTGCATAAAGTTAACGCAACAATAGAAAATACAAAGGTAGATTTGGAACACATGCCAGAAGAGGCACAGAAGATCATCATTCTGCTAAATTCCAAAACCAAAGAGCAACCTAAAGACCTCAATATCCCAGAAAAAACAACAACGGTCATGGAGGTCTAGAGGGTCTTAATGGAAAATAATCTAATGATACAGTTAGAAAACAAATGCAAGGACCTTAAGTTGCAGGTCAAGAGATTCAACATGAAATTCACAATGCTACAGGAAAAGGGATTTCCCACTCTTATAAATTCTTATGGTAAATTGATCCAAATAGAAAACTAGCAAAAGAAAATGTACAACATAGGTGTTTATGCCTCCAAGTTTGAAAAATTTAGAGGAATTATCAGTGGTGAATTTTTCATACAGGGAATACAATCTAATTTGAATATCCAGCACGAAGTTCACCACCTCTTTGTAAGTAAACCTACTTTTGACACATACACTAAGGTGGATGAAATATTTAGAAATATGATTGGATTTTCTATCCCAAGTGAAGAGAGGTGGGACCTATTTCTATAATCAGTCGAGTGAAGTGTAACTACAGTTCAGGATTTTCAGCATAAAAGGAACAACATCTCCAAGAAAGCATCAACAGTCATTGCCTGATTCCTATATAGCCTCAACAGCACAACTGTTTCCAACATATTTTCCTAGTTTTCTTCTATATCTAGAAATATCTGTATTAATATATATATATATATATATATATATATATATATATATATATATATATATATATATATATATATATATATATATATATATATATATATATATATGTATATATATATTGTCAATATATTTTAGTTTGGAATCCGATCTCAAATGCAAAAGTTTCTATAAATACTTAGAAATATAGCTTAGAAATTGTTGAACCCTTGGGATAAGATATTGAGCATACTTGTATTCATCTAAAAATTTTCTAATATAAATAAAAGGATTATGGATTTGCCTCAAAGAAGCTTCTGTTGTTGTGAGTTCTTCATTGTTATTTCATTTCATATTGTAAATTTCTTCATATATTTAATTTTGATTGAAGAAATTTGGGTAAGATAAGGTTAAGTGTAAACCTATCTGAAATCCCCTATGAAGTTATAATATATTAAAGAGATTAGTTTATTTGTCTGTTTGTCTGAGATACCTCCTCTACATCATTAAATTGTCACTTCTTCAGAAATTTGAATATATTTTTGTTGGGCTATAAACATATTTTACATGCATCCTTTCCATATGGTTAATTAAATACTATGTTTGAATATTTGATACACTGTAAAATCTTTCATATATGCCTTACACATCTATTTTAAATAAATTTTTTGTTAAGAGGTAAAGTAACAACCATGTTATTATATTATTATTAATTAAGATTCAACACCTATCTGAATTGCCTTAGAACATTGGTCATCCAAATATTTAAAAAAAACATAACATTTTCGATGCTCTGGCATAATTCCTTAACCTAGATTTATCTACGGAGGTATAACACATTCCCCTGCATTCACTCTTGCAATTAGTCACCGTGGCTCCCATCTCTCAATGATCACGCACACCTCTCGCCAACAAGGTGCTCTGTCGCTCAGGTTTGGAATTCTATTTCACACCTCCTATAATCATTTTAGGATTAGCATAGGCTTCATGCTCTCACCGCTTTCTCCAGTCTAGAATTTTGGATCTTATCTTTATATTCCCTTTCTCAACCATGTTTTTTTTTTTAGTAATATTTTCTTCTACCTCGTTGAAATTTTGATTCTCACCTTATTTTATCAGTCAAAATGACCTGCCATTCCTTTGTTTCTCCCTAACATCCCCCCGTTCCTCCCTCCAGTGAACTACCACTCACTCTGTGCTCTTTTCTTGTGAAAAGTACCTCCTATTTCTTTCATTTCCATGGTTCATCATTGCATTTCTAATCCTCCTACAATAAACTATTGTGGCAGGCATAGGTAACCTCGCTCTCCTACCCTCAACCCCCATCTCTGTAGGAATTTTCCATAGTTGTCATGGATCATTATCAATGCATAATTCCAAAAGTACTGTAAAGGGATATTGTTGAGATTGAAAAGAAAGTCTGACAGAAGATAATATTCATTCCAAATCACCATGTTGAGAGAGATACCCAAGGCTATATTCCTAATATTATGAATTACACCAGAGCAAGGACTTATGCCTAAATGCAGAAATTCAATCTATACTTGATAGAT
Source organism: Pinus albicaulis (assembly GCA_034641835.2). Classification (NCBI taxonomy): domain Eukaryota; kingdom Viridiplantae; phylum Streptophyta; class Pinopsida; order Pinales; family Pinaceae; genus Pinus; species Pinus albicaulis. The sequence goes on along the minus strand of CM076574.1, from coordinate 849,063,679 downwards.
TTGGGGTTAAGATGGATTTAGGATAGTTTAATGATTCATTTTATGGAAATTTCTAGATATATTTCATATTTACAACATTTAAATTTTTACACTCATTAATGTAACTACAACATATTCTCCATATTGGTTGTAGAGCACCTCTCGATACAATAATAAATTAAAAAAACATCATATTATAAAGATGATAATATCATCATACCAAATAATTTAAAAGTAAATAAAACAACTATAATTGCTTAAAAGAATATAAACATTAGTAACATAAACATTAATTTTTTAATTTCACTATCTTTACATATTTTTTATTTCATAGGTAATACAATAGAAGAATGTTTCAACAAGTCTTTCTAAATAGGTTTATACATTAACTAGTTTCAATCCTCTTTCCAATAACAAATAAAATAAAATATATTGAACTTTTCAAAAAGACTTTCTAGATAAGTTGATACATTAACTAGGTTCAATCGTCTTTCCAATAACAAACAAGTGCTACCTATTAGCTAGTACCTGTCACTTAGCTTAAATATACTTAAATTGGAGTCTATATTGTTGAAAGGATAAGAGATGATAAATTAAAGCCTTGATGAAAAAATAGATATGAGAGTGAAAATGTTGTGCTAAAATTATGCTTTTTGGTTAGTGTTGGGTACCAGATTTGTATACTTTTCTCTCCCATTTTCGTCCACCTTTCTATCTCTTTGTGTCATTATTATTCTTAAACACACGAGGTAAACCCCTTTCTCTTAATTTACATGTGATATTTGATTAATGAAGTAATAGTCCAGGAGGTTTTACCTTTTTGCAAATGTTAACTCCAATATTTTTACAGATTCAGCAAAAGCAGGAAGGTTACAACTGTGAGTCGTGTAGTGGCTCCTAATTCCCAACGTTGCCTTCACTTGCTGCTACAGTGCAACAGACTCTATTTCACCACAACGACATGTCAAGCTTTTTCATGGTTTCCTTCTTGGAAATTAGGTTGTTTTTACAATGAATTATATAATTGTAGATATGTAGTTGTTGGAGGAAATCTGCGATTTCTTGAACAGGTGTATAAAGAGGGCCTGCGGGCTATGAATCGAGGTTAAGACCATTACATACAGATTTTGTAACAGTATATTCTGCAACTAATTGAATGCACAGCACCATGTTGTTTCCCTTATAATTTGTGAGCTTGTCGCAGCCCTGATCAGAGATTTGGGCCCACTCTTATGATCAGGTGTTGCGTTACCTTTCTTTCCATTGTTTTCATGTTTTATTTTGATTCTGTTACTATTGTTCCAGTGTAATCTTTCAATTGTTGTGAATGTCTTTCTTTTAATTTTGCAATGTATTTTAATTGTTGTTACAGTAGTTTGTGTGTTTATGGATTTAAGCCTGTGATCTACAACAGGTCATGTGATTTCTCTTGCATATACTTTTTCGTTAGTCTTGAAATAAATAACACCCTCAGGTTGATAATTTATTTGGAAAAAGGGTTGAATATTTTTCACCTCCAGACACCAACATTTTGGTGCCTTTGCCGGGGAAGGCTAACGGGTGCAAGAACATGATATGCAATTGATCTAAGGGTTGATCTCTCATCTTAGGGAGGGAATTTATTGCCTAATTCAAGTCCTAAGCATAGTTCTCTGTGTTTCTTTTCTCCTACTTTTTTTTTTTCTTCTTTAGAATTGATCCCTCGTCTTGGGGAGGTCATTTTGCTACCCTGCCCTAAGTCCTAGACATAGTTTTCAGCTTTTTTCTTTTTGATCCTTTTTTGAAGGGCCCACTTCTCGTCCTGAGGAGGGTATTTGATTACCCTACTTCAGGTCCTAAGCTTTGATTTTCTTCTTTTAGTTTATTATCTGTTTGAACCTACACTCTCGTCCTGGGGATGAAGTTATTTGTCCTGCTTCGGGTCCGAAGCGCTTTTGATACTTTGATGAACCCTCTTCACAAATTGAATGAAAAAGGATCTGAATAAGAGGGGTAGAGGAAGATCCCCAAAGAAAGGAAAGGATTTGTGAAGGAAGACATATACTCAAGAAATTATTGAAAAATCTAAATATGAGGTATCATCTCGCGCTGCTGTTGGGGTAAGGGTTTAGACAAAGTTCGAAGGGCAGTCTGTGGAGCAACCAGTTCCATCTAGGGTACCAGAGGGAATTATTTCGATGGAAAAAGAAATAGGGTATAAGTGGAGGAGACATCCTTGCCGTCAGCAGAAAGGGAAGAAATAGCAAGTAGAGGATCATAAGAACTGAGCAATTCTAATTGGGAAGAAGAACCTCCAAAAGGGTTTTCATCACCCCAAGACCAAGGGAGTGTTGTAAAACCTCCTACAGTCAAGTTAGGAAATTTCGATTTGGAGAGAGAATTCCTGAAGGATTTCGCATCACCAAAGGACTAGTGGAGTGTGATGAAGCCTCCTACAGTTGAATCACTCCAAGTACCAGATGTAGAACCATTTGAAATCCCAAGTGAGTATTGGAGGATATTTATGGCACCTGTAAGTTCTTCTATTGATAATCCAATCAGAAACGTTGTAGGTGATGCACCGATCAGACCCATCCCTTTAACAGCTCTGCCTAGTTTCCATGGGATTTCTTATGAAGACCCTGATACATTCCTCTTCGAATTTGAAATTTTTTGTCGAGGATATGATTATATTGTCGATGCTCAGAAATTAAAAATATTTCCTGCTACCCTAAAAGGGACAGCCCTGAGATGGTTCATGGGTTTAGGAGGGAGCACGATTACCTCATGGGAGGGGATGAAAGAAGCCTTCTTGGAGAAATACCAAGATTACTGTAAATCCCATGAAATTAAGGAGGAAATATTTAAGTTTGCACAGAAAGAGGACAAAAACATGGAAGACTGTGTGGAACGATTCAAATACATATTGCAGAGATCAGGCCATAGTGACCTGGATAAGGAAATTCTAAAGATCATTCTTCTCCAGGCACTTAGGGAAGATTCCCTACAACTTTTGAACATAGTAGGAAAGGGGGAAATTTCAAAAGAAGACTTCGAGACTATCTATCACTATTACATTAAGTGTTCACGGGGGGCTGCAAGGAGTGGACAAGGAATTCAGTCATCAAGGACTTCCAGTGGAGGGGTTACAAAGGCATAAATTGGAAACCTACGGGATAACCTAAGGACTGATATCCTGAGCACGTTATCTACCTAGATGGACACTTTGCAAGAAAAACAGAAACAAATGGAGTTGGAAAATACTATGGCTATATTCTGCCCACAGTGTAGAAAGAAGAATCCTTTGAAGGAATGCCCATTAAAAACAATGGAAGCATGCGTAATCTATGAACAGACTCATGTGACCATCTCGTGTCCTTCCTTGCCCGAAATTAAGGTAGTTTTTCAAGGGGAAAGTGAAGAAAATGTGGTAGACCAGCTGTACTTCATGGGGCAGAAAAAGCCATGGCAACCTCGACCACGAGCTATGAATCCAGGTATGTTTCAAGACACATTTCAGTATTTTAATAATTTTAATATGGGTCCCCAATATACATCTTTTTCAGCTATGTGATCTCAATATCAGTATCCCCCCTAGCAATAATGGGTTCCCCAGGCCAATTCGAACCCTTCATGGAATCAGAACTGGCGTGGACCCTCTCCTACTGGTCAGTTTCCTCAATCTAGGCCTCAACAGCAACTTTAGTTGCCCTACAATGTACCTCCAGGAAACCCAGCCCTTAGACCTCAGCTTCCTATCCAGCCTAATCTGAATCCTAATAATAAAGGGGTCCAACAAACAGATACTCTTAACCTTCCATCTTATAGCATTTCTACCACGGTACTTAATGATATAAACCTATGATCTGGGCGGGTAGTAAATGCTCCCACTTCACCTATTATTATAGAACAAATTGACAGTGAAGATACAGAACCATATTAGTGGAAAGTTAGGGATAAATCAGACCAAAACATAATGAACCAGACACCTCCCCAATATGTTCCTAATCAAGGTCATTCAACTTCTCCTCCATATCCTAAAAGAGTGGCCTTGAATAAACCAAACCCTCAAGCAGAGTTCGATTTCCAGGGGAATTGCAAAATATTTTTGTTAAAATACCCCTGCTATAGGCTATGAGGGATGTACCTATATATGCAAAAACTCTCAAAGAGTACTGCTCTAAGAAACTAGGGGAGAAACCTAAGAATCTATTAACCATTCAAATCATGCTTGTAAAATATGGAGACCCAGGAAACCCAATTCTCACAGTACATATCAATGGGGTTGAAATCCCAAACATACTGGTAGATTTGGGAGTTTCCATCAACATTATCACCTCTGAAACAATGAACACATTAGGTCTTGGAGACATTAAACCAACCCCTACTATTCTGGAGCTAGCAGATAGGTATACAATTAAACCGGTAGGGATATTGGAAGATGTGATTATTTCAGTAGATTCACGGCATTATCCTGTGGACCTCCTTGTATTACAGACTCGATCTTCAATTAGTGGTCATCCATTGATCTTGGGAAGACCTTGGCTCGCAACTGTTAATGCCTACATAGGGTGTCAATTTGGGCATATGATCAATCAAATGGGACAGTTACAAATAATCTTCCTCTTTACCCTCCTACGGAACCCAACCCATCTAAAAAATTATTAACCAGTTAGAAACCTCTACCAATAGAAGAGCATGAACCTGAAAATGAAGAATTTAGACCAATCCTTACTATTGGGTAGGCCCTTAAATTTAAAACAGAAATCGAGGACAATTCCATTAATGATTTTATTAATGATTTCAATTTTTTTTCCAATTCAACTCATCAAATTTTAGAATCTGCTATGAGCTATGAAACACAGGAAAACATTGAACCAGACGATGAAATTGAAGACATTCCTATAACCTCATTCCATGATAGTTTTCCAATTTAGATTGAACCAAGGAAAACACTTAATATCAACCTAAATCTGTCTGAATCCCAGACAAAATAGCTTTTGAAAGTCCTTCAAGATCATCAGGAAGCTTTTTCCTAGGATTATATCGACATGAAGGGGATCCCTGCTAAATTATGTACTCATCATATGTATATTAAGGAATATTGTCGCGCTGTAAGACAACCCCAACGGAGAATGAACCCTACTCTCAAGAACATTTTCAAAGAAGAATTAAAAAAATTATTGGATGTAGGATTCATTTACCCCATCTCAGATAGCCAATGGGTATCTCCATTAGTGATTGTTCCCAAAAATAATGGTAAATGGTGTATCTAGGTAGATTACAGGAAGCTAAATAAGGCAACTCAAAATGACTATTTTCCTTTGCCATTCATTGACCAACTCCTAGATACCTTGGATGGGAAGAATTTCTTTTCCTTCCTAGAAGGATTCAGTGGATATAACCAGATCCAGATAGCCCTGGAAGACCAGGATAAAACAACTTTCACATGCCCATGGGGAACCTTTGCATACAGGATCCTCCCATTTGGCCTGTGTAATGCTCTTGCCACCTTCCAGAGGGAAATTCTAGGAATATTTTCTGATCTGGTCGATGATAGCATTGAAATCTACATGGATGATTTTACTCCATATGGACACTCATTTGACGAAGGATTGCCAAATATGGAGAAAGTACTCAAAAGATGTAAGCAGACCCATGTATCTCTGAGTACAGTCAAATGGCATATGATGAGAGAAGAAGGAATAGTACTGGGAAATTTTCTCTCAGCTGCTAGAATTCAAGTTGATCTAGCTAAAGAAGAGGTAATATTACACTTCTCGATACCCAAAACACCCACACAGGTACGTAGATTTATTAGTTGTGATGGTTATTATAGACGCTTTATAGAAATTTTTTCTAAAATAGCACATCCACTTTTTCATTTGCTAACAAAAGATGCAAAATTCTTGTGGACTGAAGACTGTGAGGGATATTTCACGAAAATTAAGGGGCTGGTTTGTAAGACTCCAATCATTCGAGGACCTGATTAGGAATTATCTTTTAACATACATGTTGATGCTTCTCAGACAGCAGTAGGAGTTTTTTTAGGACAACAGGTAGACAAAACACCATATGCAATTTATTATGTCAACAAGAATTTAATTCCTGCTGAAATGAATTACACGGTGACGGAAAAAGAATTCATGGTTGTCATTTATGTTGTCAATAAGTTTCGACACTACATCACTAGGTATCCTACTTTTGTACATACCGATCATGCAACAATCAGATATTTGATGAATAAACCTATTACTCCTGGTCGTGTTACAAGATGGTTGCTATTGCTTCAAGAATTTTATATCACAATAGTAGATAAACCTGCAAAAGATAATGTAGTTGCTGATTTCCTATCTAGAATGGATAACAATGATGAATGTACACCTATAGAAGATAGTTTTCCTGATGAACATCTTTTTTCAGTTTCTAGTAAACCTTCGTGGTATGCAGATATTGCTAACTATATTGCTACAGGTAAAATGCCTCCTCATTTTTCATACAGGGAACAGCGGAAAATTATTCATCATAGTGCTATATATTCTTGGATGGCAGGGTACTTTTTTCATACAGGAGTTGATAAGAAGATTTGACATTGTGTATATAAGGATGATATTTATGAAGTATTGAAGGCTGCCCATGATGGCCCTTGTGGAGGAAATTTTGCAAACAAAATAACAAGATATAAGGTGCTACAAATGGGATATTACTGGCCTTCTATCTTTCGGGATGCATGAAATTATGTTAGGAGGTGTGATATTTTCCAACGTATGGGACAGCCCAGTCGAGATGATGAAATGCCTTTATAGGCACAGGTTGTCCTCAAACCTTTTGAAAAATGGGCTATTGACTTCGTTGGACCCTTTAACCCACCCTCCCAGAAAAAGGTCCACATCTTGGTATGTACTGATTATGTGACTAAGTGGGTAGAAGCCAAAGCTGTTGCGAAAGCAACAGACCAAGTGGTCTCATATTTTCTATTTAAAGAATTTTTTGCTCATTATGGTACTCCAAGAGAGATTATTTCAGATGGAGGGGCACAATTCACATCACACATGATAGCAAAGCTTATGCAGAAATATGGGGTCAAGCACAGGGTGACGTCTCCATACCACCCCCATGCGAATGGACAAGTGGAAAGCACAAACAAGAAATTGGAAAATATCTTGACAAAAACTGTGGCATACCATCGTCGGGATTGGGCTCAGAAGCTACTTGAAGCTCTCTGAATGTACGGAACAACATGGCGGAATACAACCGGGTTTTCACCATTCGAGTTGGTTTATGGGAAATCCCCATTGTTTCCAATAGAATTTGAAATCAATACACTTAGAATAGCTCTTGAAGTTGGCTTGGATTTGTCAGATGTCCAGAAACACCCATTGGCCCAGCTTAATGAACTAAATGAAATTAGTTCAATGGTTGTTCAGAGAACTACTGTTATTCATCAGCAAAGAATGAAATGGCATGATAAGTTTATTAAAAATAAGGTGTTTCAAAGGGGATATTGGGCACTACTTTATGACTCTCGCTTTAAGGATTTTAAGCGAAAGCTTTGCACTTGTTGGATGGGACCTTATGAGGTGGACGCTGTATTTGATAAAAGAACAGTCAGGCTAGTCACAATTGATGATACATGTGCTTCATTCATAGCCAATGGACATTGCCTGAGATTATACCACCGCCCATCCTCTAAGGATGCTTTCATCAAACACCTCTCTAAGAAATCTGGTTTGAAGGTTATCAACATAGAGAACTCTTCCTCTGCATCCTTGCCCTAAAAAAAAATAATAATAATAATACAATAATAATAATAATAATAAAATAATAAAGAATTATATTGTTACTATTTATCTTGTTGTCTTTTTGCAGGACTTACTACTAAGGAGTAAAAATTAAAGAAAATTTTTCCTAAGTATCGATTGCTACTACTCATGGTGCTGTTACTCGGTTGCTTCTACTCATGATGTTGTTACTCAGTTGCTACTACTCATGATGTTGTTACATGCTTACTACTACTCATGATGTTGTTACTCGGTTGCTACTACTCATGGTGTTGTTACTAAGTTGCTGCTACTCTTGATGTTGTTACACGGTTGCTGATAATCATGGTTTTGTTACTCGGTTGCTACTACTCATGATGTTGTTACACGGTTGCTGCTACTCATGATGTTGTTACTCAGTTGCTGCTACTCATGGTGCTATTACTCAATTGCTGCTACTCAATGTTGTTACTCGCACTACTGTTACTCTGGATGCTGCTACTCACACTGTTGTTACTCTAGATGTTGTTACACTAGATGTTGTTACTTGCACTACTGTTACTCCAGATGTTGCTACTCACACTGCTGTTACTCCAGATGTTGTTACACTGGATGTTGTTACTCGCACTGTTGTTACTCTGGATGCTGCTACTCGCACTGTTGCTACTCTAGATGTTGTTACTCTGGACGCTGCTACTTTTATTGTTGTTACTCCAACCGCATCATTACTGCACTGTCATCCTACCAACCATCACTTCGTCCAAGTAGGCCACCAAATATTCCTCCATGTGACTTTTACCGATTTAATTAAATATCCCATGTGAAGACTTTAATGCCACATACGACAAACTTTAAGTTGAGGGGGAGTGCCATCATAATTTAATGATGGCATAATGATGATTACGTAAGCCATTATTATAAATCTGTGTATGGTACACTCTATGATCCTAATCAATACTCTGTATAATTATTAAAAGCGTATTGGGATTCATAACACGTCCTTTCCACTCCATATGAAATCATTTCTATTTTATTCACTACACGAACCATAATTTTTTAGGATTTTCCTCGATTTTTGAGAATCACCATCCGTATTTATCGTTACCAACTTTCATTTTCACCATGTTATTTTTCCGAATTTGGTATACACCATTTCGCCGAACGACCTGTTGTTCCAAGAAGTCTTGTTGCAAGTCCTCACAGTATGGGCAAACTAGCTGTGTGGCATGAGCCTGAAAATACAGCTTCAGTCCGCAGTAATTCAAAGGTATTGAAAATCTTTGTCAATGTAGGGTGGGATACCTACTTCGACAGACTGTAGGGGTTTTACAGGGGAATCACAATGGAGATTGTACTTAATTTGGACGAGAATCACTCGCAGGTGAGAGGACTGGAAGTTCCTGTCACCGAAGAGGTAATTGAAGAAGTTAGCGGGCTAAGACAGCAAGGAAAGCAATGGTTTTCTTGGAGATATTCTCTCCCAGAGTTTCCTGAATTATTCTTGCAGGCAGGGGAAAGTTTCATTCAATTGGGCAGAGGATATGAGCGCAAGACTATGCCATATCCTTGGAACGAAGTCGTAGTTTTTGTAATGAAATACATAACTTGTAAATTCCGGGCCACAACTCTGTTTAAATATCATTTAAAAATTCTAATGCACCTTCGATTTCCATAGACTCAAGTGCATGCCTTAAAAATTCCATTCTTCTTATTGAAACAGTTACAGCACATGGCATAGTCTGCTCGGCATTCGCGCCGGATGCCGGCAGTGCTCTCCAACCATGGATTGGTGCGTTTACTGGTCATGCATGCAATAAATAGATTTCAGGTTTCCTGGGTGGAACTCTATGGATCCTCAGAAGAGGAGATAGTAGTTGTTACTACTTCCAGAGAAGAGGAACCAGTCTCTTCAGCTAGTTTAGCAGAAGAAGAACATTCGAAGGGAATTGATCAAGAGGAACCTGAAGAAATGGAAATGGAGGTTGATCAGGAGGAACCCGAAGAAGTGGAAATGGAGGTTGATCAGGAAAAGCGTGAAGATATTAGAATTGAGGAGATAATTGGCAACACAGTCGAGGTTGCCACATAAGAACCAGCCTCACCTGAGAAGCCCATAGATGAATGAATTATGAATATCGTGAGTGAAGTCGAGACTATCATATAGTCGTCAAATTTTTTCAATGAAGAACAGGAAAGTGAAATGGCAGACAGAGGGATGGCAAGTTTTGGTGTTTTGAAAGAAACAACATCACCTTCCCAAGCAAATATGGATATTGAAACAATTGGGGTGTTAAAAAAGAACCACCCCCGATTCAGCTAGAACAGGAAAATAGAGAAGGAATAAACCATGAGGTCGATATTGTTCCACAAGAACCAGTATCGACCTTAGAAGAAGAATTAATGCACATAGGACAGGAAGATAGAAGGGAAACAACCCTCGGAACCGACGTTGTGCCATAAGAACCAACGTCGACCCCGATTGAAGTAAAAATGCATGAAAATCCGGCTCAAGCTAGAAACATGGATGATGAAGCCGCTCCCTACTCTTTGTTCTAGTCCATGATGCCGAGAGGGGTGAGGGGATTCTGCTCACCCCCAACGTTTAATGAAGGAAATAGTTGTTCCACCAGTGCTTAAATTTGTTGACCTAGGAGAATACATGGCCAATATTGGCCCAGTCATTGTTGAATCTCTATTGGAGCACTCAGAGGCTTGCAAAGAAGATAGGGTTCCTATGGAAACACCAAAACACAGAGTGGTCGATGGGAATGCTGACCAAAAAACAGGAGTCCTTGAAGTGAATATAAAGGAAGAAGCCCCTGGAGATAGCAATCCCAGCTAGAAATGCTTAACAAAAGAATCAGCTGATAATACCGGCAGCATTCCGCCGCCTCCTGAGCCTGTCATAGGCCCAAAAACTGAATTTATTGTCAAACAGGAATGGATTGAACAGTGTCAGAAAAGAAGATTACCTCTCAAGAAGAGGTATTAGCTGCAGTTTAGTGAAACCATGAGATTGAAAATGGAGGTTCGGGAGTTGAAGAGGAAAGTTTCCTGGCTTGAAAAGAAGGTAAAAATCTACAAATGGAGAGCAGTAAAGCTAAAAATTGAGGTCTCCTCCACAGCTATGTAGACTGGCCCGATTGAAGAGTTGTTTGAAGGCCGAGAATTTTTCTTGGCCGCTAAAATCCAGAAGTGGCAATCTACTACAAGTGACCATCAGAAAGAAACAATGCAGGTTCGAGAACGGGCTTTTGGGATCATCACAGGATACATAGAAGAGTTAGATAAGGCATGGCTGAAGAAAGCTAAACAAAAGGCTAGAATAGAAGAATTGGAAGAACAAGTGTCGCTGCTACAATCAAATAAGGAGAATATGTTCTCCCTGGCACAGTAGGTAATGGCCTGCAGACCTCTTGCACATAGCTATGCCTTATTTCTTCATGAACAATTTTTTTTCTTTTGTCTTGAAAGTATATATAGGGATATTTGGTATGACATTGAGGACCCCATTCAATTTATCCATATCTTAAAAAATCATGATATCATAGGACAACAATTAATGTGTGAGCTCTACATGCATGGGTATTTATTGAGGCATGATCAGTCTTTTAAACCCATTCCATTCGTGGGGGACATTCATTTAAGAGCTTTTACTTCCTATACCATCAATCAGATTAAGTGGAGAAAGGTCTGTGATACGTTTGAAGAGAACCAAGTCAGAAGGCCACTAATGATGAGGAAGGAACATGACGAGTCATCAAACATTTATAACAAGCATTACACATTCCTACAGATTGAGGGGTGTAGAGAACACATGTTGGCAACCCAAAAATGGTGTGTTGGCCTATGTGTCAGACAGATTACAATGTTCTGTAAGGAAGAGTTGGACAGTTGTCAGAGAAGGTGGATGTTGTGTTCCTCAGCTATCAGAGGACGAGAGCCATTTGGAGCACCTAAATTTGCACAGGCTCTAGAGAGGATGCCACATTTTGTAGCATGCATTCACACTTGTGGGATTATATGGATGGGGCTAAGGTTTCATTTTCCCCTTATTTGGTTGCCAACCAAGCAATATACTCCTGCATACAACATTGATCCAGATTGGTGGAAGGATGTTGTTTTTATGGAAGGGTATAAACCCCCTAGGATGGAAATGGCTAAAGAATATGATCTTACACAGCTTCTTTCCAGTCACAGTCAATCCAACCCAGATATGAGGAGGCGACTAGTTGCATGAGGACATGCAGATAGACCAGTTTGGGGGAGATGTTGGGTACTGGATTTGTGTACTTTTCTCTCCCATTTTCGCCCACCTTTCTATCTCTTTGTGTCATTATTATTCTTAAAAACACGAGGTAAACCCCTTTCTCTTCCTTTACATGGGATATTTGATTAATGAAGTAATAGTCCAGGAGGTTATACCTTTTTGAAAATGTTAACTCGGATATTTTTACAGATTCAACAAAAGCATGAAGGTTACAATTGTGGGTCGTGGAGAAGCTCCTAATTCCCATCGTTGCCTTCACTTGCTGCTACAGCGCAACAGACTCTGTTTAACCCCAGCGACATGTCAGGATTTTTCATGGTTTCCTTCTTGGTAATTAGGTTGTTGTTGCAACGAATTGTATAATTGTAGATATGTAGTTGTTGGAGGAAATCTGCGATTTCATGAACATGTGTATAAAGAGGGCCTGCGAGCTATGAATTGAGGTTAAGCCCATTACATACAGATTTTGTAACAGTATATTCTGCAATTAATTGCATGCACAACACCCTGTTGTTTCACCTGTAATTTTTGAGCTTGCCACGGCCTTGATTAGAGAGTTTGGCCCACTCTTCTGATCAAGTGTTGTGTTACCTTTCTTTCCATTTTTTTTATGGTTTAGTTTGATTCTATTATTGTTGTTCCAGTGTAATATTTCAATTGTTGTGAATGTATTTTTTTTATTTCTACAATCTATTTTAATTGTTGTTACAGTAGTCTGCGTGTTTATGGATTTAAGCCTGTGATCTACAGCAGGTCATGTGATTTCTCCTGCATATACTGTGCCATTAGTCTTGAAATAACTAACGCCCTTGGGTTGATAATTTATGTGGAAAAAGGGTTGAATATTGTTCACATCCTGACACCAATAGTTAGCACCCTACCTCTTTGGTTGTAATGAAACTCTATAACTTTATTTCTTTTCAAGTGTTTCATTCAAATTGATATGGAGAAACTTAGTTCAATTGAATGAGATGTGAATTCCAGGAAACGTGTTTTGCACGAACAATTGTCTCTTACAATGTTCATGGGCATTGCACATGATTGATATAGAGATGATGGTGACATGGGATATGGAACAAAAGTTTTATTGTTATCGCTTAAATTATAATTTCCATTATTCAATTCTAATATACTAACTTTAACTATAAATAAAATCATAATTTTTCAACACATACTTCTCTTATACTATAATATTAAATGAGAAACATTGTATACAACAAATATATTTTAATGGGTGAAATGCAATAGAAAATCACATATCAATATGATCAACTATACTAACAAATTTTATTGAGTGAAATGGATTAGAAAATCAAATACCAATATGCTCAACTATATAAATAAATAATGATATTAATAATAATAAAAAATAGACCTTAATATAAACAAAAACAAAGCATATCTTCGTCAAACAATAGCGAAAATCGAGAATTGAAAAAATATAAATAAAAAAGAGTATCTATACTTACTAAATGAACCAATGAAAATAAACAATAGACTTACTTCATAAATTCAACTGACATCAAGTCATGCAAATATTGAAAAAATTATATAAATGATACATAGATTTATATTTTCTAAACAAACACAAATGAAAGAAAACATCTATCATTAAGTTTCAAGAAAATCAAAATGTGTTTCATTTACTCGATATACAACTAATCAACATATTCTGTGGAGAAAAAGTTTAACAATAAATGGAATAAAAAATGCACAGCCAAAATCCAATATCTAAATTCGAAACAAGTTAATCAAATTGCTATGTTGTGATTATATGGGAAGGTTTTATGTCATGGTCTAGACTCTGAGCATTAAAAGACACATGCAAGAAAATTTAGTTTCATTTCATAGTGCTAAGCATATTGTAAACCCGGGGATTTCAAGAAAAAGAGAAACAACAACAAACCATAGGAGGAAATGGAAACTAAATAGAAAAGGGAAAAGGAAACAATAGTGAACCTTGTCTCAAAGAAGGGGAAGATGCATGGTACTTTTTCAGTGGAATTCAAAATAGGAAAGAGACATAGTTGTTGCTTTGAGGGAAAAAAAATTTATAAAAATGTGAAGGGAAAAATAGAAATCAAATTAAAAATTAAAAAAAAAAAAAAACTATGATTAATGGTATTGGAATTCAAAATAGAGAAAAAAATAAATAAAAATAAAACTCAAATTAAAAAGTTAACAAAAAAAAGGGGAAAAGTTTTTTAAATTATTTTTTCCTCTTTGAAATTTTTCATCTTAGATTGAAAATATGAAAACGGAAATACTAGAAAAAATAAAAATCAAAATGAAAAATGAAAAAATTAAATAAAAATGAATTATAAATAAAAAAATTAGTAACTAATAGAAGATGGATTCCGGATGCGGATGGCATTTAGAATTAATGGGCCACATGGCCCCGTCCTCTTCCCAAAGTGTGAGGCGTGTGGAGGCCACATGGCTCACCACAACGCCATTAAAACTGCATTCAATACAATCGACCGCCATTACTACCCTCCCCCGTGGCGGCGATACAACTACTCTACTATGTCTGGCTTCTACACAATGGACGTCGATTCCTCCTTCACTGTGCTTGCAGACTCTCCGGGCGACTGGTTGGCTCCTCTGGACGGTGTGTGCCCTGCTCTATGCGCTGAGCCAAGCGCTCGTACGAGCACCGGCCGGCGCTGCTCTCTCTACTACTGTATCGAATTTTTGCCGGGAGTGCATTTTTCAAACAGCGTCTTCTGCCCTGGAATGTTTAACACTCCTCAGTTTACGCCTGGCTCTCTGGTTGTTCAAGCTCTTACGGGTGCGCACTGGGTTCAGCTTTCTCATGGATCGGTTTTTGCTCCAACTCTTCATCCGGCGCAGGACATCAACAACTCGGAACCAGTCATGCCTCGACTTCGTCAGCGTATGACTGCCCGTCGTGGAGGCACCCGCGGAAGTTCTGCTGCTGACCGCACTTTCTCTAGCAGGCATGGCTCGGATTTTCCTTCTGATCCTCATGGCCATTTGCGCTCTCCCCCTCAGCACGACGCTCCTCCTGACTCTTCCACCTCCGCCCCTCAGCCCTCTCGCAGTCATTTCACCCGTCAAACCACGCAGAGGGCTGAATTGAATTTCGACAGTGTTTTTAACCGCCCCTCTATTACTGCCTACATTACTGTTACTTTGAGCAAGGAGGCCACTCTCTGCTCTCATCCCTGGCCCGGCTCCCCTTCTGCTCCCATTGACCCTCTTCCCACTTCCCTCGCGCCTCGGTCTACCTCCGCAGCCACGCCTCATGCTGACCCGAGCGACCCCTCTGTCCATCCTTCTCCCTCCCCGGGCCTTCTTTCCTTGCAGGTGCATGCGGATGGTGTCTTGAGCACTGAGGATCCTCTTCCAGACGCTGCTGTGGACGACCCTCAGGCATACTTCGGATGCCCAATCGAGGAGGAGCACCCCTCTCCGGTTCACTCCAACTGAATTTGCTATGAACAGGACCAGTATGAAATCTGAACTTGTTTACGTCCATAGAGTTGCTGGTCTTTTACACTGCATAGCAGATAATGATATTTTTTTTCCTTTGATAGTGATAGTTTTCTGTAGACTCATAACAAACAGTATAACTATTCCATCGGTTTCCCATACCAAGGGCAGTGTGACAGACACTACAGAGCTGGTTTCCCTATATGGGCAGCTTATTTTTGAGATCATGCATGGTTTGCAAGCCCAGTTTCAGGCTATCAAAGCTGAGATGAGGCAGTTTTGTATTATAATATTTACTTAATAGAAATTAGTCAAATTTAGAAGAAAAAAAAAACTAATAGAAGATGGAAGTTACTAAATAATACCCACAATAAGACCTCAATCAATCACTTTACAAATAAATAAATTTAAATAATAATAATAATATCATAAATTGAATTCCCAACATTACGCTTTGAGTAAGTGGCAAATTTTTTATTGTCAAAGACAATTTAATGGGTAGTGAAACAAAAAAGTGATGCTAATATAACAAGTGCTAAGTACTAATATAACAAGTGCTAAGTAGTAGCTAGTATCTGTAGCTTACTTTAAATATAGCTAATTAGAGCATGAACTATACACAATGTGAGATGATCAATTAAAGCCTTCATAAAAAATAGAAATAAAAGTGAAAATGTTGTGCTAAAATGATGCTTTTTGGTGAGCACCCACCTCATTAGTTGTAATGAAGCTTTATAAGTTCATTTCTTTGTCAGTGTTTGGTTCAAATTGATACGAAGAAACTTAATTTCAACTCAATGAGATGTCAATTAAAAGAAACTTGTTTTGCACAACCCTTTGTCTCTTACAAAGTTCATGGGAATTGTATATGATTGATATTGAGTTGAATGCAATTTTGTTTGTGGAAGTGAAGGCATGAGAATATAGAACACAACTTTTAATGTTATCTCTCAAATGGTATCTCGTTTTAAACATGACTTCTTTCCTTTGTAGAGTAAGATGAAGTTGGGATGATTTATAATTTTTTGTTTAGTATTAAATTATTTTTAGAAATTAAATTATACAGACAAGTTAATCAATATTTATCAATAGTTTGTAATAACGGTTTTTTACTATTAATTTAACAACTAAATTATAACTGGCACAATTATATAAAGTAAATCACTAGTAAATATAGATAGATATCAAAACACTTGGATTTTAATCAAAATACTTAGCTCCTAAAACATTTCGTATCCTAAAAATAAAAATAAAAAAGCATTGCAAAAAATTAATTATTAAAATAAATAAAATATATCATTAGCCCTTTTTAAATATTTTCTAAATATTACACTTTTGTCTATGATTTGTGATTTAAAATTAAAATGGATGAATTTGACACACTCACTTTCAATAAAACAAGAAATAAATTTGCAGTAGATTAAATGGCTTTAACAAAATTCACACATTAGCGGTTTACATGGTAACTGAGACAAATCTTCTATGTTTGGTTGGAGGAAGGAAGATAAAACAACTTTAATAAACCAATTGAAACAAATGATAAATAGAAAGTTAATCTCTCAATAAATTTCTAGCAATCTCCAATGAATTGAAGCATAATATGGAACTTCAAAGTGGGATCTTGTGGTGGGAGTTTCAAATCCTTTGATCTGCCAGAACAACAAACAATAAAATGTCAAAGTAGAATATGGAACTTCAAAGTGGGATCCTATTAATAACAGGTGGGAGTTTCAGGGAGTTTCAAATCCTTTGATCTGCTAACAACAAACACATGAAAGGATAAATAAATAAATAAATAAGCTTCTTGAATTCTTGAATTCAAGAAGACTAATTTCTTGAATTTTTGATATACTTAGAGACATAAATTATAAAATGTTAGGGGCAAACTACTCATAAAATCCTAAAAATTAGTAACTATACAAAAATAAAACTTTCTTAATAAAATTAGGAAAGAAATGCTCACAAAATTTTGAAAAATAATAAATAATTATCATAATAGTTATTGATTATAAAAAATATGTGTAAACAAGAAAAAAAGTTATGATTAATTTAATTGGAATTGAAAATAGATTAAAAAAAAAATAGAAAGAGACTATATATATATATATATGTGTGTGTCATTTCCATTTTAATGAATTATAGTGTTTTCTCCATATTTTCAATTTAAGATATGAAAATCATATTTTAATAAATTTAATTATATATAACACATAAATGTATACAAATAATGGTCATATTTATTAAAGTGTATATATGTTATTATAAACAATATTAGCTAATCCTGTTTATTCATTTTTGGTGATGCCATTTTTGTCATGAATTTTTTATGTCTTTATTGATTTTTAGTTTAATTAAACTATATTTAAGCTAAGTAGCAAGTACTTGCTACTATGTAGCCCTTGTTTGCATGGGTGATATGCAATTTTCTATTTGATTTTGAGAGTTTTTATGTAGTTTCTTAGCGTTATTCAAATGGTAATAAATTTAGTTTTTTTATAAAAATAGATCTAGTTATTAGTTTGATTAGAAAAATTATATATTTCCTTGTTGGATATAAAATGTCAAATGTTTGATGTATTTCTAAGTTAATATGAATACTAGTGAAGGTTAATATGAATACTAGTGGATCTTGGCTTTTGAAGCCCTAAAGCGTTAGGGTGTTGAGAGAGCTCCATTATTCTTACTTATCACAAGATTATGATTTTTTTCAAAATTTATGACCTATATTTATTATTACTTGAAATTTTAGAATCATCCCAAATTTTTATTTAGAATTGGGTTCACACTTATTATATTTATTTATAAGGTTCTCCACTTCAAGTCATCATGTTTGATTGTTCCTCTTCACAATATGTTATAGTTAATGGGTTTGACCAAGCTTCTTGCAAATTTTCAAAAAAAAAATATTCACCATTCTTTGTAAAATATTTGAAACTACATAAATAATGATTGTACATAATTGCACCAATTTAATCCTTTTGAAGTAATATAAAACATACATTTCTATAATGTTATTTGGTTGAGCCATATTTTATTATTCACCTATACCTAAAAATTTTCATAGACAAAAAAAAGGCATATTAACAAACAAATTCTTTTATATTCACAATAAAAAATTAGCAAAAACACATATAACATATTATTTAAACTATCTAAAAATAAATATCAAACATCATGGAATGACCTTACTGGTAGGAGTGCTCATCAAATTGATACACTAATTGGAAGGCCATACAATCTACTCTAACCAAAGCTAATGCTTATACCTAATATGATATTTGTTTTTAAAGCACTGAATCACTTCTAGTTAAGTCATTTTAGCTTCTTCTATTCAATGTTTCATACTAATTAACTCGAAGACCATACAATCCATTCTGACCAAATCTAGTGCATATATCTAATCTCATATTTGTTTTTAATTCACTGAATCACTTCTAGTTAGCCTAATTTTAGCTTCTTTCATTCAATGTTTCATACTAATTAGATTTTATTTAATATTAACCTAAACTTTTAATTGTTCTATTATTGTTGTCAAGTTCTATTATTGTTGTCAAAATGGATATTGATATTAATAGAAATTTTAAAATAATAAATTTATAGGGTATAAATTAATTGATTTGTATGGAGTTTAATTCTTATATTTAATTAATTTAAGTTTCAAAGAAAACTAAAGGGAATAATCATTTTCCCATTGTTGTTTGATTTCGTTAGCATAAATCATGTTTATGCAATAATAAAAATGGGTTGGCAATTTGCATGCTAGGACCAAGTTTAACAAGTGTAATATATTAAATCAACAAAGCACATCTATAACATATAGAAGCCAAATAAAATATGAATCACTTTTCTTTCCCTTTCTTGGTAACTCGAAAATCCCACTTAAATCATCATACAAATTACAATAAATAGATGGAAAACTCCTATATTCAAATTAACTTTTATGTGAATTACAGATTATATTCTCTTCCAAAATCTCTACTTTCTCCATTAAAATAGCATTTCTTCCATGGGTAACCCTTAATTTCTGGAAAAAATAGGTATACAAAAGCAATCATGACACAAATCCATGATGTAAACAACAAAAAAAGAAAAAATAGGTATACAAAAGCACTCATGACACAAATCCATGATGTAAACAACAACAAAAATCCAGTACTCGAAAGAGCATAAAAGAGATAAGAAGTCTTGTGCAATCACAAATGTGAAAAGAAAGTTAATGAACACACTTATGTCATGTCGAACTGAGTGTGCCTCAAGTGAGAATATTTCATTTGGCACAACCTTCCAAGGGGACCCCATGACCACCCATATGCAACCACAAATAAACATATAGCTGCTACCAACAATGTTGAGAAATTTTTGGATAATTCCTTGTTACACCGACTTGAACCATAATATGGAACTTCAAAGTGGGGTCATGGTAATACTTGGTGGGAGTTTCAAATCTTTTGACATGCCAGAAAAATAGACATTAATCAGACGCATGTAAGGATAAATAATAATAATAATCCAAGAATATTAATTTCTTGAATTTAATTCCTTGTTATAAGATCAATTTCTTGAATTATTGATATAATTGGAGGCAAAATTATAAAAAGTATGCCTAAATAAAACAAATCAACAAAGTTAGAAAAAAAATGTTCACCAAATCCTAAAAATTAGTAACTACACATCAATAAAAATTTCTTAATAAAATTAAGAAATAAATGCTCACAAGATTCCTCTTTAAAAAAAAAAAAAAAAAATTTGAAAGACAACAAAAAAATACAAATCAAATTAAAAAGTAATAAAACATTAACTTTAAAAAAAAAAAATTTGAAAGATAAAAAAAATACAAATCAAATTAAAAAATAATAAAACTTAAAATATATATATATATATATATATATATATATATTGAAAAATAAAAAATCGTTTACTCTTCTTAATAAAATTAGGAAATAAATGCTCACAACATGCATCTTTCAAAAAAAAAATATAAGTCAAATTGTTGGGGCCCTTGTTTTGAAATCAAACAGTTTTGAGTTGCGGATAGTACGTGGCGGGACGCAACCACAGTAGGCAGAGAGCTGTCAAGGTTGCGAAGGAGTGAAGAATAGATGGCAGGGTTGTTGCGGGAGCAAGCACAGATGGTAGAAGAATGTGGCAGGAGACAAGCAGTAGAACTCCTGGTGAACAGAGAGAAGTAGAAGATAGCCGAGCGAGAAGAAAGGAAGAACTGTCAGTTGTGTTGGCAGCAGAACAAATAGGTAGCTGGCCAGCGGAGAAAAGAGGTTGGCACAGGAGGAATCAGGGAACAAGAACAGAAGCTGTAGGAGAGCTCTGTTCATGTTGTTCCATTCTCTATCTCTATGTATCTCTGTGTTCTAATCTACTGGATAGGACCGTTTTGTAATCTGTTCGATTAAAGCTCATGTTGAGGAGCATTGTAATAGTTTGTTGCCGATAAGTGAATTATAATATGATCAGAGTTTGTTGTTCACAATATATTTTTTAGTCCATATTGATTAGTGGGGTAGTATTTTAAAATTTTATTGATTGTCTTTCTGAATGTGCTTATAAGGGATATCACCCATGTAATGTTGCATTTTCTTAAGCTTTGAGATAGTTCTGGTTCATACATATCTAATCTGCTAGACTGATATCAATCTACTCCCAATCTTAGTAAGGTCATGGCACACCTCGGGTGAGACTCTCTGCTCCTCGGAGCAGGGTGAAAATTCTGGTGTGGTGCTAGACTATAGCGAGAATCCTTGTTGGCCTCTAATCCGAACCTGGGTCTTGCCTAAGAGACCTTTTTCCTCGCCAACAAATGGTTCCGTTGTCGGGACGTGAAATTTCATTTGGGAGCTAGATCATGGTATCTCGAATCTTCAAAAGAGAAATATGAAGCTGGTGGGATAACCACCTAGATCAGTTCATCACTCAGCAAGCTGAGCTAAGACAAAAAAGGGAGAAAACAGTCAAAGATATGGCTTTATTTTTTGAATCCGCCAGCGATGTTTATGAGATCTTTTGGGGAAAGTTCCCAGAAGAACTCTATAACTATTTGCGAAGGCTCCAGATCAAAGTAACCAAAAGAAAGTCGCAAAAAGTCAGTCGCAAGTGGTTGCATGGAGATTTGGTGGCCCTTCATCGGTTAAATACCGAGTTGACCCAAGCTGTAGATTTCTGGGTGGAATATACCTTGGACGGATACATAGTGGAGTTTGCAGCGGAGTGCTGCCAGTCCTTTTCTAGGGTAGAGGATATATTCAGATCCAGGTTACGGGGGAAGCTATTGAAGGAGATTCCATTATGGATTAAAGGCTTGATGGTAGATTAAGGACTAATGGTGTTCCAAAAATCTGAGATGGAAGTATAAAACTCCTGTGCTAGGGGAAGGGACTGAGGGAGAGATGCTACAAGAACAGTGACAAAGGGGAGTAGGGGTATGGATTTCAAGACCTCTAATAGGCTAAGGGAGCGACGAGCACATTGGAGGGTCCAGATCGCTGAGAAGTGGCAAGAAAGGGTGATAAAGGAGTTAAAGAGACAGGAAAGTAGTTGAAAGGAGAAAGAGGAGGCGCCTCATATGACAAAGGAAGCGGAAAGTCAGGTGGGTCCCCAGGATATAGGAGGTACCGTTAAAAAATTTTGACAGGTGTATAGGAACCCAGCCCAAATGGAGAAAGGAAAGAAGTTTGACGGAGAAGATGCAGGCGCGTGCCCCGAGGAGATGTTCGATGTGGAGTTTGACATTGCAATGGAGAAACTGTTCCAAGAAAGGTTGGCATTCATATCTCAAGGTACTCCTATTCCCCAAAGTTCAAGTAGCTCTAGTCCCAACCTTCCCCTGGTGCTTTATTAACCACTAAGTTAATTTTTTGTTAAGTTACGTGAATTAAGCAAGTTGCATAGTATTTAGTCTCCAGCAGTAATACACACTGGTAGTAGAATTGCTAGTGGTACCATTTCACAACCAGGAACCAACGGCTTCATTTTAGTAACATCTACTCAAGTGAACATGGAGGGATCACTTACCCAGTACCCAGAGTTCTCTGGGAGGGGTAATGACGATGTAGAATAGCATTGGTACCTCTACGAGGGCATATGGAGGGCACAAAAGACACCAGATGCGGGGAGGTTAATAGAATTTCAAACTGCTCTTAGAGAGATAGCTCTATGTTGGTTTATAAAGTGGTTTTAAGCTCATCAGAATCCAGCGATGGCAGATGTGAAGAGGGACTTCGTTAAGGATTTCAAACTACCCCAAATAGACTAGCAAGGTCTATCAAAAATGTGGGAAATCAAGCAGCGGGAAGGAGAGACTGCTTAGGATCTAATGCGGAGATTCAAAGACGTGATTGGAAAACTTAGCTATCCAATCGATCCGAACCATCAGAGGGATTGGCTCATCAAAGCTCTCCTACCCTTGACAAGAACTCCATTAACTCAATAGAGGATCGAGACGTTGCAGGATGCACTGGAGCAAGAAATGAAGATAGAAGCCATGGCGGGTTATCCGCAAGAGTTTAAGGGAGGAACATCAGCACAGGACCCCTCTATAATGGGGTTGCAGCATCAAATAGAGAGCTTGACAGAGAAACTCAAGGAAATTCAACCAATGCGGCTAGCAAGATCGAATGTATGGTGCACACACTGTCTAATGGAAGGACATGTGGTAACCGAATGTCCTCGGTTGCGGGGCTAGAATGGGGCGACATCGGCTGCAGGGGCACAGGGGGCTTCACCAATGGGAGGAGTTGTGCAAATAAACACCTAGGGAATATATCCACCGCAACAACAATACACAGGGTTCCTTGCGCAACAAAGTCCAACCACTACCAAGTATTGTGAAATATGTAAGAACATGGGTCATCCACCTCGCCTATGCCCTATTTTACAAAAATATTCCACCATTCTGAATAACACATACTGTGAGTTATGTGCCTCAACAACACACATCACAGAGAAATGTAGAGCTCTGGATGCATTGTCGAAACGATTGGACCGACCTTCATACCGATTGAATGAGACTCCCCGAGGAAGAGGAGGAAGCATGAGAGGAGGCCGAGCAGGGGGTAGAGGTCCAGTAAGATGTTAAAACTATGACCAAGAAGGACACGTAGCTAGGGAATGTCCACTTCCTAGAAGACCATGTTTTTCCCAGTGCCAAGTTAACATGCACGCAACAGAAGATTGCCCTGAGCTCATTAAAAGATGGGAGGGAAGAACTAGACAGAGGGGAAAAAATCTAGTAAATGCAGAATCCAGGATAATGGAGACTAAGAAAATGCAGAACATGGACATAGTGACACGAGGAGGAAAAAGAAAAGGGGAAGATGCACATACAGTGGACCCGATAAAATTAATCAGTCCAGCATCCCCAAAACCGCTGATCAAACCAGAAAGACAGAAGCAATTTTTTCAAGAAGCAGTAGAAACATTTTCCCAACTAGGGGGAAACAAAGGTATTGAGTTACAGCAAACCCAAGAAAACAACGAAAACCAAGCCAATTCAAGTACTATAATTCAAGAATGGTTCCATCTATTCCTGAAGATTGTTAACAACGCACCAATGTTGGAGCAGCAAAAGCAGAACCTAGAAGGAGTGGTGCAGAAGAACACAGGATCAACGGAATCACCCGACGCAACCCAGAAGTATGTACAGAGAGTGAAAAGAAATAAAAGAAGGACAGGAAAAGAGTTTCGAGTAAACACCCAGGTTGTGGGTTTCCAAATTAAAGACACCATTCTTGATTTGGGATCTGATGTCAATATTTTACCAAGGAAAACCTGGAAAGCATTAGGAAGGCCAAGATTAACATATTCACCAATCCAACATCGGATGGCGAACTAGTACTGCATTGTGCCCATAGGAAAACTGGAGGAAGTTGAAGTTGATATTGCAGGAGTAAAGACATATACGGACTTTGAGGTCATCGACATCATGGGGGATAAAGATCCTTATCCTACATTGTTGGGAATTGACTGGGCCTTTGAAAATTATTCAATAATATATCTAAAAAAGGAACTGATGATCTTTGAGGATGGGGAGGTTAGATTCACTCAGCCACTTGACCCGTATCAAGGTCCAAGATACACAGAGACTATAGATAACAGAGAATATGCTCAGCTTATGGACCATCTTTATCAAATGACCGCAAGAAGAAGGGAAGATTACATCAACCCAACAGCAGGCGGCTCTGTAAGTTGGAGAAGCATCCAAAGCTCAGAATTAAGCTAAAAAATAACTTGGGATGATTGGCAGCAAGGAGGGTATAAGACCAATACAAGGAGATGCGCCAACATTGGAAGAATCAATTGGATCGGGACTGAGGTAAGGGATAACCCAGCGTTATCCAATATGAACGATGTAAAAAATTTCATAACATAAATAGAAGATAAGGTACCAGAAGGACATAGGGTACCACTAATAGACATGGCATTACAATCCACATCGGCAAGATGGTGGAGTAACCACCGCAACTCACTGTCACAATGGGGCAGAGTTGCGGCAACATTGAAAGCGAGATTTAAGGAAGAGGAAGGACCTTGGGGTAAAGAGAAATACCAGGGGGACTCAGAACCCAAAAACCATCTGAAGGAATGTGAGGAGCAATGGAGAACCATAGGATATCCAGAAGAGCTATGGGTATATAGATTTATCCATTCTCTGGACTTGATTCCACAGGCCTAGTACTTGACGGAAGCAAATAAAAGAGGGACCAACACATGGCGGGAAGTTGTGGATAACTTTACACAATGTTTCTTGTTTGAAGGAAAAACAAAACTGGTCACACAAGCTTTGCAGGCTATAAAGAAGGTACTGTTCTTCCCAGAAATTCAAAAGGAGGATGAGTAGCCGCTTCCGAACCTAGGCATCATACAAAAGGTAGCATGTCAAAAGATAAATAGAAAAATGGATGATGATAATCTATAAGATCTTAGGCATCTGTATTTTGAAGAGACGGAAGGGGAGAGGGATATCAAAGAAGAACCGATAGCAGAAGGGATCCACCTGCTACCATTAAGAACCAAGAAACTAAATATTGGAACAGAAGATAAGCCGAGACTAGCGACAATTGGAGATTATTGGGATGAAAAAATGACTAAGGAGATATACAGTCTGTTGTAGGAATATGAGGACTTGTTCCCTTCATCGGTAGCGGATCTAAATGGAATAAAAGGGGATATGAGGGAGATGCGGATAATATTGAAGCCCAACGCAAGGCCTGTGAAACATAGACCATATCGTTTGAATCCAAAGGTGAAGGAAAAGGTTAAGGTAGAGATCGACAAGATATTAAAGGCGGGATTAATATTCCCAGTAGAGGAAGCTGAGTGGGTAAGTCCTATAGTTATACATAATAAAAATGAGAATTCTAAGATTCGATTCTGTGTCGATTACAGGAGCTTAAACAATGTATGTATCCATGAACCATTTCCCACTCCATTTAGTGATGAAGTCCTAGACAATGTTGTGGGAAATGAGGCATATTCTTTCATCGATAGATTCTTAGGATACCATCAAGTAAGGATAGCAGAGGAAGATAAGAAAAATACAACATTCACCACCGAATGGGGCTCTTTCGCATATAATGTGATTGAAAAATGCACCTGCAGTATTTTCTCGCATCGTGATAGCCGATTTCCGGGAGTACATTCACAAGTTCTTAGTGGTCTACATGGATGACTGGACAGTCTACAGCTTATTAAAATACCATGCAACGTTATTGAGGATAATGTTTTATAGGTGTAGGCAACTTCAGATCTCATTGAACCTAAAGAAGTGTATCTTTGCAGTACCGTTTGGAATGCTGCTAGGACACGTGGTATGTACCCAAGGAGTTTGTGTGGACCCAACCAAATTAGCAGTGATAGTCAACATGGAGGTGTTGAAAATGCAGCAAGATGATGGAGCTTAGTGAAATGAAGTCGCCTTCACTAAGTGGGCCTGCAGGCTATTTTTGGCACAAAGTCTATTTTTAGACTATGTCTATTTTTAGACATATGGAGCATGGTCTCAAGTTTGAAAAGATGCTGTCTTATATTGGTCATAAGTATAAAATATAGACCTCTATTTTTAGACATTTAGGCTCAAGTTCATTTTTAGACTCGGTTTAGAGGGGGAAACACTACCAAATATTATTTACCCTTAATAATATTCGACTCTAATGAATTCTACTGGAGCATTCTCAATGAGTTATGGAAGTGGCCCGCATCCTGACAGGACCACGCTATTCCTTGGGGTTTGGTGAGTTCATGCATGGTTGACTTTAGTTAGGACTTCAGTGGCAGAAGTTTGGTGGAGTTGATGAGACAGTTGGTGGAGTTGTGTTCGGCTTAACTTAGTTGAACTAGTTGTGATTAGTTTAACTAGCTAATCAACTAGTAATGAGTGGAGTGAATTAAATATTATTTAATTCACTAATTATTAACTCATTATTCAACTCAAGAGCACATCAGTTCACTACAGTGCATGGACAGTTCAGTGGAGACTAGTGAAAGAGGTAGATGAAAGGGTTGAGACAGCTATCAGTTGTGACATTAGTTGTGCATGATATTTGCACCACACTTGGAGGAAATTTCCCATGAGGATTGCACTGTCAAGCCAAGGAGATTCTAACCTTGGATCTCTCATTAGACTAGCCTTGATTGCGCAATAGAGGCAGGCAATTAGTGGATGAGTTTTGAACCTGTGACTTGTTCAAAACCAAGCTAGTTTGTGTGTAACTATTGGAGACAATACTGAGTACTTGTGAGGAGTATTGTACTAAGATTGTTACATGTTTTCTCTTCCATTATAATATACTATAGTTGGGGGTTTTCAGCTATAAGCTTTCCCCATACATACTGTGTAATGTGTGTGATGTTTTGATGATCTTTTGATCGCATATTGCTTGTTTTATTTCTGCATGTGTGATGATCTGAGTAGAAGAGATTATGTGTTGCATATGAATTAAATCATATGTGAATGATCAAAGATAATCCTTGTGATAATCATTATTCAAAGAAATTTCTGTTATTATGACTGAGCTAATGAGCTATCTATGCAGTGATTGACTATCACGTTGATTACAACCATTTTAGAGATTTAGTCTCCAGATGCGGACAGGTAGTCGATCCTTTCCTCAGTTCACATACATCCAGAAATGCCCTCACGATCTCTGCTAGAAATTAATTGTTCTCACATAATGACGGAGTTTGAGCTTGGAATTCGAATTTTTATAAAGCATTATTTTCTCAAAGCCGAGTTGAAATGTCTTTCAATGGTTTGGCGACTTAATATGTTCACAAGCGCTCGGACTAAAAGTTGAATGGAAATCGCACGAGGTAGATGAAGCATATGGACTCAAGGAGTTCCTCGTAGGACACGGACAAGCCCACTGATCATGCTAAAGTCGAAGCTTGGCAAAAGAAGATGGCGAAATGTCGAAGGATTCTGTTGGAGGGCGTAAAGGATCACATTTTATCCAGCCTGCATGGAAAAGCTTCTCCATATTTAATGTGGAAAGCGTTGACAGATCTATTCCAGAGTAAGAGCGACCAAAGGAAGTTGGCGCTCAAGGATAAGCTCAGAAACATCAAGATGGAGAAAGGCGACAGTATTGCCAAATACCTCACGAAGTTCACTCAATGCAGAGATGAGCTGGGAAGTGTGGGGGTGACTGTCGAAGAAGAGGATATGGTGGACCGGGCTCTCCTTGGTCTTTCGAAAAGTTGGCATGCATATCAAGATAGTGTCAATGGTCGGGAGAAGTTGCCGGGATGGGAGCGCCTTTGGGCGGATCTCATGCAGGAGGAGATAAGGAGGACTACCAGGGACGGATCTTCATCAAAGGTACCTGATGAAGAAAATTGTGCTTTGGCTGCCAAAGAAAAGAAGGGGAAGAGCAAGAATGCTTCTCAGTCTGGTGCGAAAGGCAAGAAGCAAGACATGTCCAAGGTGAAGTGTTTTCACTGTCACCAGCATGGACACTATGCCACAAATTGTCTGCAGAAGACGAAAATAAGAAGGCTGCCGGATCTGCAGCGGGAGAGGCATTGGCTTCTCAATTCAAACTGGATTTTTCACTGATCGCATGCTTGGTTTCAAGTGTGGCGGGATCAGTTTGGTTCTTGGACATTGGTGCGTCATTTCACATGACTGGAGATCGAGATATGTTTTCAGATCTGGAGGAAAAGGATCTTGGATTGCACATCGAGATGGGCGATGATGGTAGATACAGTGCGACTGGTATCGGTACCATTTCCTTTGAGAGGGAGTCTGGTAAACCTTTCATATTGAAGGAAATTTTGCATGTTCCAGGATTGATGAAGAACCTGATCTCTGTGGCAATGTTGGAAGACAAGGGGTATGATGTGGTCTTCAGCGAAGGAAAAGCCTTCCTGCGCAGTAAGACTACTAGTGAGACCCGGAAGATAGGGGTTCGAGTCAAGAACCTTTATCAGTTGCAAGTAGATGGTTGCGTAGCAATGGCATGCAAGGTGGGAGAAGTGGTGAGCCGGGATGATGAGGGCGAACTGTGGCACAGGAGATTGGGCCACCTTTACCACGGAGCTTTGAAGATACTGCAGCAGATTTCTACTGGGCTTCCTAAGGGCACTCTTGCACAGTCAGATCAGTGCAAGGGGTGTACCTTGGGGAAGTATGTGAAAGCCACCTTTCACAAGAAGGATAGTCACGCCACAACAATCCTTGAGAGAGTTCACACAGACGTGTGTGGTCCTTTCTCAGTAGCTTCCACAGCAAAGCACAGGTACTATGTGATCTTTGTTGATGATTTCTCTCGGAAGTGCTGGATCTTCTTCATGCAGAAGAAGAGTGAGAAATTTTCTAAGTTCTGTGAATTTAAGGCGCTGGTTGAGAAGGAATCGGGGAAGCATGTGAAGGCTCTCAGGAGTGAAAATGGTGGTGAATTCATCTCTACTAAATTCAAGGAATTTTGCAGCGCAGAAGGGATTCGGAGAGAGCTCATCGCACCCCATAACCCACAGCAGAACGGGGTGGTTGAGCGGAAGAACAGAACGATCGTGGGTGCTGCACGGGCGATGTTGCATGATCAGGGCCTACCCCTTCACTTGTGGGATGAGGCATGCAATACAGCAGTGTATGTGCAAAACCGTTGTCCTCACAAGGTTCTTGGCATGAGTACACCAGAGGAGGCTTATTCTGGCAAGAGGCCTGATATTTCCCATTTGCGGATTTTTGGTTCTCCTGTCTACATGCATGTGACGAAGGATGCGAGAAGGAAGCTGGATCCAACTGCTGAGGTTGGAATATTTGTGGGGTGCACTGATACACCTCACAACTACCGGGTGTATTTGTCAGACAGTCGAAAGACTGTTGTGCGACGGGATATAAAATTTCAGGAGGAGAAAGCCATGCGGTGTTCGCTTGAGAGGGAGCTACACTTGCATGCAGATGAGGAGCTGTTAGTTCCTAAGGAGGAGCTTCCGGATGTGGATCAGCCACAAGAGGAAGTTCAAGAGGTGGAAGAAACCACCCATGCAGCGCCAACCATCAGAGGGCGCATGCGCACTACAGAAGCTGAGCGACTGGCTCGAGATGCAGAGAAGGTTGTAGGACCACCTACGGCACAGCGCAGACAGAGGCAGTCACCGGATCGGTACACTGGATACATGGCTCTTGTGAGTCAATGTGTCGTGACGGAGCCATCCTCTTTTGAGGAAGTTGTGGAGGAACCCGCATGGGTAGATGCCATGATCGAAGAATATGATTCGATCGTCAGAAACAGTGCATGGGAGATTGTCCCAAGACCGGAGGGGAAATTAGTGGTGGGTTCACGATGGATCTACAAAGTGAAGCAGGCGGCTGACGGGAGTGTGGAGAAGTACAAGGCGAGATTTGTCACCCGTGGCTTTTCACAGATCGAGGGGATCGATTATGAGGAGACCTTTGCACCTGTCACAAGGTACTCTTCCATACGGACGATCCTAGCTCTCTCAGCGCAGATGGGATGGCACATCCATCAGATGGATGTGAAGACTGCGTTCCTCAATGGAGTCATTGAGGAGGAGGTGTACATAGAGCAGCCTGAAGGTTTCGAGATCTTCAGCAGCGAGTCGCATGTGTGCAGGCTCAAGAGAGCGTTGTATGGGTTGAAACAAGCACCTCATGCTTGGTACACATGGATAGACAATTATTTCACCAGACTTGGATTCTCCAAGAGTCAGGCGGATCCTAACCTATACCAGATTGTGGTGGAGGGTAAGTTGTTGATCATTGTACTTTATGTAGATGATTTGATTTTGACAGGTGATGAGCTGTTGATACTCTAATGCAAGGAGGATCTTGCAAAAGAGTTTGAGATGAAGGACTTGGGCCTCCTTCATTATTTCATGGGATTGGAAATTTGGCAGGGCAGTGATGGACTGTTTGTTTCTCGGGGTAAGTATGCCCGGGAGATACTGGAGAAGTTCAACATGCATGGCTGCAAGCCTGTTGATACTCCTCTTCCTGGTGGATGGAGGAAGGAGGATGCTACTTCAGTGGAGGTAGTGGATGCCTGCTTGTCTGTCGACGATTGGTGGGGTCGCTTATGTACGAGTCGTACACGACCCGATATGTGCTATGCGTGCCGGCTTTTGCAAGCTATAATTCAGCCTACCAAGCTCTTACGGAAGGGTAGGCAAGCATGTATTGTGTTGTCTTAGTGGCACATAGGGATATGGTCTATGGTACGGAGACAAGAGGATGGAGCGAAGCTTTCGACTTCCTTTGATGCGGTCGGCAGGGAGCCCAACGGACCGGAAGAGCACTTCTGGAGGAGTTTTCAGCATTGGGTCGACAGCAGTTTCCTGGTACAACAAGAAGCAAAGATCCATGGCACTCTGTTCAACAAAGGCCGAGTACATGGCAGCTAGCTTGGCTGCATGCGAGGCTATTTGAATGAGGAAGATCCTCGTTGGATTGTTCGGGTTGCATTTGGAGCCTACAGTGATTTATTGTGATAACCAGAGCTGCATCAAGCTCTCGGCTAATCCGGTATTTCATGATAGGTCCAAACACATCGACATCAAGTACCATCATATCAGAGATTGTGTTCAGCGGAAGATCATGTTACTTTCTTACATTCTTACGGAGGATCAGGATGCTGATATCTTGACGAAGGCGCTCACCGGGAGCAAATTCAAATACCACAGAGGTAGGATCGGGGTGGCAGATAATCCCTATCTTGTTGAGAGGGAGTGTTGAGATTGCAACAAGATGATGAGCTTAGTGGAAAGAAGTCACCTTCACTAAGTGGGCCCGCAGGCTATTTTTGGCGCAAAGTCTATTTTTAGACTATGTCTGTTTTTAGACATATGGATCATGTTCTATGAGTTGCAGGATGCTATTTGTGGATGGTTGGTCAAGTCGGAAAAAATAGATGGATTTCTATTTTTAGACATACTGGGCGGAATCTATTTTTAGATTGCTAGTCTAAAAATAGAGCAGTCCGATATTATTTACCCTTAATAATATTTGGACTCTAAACTTGAGTTTACTCTCATGAGCACTTCAATTCGAGCTATGGAAGTGGCTCATGCATGTAATGAGAGGAATTACGCTATTCCTAGGGGTTTGGTGAGCTCATGCATGGTTGACTTGATTTAGGACTTCGGTCGCTGAAGTTTGGTGGAGTTGATGGAACTGAGTTGGTGGAGTTGTGTTCGGTTTAACTTAGTTGAACTAGTTGTGATTAGTTTAACTAGCTAATCAACTAGTAATGAGTGGAGTGAATTAAATATTATTTAATTCACTAATTATTAGCTCATTATTCAACTCAAGAACACATCAGTTCACTATAGTGCATGGACAGTTCAGTGGAGACCAGTGAAAGAGGTAGATGAAAGGGTTGAGACAGCTATCAGTTGTGACATTAGTTGTGCATGAGATTTGCACCACACTTGGAGGAAATTTCCCATGAGGATTGTGCTGTCAAGCCAAGGAGATTCGAACCTTGGATCTCTCATTAGACCGGCCTTGATTGCGCAAAAGAGGCAGGAAATTAGTGGATGAGTTTTGAACCTGTGACTTGTTCAAAACCAAGCTAGTTTGTGTGTAACTATTGGAGACAGTACTGAGTACTTGTGAGGAGTATTGTACTGAGATTGTTACATGTTTTCTCTTCTATTATAATATACTATAGCTGGGGGTTTTCAGCTATAAGCTTTCCCCATACATACTGTGTAATGTGTGTGGTGTTTTGATGATCTTTTGATCGCATACCGCTTGTTTTATTTCCGCATGTGTGATGATCTGAGTAGAAGATATTATGTGTTGCATATGAATTCTAATTGATATGTGATCAGGATAATCTCGGTGGATAAATCTTCATTATTCAGCAAATTTCTACAGGAGGCACCAGAAACAGTAAAACAGTTGAGATCACTACTGGGCCACACAGGTTACTACCGACGATTTATCCGCAACTATGCGAAGATAACAACCCCTTTAGAGAAGTTTTTGTGGAAGTCTGAGTAGTTTCACTGGACAGAGAGTTGCAGAACAGCCCTGAATACCCTGAAAGAAAAACTAGCAAGTGCGCCAATATTAGTTCACCAAATTGGAACAAACAATTTCATGTGCACATCGATGCTTCCAGCATTGCACTTCGAGCAGTCTTGGCTCAACTAGGGGACACTTCAGTTGACCACCTGGTATATTTTTCAAGTCGGAAATTTTCCACAGCAGAACAGAACTACACCACAACAGAGTGGGAGGCATTGGCAATGGTGTATTCCCTTCAAAAGTTCCACCACTACCTGTTGGGAGGTACGTTTAAATTTTTCACACACCACTCAGCTTTGAAATATTTGGTAAACAAACTGGTCTTAGAAGGAAGAATCTGCAGATGGCTCCTACTCTTCTAGGAGTTCACTTTTGAGGTGATCGTAAAGCCTGGAAGATTGAACGTAGGGCCTAATCACCTGTCTCGACTAGAGAATGGAGAAAATTGAGGATCTCTAGATGATCAGTTACCAGATGTTGATATTTTCAGAGTAGAAGCCATCCCAGAATATTTGGACCAAATAGCAACCTACCTCACGATAGGGCAGTGTCCACAGGAATATACATCAGTCCAAAAAAAACACCTGGTAGTTTGAGCTGCAGAATATCAACTCATAGCGGGACACCTATATAAGATGGGACTGAACCATATTCTTCAGAGATGTTTCATGGACCACAAAAGGGAAGCGGTACTATGGGAATGCCACAGTGGGGTTGCAGGAGGACACGTGGGAGAAAAACCGACAGCAAGAAAGATACTACAAGCAGGGTTGTGGTGGCCAACAGTACATATGGATAGCAAATAATTTGTTAAGAAATGTGATATATATCAGTGGATGGGACGGCCATCCCACAAAGATGAACCTCCACTTCATCTGATAAAAGTACTGTAGCCGTTTGAAAAATGGGCAGTCGATTTTGTAGGACCAATTACACTAGCTGCAAGACACTCACAGGTGAGGTACATAATAACGGCAACAGACTATTTGACGAGGTGGGCAGAAGCATTGCCAGTAAAACATTGCATGGTAGAGACTTCTGCCAAGTTCATATTTGAAAACATAATCAGCCGATTCGGTTGTCCAAAGAGCCTGACCAGCGACCAGCGTACACACTTCATCAATGACAACATTAAATCACCTGCTAGAAAGCTTCATGATACTGCATCATAAAAGCAGTCTGTATCACACGCAATCCAACGGTACGGTAGAAGCATTCAACAAAATACTGGAGAAGGGCCTAACAAAAATATGCAATGCGCAACGGGATGAATGGGATGAGCGGATACTAGCAACTTTATGGGCATACCGAACAACGCTAAAGCGACTGAACAACCAAACACCATTCCATCTAGTATACGGGAGAAAAGTAGAAGTCCCAGCTGAATTCATCATACCCAGCCTCCTGGCCGCAACATCACTCCAACTATCAAAAGAGGACTTGCTAAAGGAATGATTGCAGGAATTTTAAGGCCTCAAGGAAGAACGATTTTTGGTAGAATTTCACCAAACAGTACAGAAGGATAGACAAAAAGCTTGGCATGACCAACACATCAAGCGCAAGACATTTTAGGTCAGGGGAAAAGTTCTACTCTACGATAGTAAGTACCAAAATTTCCCAAGGAAACTGTAGATGCATTGGCTAGGGCCATTTTACGTGATAGAAATCAAAGATTCAGGAGCATTTCGGTTAGCACAACTGGACGGCTAAGTTATACAAGGATGGGTAACGGCGCACACCTAAAGCCCTATCAAGAGTAAGTTACTCATTTTCGAATTCCAATAACTCTCGCAACCAAGAGGAGTTAGTAGGGTAGAATAGCATCAATAACTCTCTCGCACTCGTGAAGAGCATGGATAGGATTTCCACTTTAGAAAAAATAGAAAAATAAGTACAGTTGTGTTGTGGAGACCGCAACGCAACCAATTGTGGTCGGGGAACAGTAGTGTCCAACGTGTCATCCACGTCATATAGAAAAGCATTTCGAACATCATCCCATCATCATTACGCGTAGTACCCGTGTCAATCCATAAGATTACCAAGATTTGGAAATAATTGCCATAATTAGCATCACCCATACCATAATAAATTTTCCATAATAAGGCATAAGCACCAACCGTCACGTCTGCCCAAATCCCGAAGCCACAGTCAACATTGTCAAAACCCACCTCAGCCGATAACTAATCACACAATTGTAGCCATGGATGAGGCCAGGGGGAAATTGATTAGTGATGGGGTCTCATCAACCTCACCTGTGCTAGTTAATTACATAACCCACATGCAAAGAAGCGCGAGAATGCCAAAAAATTCGAGTTAGAACCAGAAACATCCAAGGGAGCAAGAGAAGCAGAACCAGAAGAAGAGTAGAGAAGGCACACAGAAGAAGGAATTCAAGAGAAAAGAGAAGGAGTTGTTCTACAGGTGTATCAGAGAAGAGCTAGAATGACGAGAACAACACCATCAGTTGTGGAGCAAGAGCTCAATAACAGAGTTCAAAAGATGGAATCGCTAGTGGGGAAATACGACAGTGCATCATTGATCGACGCCGACCTCACGGACTCTTTCGAGTTTCCAGCAAGGAAAAGACAAGTAAATATGGAGAATTATGCCACAAAAGCAGGGCAGCAAGCGGCAAGAGTCCTACTAGAGTTCCTGGGCATTCAATAGTCTACCATACTGAACTTAAGAAATCTCCCAGTGTTCGATGTTACAGGCGCTGCAATGCAGTGCACCAAGTTCTTGTTGAGAAAAATTCATAATGGTTTGCTATGGATAGGAAAAGAAATCCCAATTCATGTGGAGGACATCCACAGGTTAACTGGACTATCACAGGAAAGGAGGGATGTCTCAGCAGCATTCTAGACTGTATCCAAGAGAGCGAAGAAGACCGGAGATAACGAATACTACAAAAAATACGACATCAAGAGGGGGGGGGGAAGGAGC
Organism: Pinus albicaulis; assembly: GCA_034641835.2. Classification (NCBI taxonomy): domain Eukaryota; kingdom Viridiplantae; phylum Streptophyta; class Pinopsida; order Pinales; family Pinaceae; genus Pinus; species Pinus albicaulis. The sequence continues at coordinate 849,027,789 of CM076574.1, read as the reverse complement.
CAAAATCGAGTTGATCAACAAGCTAGAGGTCAAGTTTGCATGTTACTTATGCAAATAAAACGATGAGGCACTATACAAAAGGAGAATGCACACTGGATACGATTTCAGTTGCGAAGCATTGTATCCAGGGGGCACAACTGAACCGGTGCTCATTTTTACTGAACGAGTTGTTCAAATCTTGCGAGGACAACTACAAGAGGGCAACCAGATTCATCTACAGATATCTAATTATGGCACTGGAAATCTGGAAATGGACATTTACAGGCATTCGAGTACCTATGGAGATAGCAACAGGACAACCATTGGCAATGAAGTTCGTGCCTTGGAAGGTATCCGGGGATCCTAGCACGAAGGAGGTAAACGCAGAATATTTCATAGTATGGTACAGCCAAATGGTTGATGTCATGATGAGTCAACAAAGAGCCCCAGGGAGTCTGCTGGATGGTTATAGCATGCAGATATGGTTTGGAGTTACCCAAAAGCAAACCTTTATCACGCCAACATGCGTATTAGAATTGACTTTCAAAATGAAGCCATTAAAGTTCCAGATTGATGAAACAACCTTCCACATAGAAGTATGTTCGCAGCCAGGAGTAGCAATGGAAGTTAGAAGCGGAGTCTACACCTATATCTTCGATGGGATGCTGCCAAACCCACTTCCGGGAGAGACTTTAGAGCAGACGGTGACTAGGATGGCGTAGTTGCAACTATCCCTGATCATTGAGCAGTTGAACACAAAGGTACAGACTTTTAATAAAGTAGTTCAAGTGTTAACAAGTGATTCCACTATATTTCCTACGTTTTCAGAGTTTCAGGCATCCCACTCCAAACCATCTTCCGCCACGGCCTCCCTAATAGCACCAATACCCAACATTCTGTTTAGCTCACCACTCCTAGCGCCACTACAGCGCTAGTTAGAAAGACTAAAGCTGTGAAACCCCGAGTAGCAGCACCAAAAGAAAAAATGGCCAAGATCACAGTATCTAGTACAGTGGTTGATCTCACAGGGGATGATCAGCCGCAACCATTGAGTATAGTAGTATCGATCTGGAAAGAGCCTGTAGTGGAGCCCTGGCTGACCAGGGGGCTACCACCCATCAACCCCCTCGATTTATTAAATATTCACATATCTCCACCTCGCATTCACCAAACATCAGCCCTCACCTCATCCACTTTTCAGGAACCACCCATTACCACGCCCTCCACTTCATCAGCCACTATATCAGATCCAATCGTCAAAGGAAGACAAAATGAGGACCCTGAGGCAGAATTTAACTCGGGTACAGCAGAAGTACCCCTGGTTGGCCAAACCCTGTTTCAGCATGCTATGTTCACAGAGATTTTAAATAAGATAGAACATTCTATAGAAGAAATATATGCTTCGCTCCCCGAGCAAAGTCCACTCCAGCAGGCTAATCTGATAGCCCAAGAAATGCCGCCCGATCTAAACATGGCCGATTCTAGTAACCGGTTGCCGCAACAAACATCACCACAGTCACCACATGTACAATCAGTAAAATCTATCGCCAGCCAACAGCCACTTCAAGCACAATGGCCAGATCAGGGAACCTTTGGTGCTGAGAGCATGGAGACATGGGGAACAGCGAAACTATAAAATTTCATTTAAAGGGCAACACAGTAAGCAAAAAGGCTTCACTCAGAGCTCCAGCAAAGATGCGAGCAGTAGCAATTACAAATCAGCACGCTTATTGAAGAGTGTGAACAGTTGAGGACAGAAAAGGGTAATCTACAAGAACAACTGGAGACAGTGACAAGAATATTCGGAGACATTTGGCCCACAATAACGGCCAACAACAACCAAATACAAGAAGGGATAAAGGAGAATGATATAGTCAAACACTCGGTCCACATCAGGGTGGCATGTTCGAACCTCCATAAGGAATATGAGGAGCTCAGAGCAGCATTGGCACCTCGGCCCGCGTTGCCAAACCCAGCGGTTGTATACACAGAGACGATATCCGAGAGACAGAGCCATGTGACAAAAATGTAGGAAGTTCTGAGTACTGTAGCGAAAGAAGCATATGACCTACTGAAGGGTCTACAGGATTGTTCAACCTCGCTCACACTGAAGTCTCAACCAGTTTCATTACAGCTACAACAAGTGTTAAGGGAGATCCAGGAGGCCACAGACCCTATTGGACTCGACCAACTATATGCTCAAGTGGACGCTCTAGAGGTCCAGATACCGCAGATTGAAGAAATCTCAACTGCAGCAAAGCAAGCCTTCCAGGAACTAAGACAGCCGGTAAAAACCAGTGCCCAAAAAATGCAACGACTAGTCTCCAAGGCCGATACGGAAATCCATAACGTTTTTGGTAGCCTGCCAGCTGTTTTAGGGGAGGAAGTGGTCGCGAAAGTCACAACACAAACTAAATCACTCATGCAAGGATGGCATCACACCATGACGACCTTTCAAGAACTCAAGGCATTAGCTCTAACAAAGGTCCCAGAATTGGGGCCCCTGTTTGGACAGTCAAGAGAAAGGGGACAAGAAGAGCAGAACATAAGTCCGAGCAGACCGAAAGAAACAGAGACAGTGAAAAGCGATTGACTCGGGGTGAGTTAATAGGATGTGGTCGAGGCCCATTGGGTCCCTTTTTTTGAAATCAAACAGTTTTGAGTTGCAAATAGTACGTGGCGTGACGCAACCACGGTAGGCAGAACGTTGTCAAGGTTGTGAAGGAATGAAAAACAGGTGGCACGACTATTGCAGGAGCAAGCACAGATGGTAGAAGAACATGGCAGGGGACAAGCAGTAGAACTCCCGATGAACAGAGAGAAGTAGAAGACAACTGAGCGAGAAGAAAGGAAGAACTATCAGTTGCACTGGCAGCAGAACAAATAGGCAGACGGCTAGCGGAGAAAAGAGGTTGGCACAAGAGGAATCAGGAAACAAGAACTGTAGGAGAGCTCTATTCATGTTGTTTCATTCTCTATCTCTCTATATCTTCTTGTTCTAATCTACTGGAAAGGACCTCTTTGTAATCTGTTCAGTTAAAGCTCATGTTGAGGAGCATTGTAATAGTCTGTGGTCGATAAGTGAATTATAATATGATCAGAGTTTGTTGTTCACAATATATGTTGTAGTCCAGATTGATTAGTGGGGTAGTATTTTAAAATTTTATTGATTTTCTTTTTGAATGTGCTTCTAAGGGATATCACCCATGTAATGTTGCGTTTGCTTAAGCTCTTAGATAGTTTTGGTTCATACATATCTAATTTGCTAGACTGATATCAATCTACTCCCAATCTTAGTAAGGTCACAACACGCCTCGAGTGAGACTCTCTGCTCCTCAAAGCAGGGTGAAAATGTCGCGCATGGTGCTAGACTACAGCGGAAATCCTTGTTGGCCTCTAATCCGAACCTGAGTCTTGCCTAAGAGACCTTTTTCCTCGCCAACACAAATTAAAAAATAATAAAACTTAAAATCCTCTTTATAATTTGTCATCTTAATATATATATATATATATATATATATAAGAATTATTGGAAAAGAAAAATTAATTATTTTTTACTTTTTAAAATTTGTCATCTTAAATTGAAAATATCCAAGAAAAACTATAATTCATGAAAATGAAAATAATACAAAAAGGAAAAACTCAAAAATCAAAAGGTTAAATAAAATAAAAATAAAACTAAAAACAAAAAATTAGTAACTAATAGAAATAGAAGTTACTAAAAAAATCCATAATAAGACTTCAATCAATCACTTTACAAATAAATCAATTTAAATAATAATAAAAAATAATTCCCAAAATTAAATTTTAAATAACATAATTTTTTAGTAAAATTAAATTAACAGACAATCAAAGAAAACCCTGAATGAATAATACCATACATAACCAGATAATAAAATAAAATAATTATAAAAAAACTTTAAAATATCATTAAAAATTAATACTAATCATATATAAAAAAGAAAGTTATTTAAAAGCTCTGAAGCATCTAGAGAAAATATATCATTAAAAAATAATATTAGTTACATATAAAAAATATTTTTAAAACCTATGAAGCGTTTAGAGAAAATATATCATTATAAAATTATCTAAAACTTCTGAGACGAGTTCAATCCATATACCTTGAAACTTGATATTCACTTGCTCAAAGCATAACAAAATGATTCAGCCCTTCAATTCAATAGATGACGAGGGTTTTAAGAAACCTCCTTTTAACAAAATCCTGTACATACATGGGAAAGGTTCTTGTCCTCAGATTGTGACGCTAAGGAAAGTTAGAGGTGCTCATGAAATACGGCTATTTTATTAAAACTTCAATAAATTTTCGTAGTAAAAATATAAACTTCTAATTCATTAAAAAGTTCTTTTTGCTAAGATTGTGATGGTAAAATTTTAATAAATTTTAGTAGGAAAAATATAAACTTTTAATTTGTTTTCATGTAAATGTTAAATAAATAAATTTATTTTTATCATTACAAAATTTACTGGAAGTTGAATATATATAAATGGTTATTTTTATCATTCAAAAATGGTTATTGAATTTTTGAATGTTAAGAGTGATAGGTGAGGTTTGAAATGTGGTGCAATTGAACTTATAAATTTCAAAAAATAAATATTTTAGTCCATTATGGTTGCCGTCATGTTTTCTCTACATTTTAGTAAGGAGACAAGTTCCATATCAAAAAGGGGAATGCATTGTGGGTTGGTGCTTAATTATTTTCACAAATACTAACTAGGGTTTTTAACACATTTTGGATAATAGATATTCTATGTCGATTTCATATGTGACAATGGATGATTGTTAAGGCAATTCAAATTTTAGGCAAACAATAAGAACTAATGGCAAATATTTTTTTTGTAACTTGGGCTAAAGTATATTAAAAGCATAAAAAACTGTACAGAGGCTATGGGGAGAGATGGCAAGCAGTACTTAGCCTATCCCTGCCTTCGTAGTGTTCAAAATAAACCAAGTTTGGGGTTGCCTCAAAGGAGGAAACCAACCCCTTAAGAGAGTCAAATAGTCTTGTATTACAGAATATTCAGTGACACATGAAAACAAAATAGCTGAAGTATGTCCTGAGGTGACAAAAATCAAATATTAACCTTCCTACCGAACAGTCATGGAGTTCCTTCATCTTCATCTCTCGTCTGGTCCTCTTCCTCTATCAAGCACCCAAATTCTCTTGCAATGACTTCCTCCTCGGTTGTGTGCACTCGAGGAGGCTTCGGAGGGGTCGCGTGGACGATGGGAGAAACAGGGTACTCAACATCATAATCTTTGGTCCAGACACCATCCAAGTCCATAACCCAAATGCCTATCTCCTCCATTGTGGGCTCATATACTGGAAGAGGTTCGGTTTCCTGGGTAAAGGTTGCAGAGATTGTGCAATTGTGGATTTCCTGCGGGCTCTTCGACCCTTAGGCTTCTCCGAAGGCAAAACAATCTCCCCCTGAGTGATGTTCAACACTTGAGGAGCCAACATCTCATGGCTTCCAAAAGTGGAGCCTTCAATGGATTCCAAACGTTGGTCATAGCCATGGTGAGAGAAGCCATAGAGCACACCTCTATAGCTTCCCCTGATGGGCTTCTGACACTGGCACGGGGCCCTGGAGTAGGCTGTCGAGCAAAGGATGGGGAGTTGGATGAGAGACAAGGCTGAGAGTAGTGGGGTGATGGTAGAGAGAGCTCGCTAGGCACGCTGGAGCAGCAAAAAAAAATGGGGAAATGAGGAGTCGTGATGGCAGAGAAAGCTCGCGAGGCAGGTTAGAGTAGTAATGAAATGGAGAATTGCGGAGCCACTCTGCCATTTGAATGCATGAGGCACTGAATCCGAGCACAGTAGCAGAGAGGGATGATCCAAGTGTGCCTACATGTGATGTGTGGTATGGCAGGAAACCAAGTGTAGCAGAGCACCGGAAAAATTAAACAGTGATTTGAGGTTCCACATCAAGATCGGGCTGGCAGTGCAAGGTGTCGTTGGTCTAAGCATGGGAGGATTTGTCCTCATATGATCTGGAGATTTCAACCGCACCCGGGGACCAATGGAAGATCTTAGGCTACATGCAAAAACATTATTATTGGTTTGCACCAATTACTTGGAAACATGGGTGGGTCTATCACGTTATGATATAGTTGGTGGGATGAGGTACTACCATGCAAATGAATTATGTTCAAATTTTGGCAGAAATAGAGCCCTTGTGTGTGAGAGGGGAGGCTTTTTACCTCTCCTTCCATCAATAATGAAGTATAACATAAGCTTGATGGACGAAATTAGTTCAATTGGATGTTAATAAGATATTGTAGGAATTTATGATCTTGTAACAACCTTCCCTATGGTTATCAAAATTCAATGTTACATGAAATCAAAGCTTCCATGAATTTGAAACTTTGATTTACTTTTGAATATGTTAGCAGATTTAAAATTATTAAGGACAATATTTCACTATACACACAATTTTAAAGTAAAATGAAACTCTACTCACACTTAAAAATTTTGTCAAAATTCTTATCAACTTTATACTAAAAAATTTCATTTAATTATAAGATTATTTTGTTCATTAAATTTTTTATTGATAGGAAATCAAAATATAATAGATGTCATCTTGGTTTCCCTTACTCTGCAACTAGGAAAACCATACCAATGGAAAAACATTAAATTTTCCAAAAAATGTTGAATTTTGCAACAAGAAACAATGAAATTGGCATCCAGAAACAACATGACAACACCTACACTAGTGTGGGACCACAAGTCGTGTAGTGATGGGTCCTAGCGATACATTAGTGTGAAATTCAATTTATTTAATAAATTGGATATGTGTCAAATTTAATTATCCCATAATTAAATTGGACAATAACTTGTAATATTATCTCATAAACACTTGTAATAGTTAACTGAGTGTGATAGGCTTAGTTAGCTCATGAATTTCAATTTGACGGTGGTTGGTGAGGCATGCAGAGTGATTCTATGTGTTTTAGATTTCAATGCATGAGTAATCAGTTAACTTAGTTAGGTGAGTTAGAGTTAGTTGAACTAGTTGTAATTGTTTGTTGCACTAGTAAGAGATCAAGTAAATTAAATATTATTTAATTCACAATCATTGATCTTTCATGAAGCTAATAATTTACTATTAATATTTGCATGCATGTAAGTTCCATTGGAGACCCAGTTGAGACAAAGGTTAAAGGGAAGCTAACTATCAGCTGTGATATTAGCAGACTGCCCAGATGCAGTTAAAACACCACAGGATGCCCATGATACTCAGCGTAGTCAAGGAAGGCTAATTATCCTATTTAATAGGGATTAATTTCCAAGGGATTTCATGAGCAAGGCAGGCTAAAGACATGCTAAGAATCAGCTATTACTAGCCCAATTTTGTCTGGATCAGTGTGAGACGATAGGTAGATTGCAGGAGACTCTTGTGAGAAGAGTCCATTGTAATTGTTTCATGATTCCTTGTGGAACATACAATATATGATAGAGGGGTTTTGAGAAGTAAGCTTTCCCCAGGAAATTATCTGTGATGTGGTTTGATTTGATTATTTCTTTACTTCATGTGATTGGTGTTTGTGTTTAATTTCCACAATTGATTTATAGAAGCAATTCAGTGTCTAGCTTTATTACATTGTTATATCGGATTGAATCCATGATATACATATTGTTTGTATAATTTCTACATGGTATTAGAGTGGGAATTTTTTGGGTGGCGAGATTGCAGAGAATATCTAAACATTTTGATGCAAAATTTTCGAAAACAAATAGCATATTTGGATTCATTGTGAAAAAATACCCAAATTAAAAAAGAAAACGGTCGAATCGGAGTTCAGATGAGGGAGATATTGTCGATTTAAAATCCACTCTTTTTTTAGAAAATTTTGTGACGGCGGGACAATTACAATGTGCATGAGTCAAGGACCTGCATGCACTTGAGGTAAAAGATGCATGAAAATATTTGAGGATCAAAGCAGAGGATAGTGCCTTGGTGGTTGAGAGGGAGCCTCTCAACATGCATTCTTAGAAGCAGTCTCAAAAGGTTGTGGGGCAACAACAATTACAATGTGCGCGAGTCAATAACCTGCATGCACTTGAGGTAAAAGATGCATGCAAAGCTTTGAGGAGAAAATCAGAGGATAGTGCCTTGGTGGTTGAGAGGGAGCGTCTCAACATGCAGTCTCAGAAGTAGTCTCAAAAAGTTGTGGAGTAGCCACAATTGGAGAAGTAGAGAGGAGACTGAGTGGAAGCATCCACTCAAGTAGAGACCTCCAGGAGGGGGGAATTTCGAGCCAGAAGGGCAGAGGGAGTACATACAGCTATACCTCCAGGTGTGAGGAGGGGCGATGTGCATAATTAATCCCAAGAAGAAATTTGGGTGGGGTCCATTGAGATGGTGTGTCTCATGGATAGAACCTGGCTATGAGGAGCCCACAGTACAACAGTAGGAGGAATGAGCAGTTAGATTGATGCAGTCAGATGTCAGGAAGACAAAAATCATAGTGATAGGTTTCAGATACTAGAGAGCAGATCAGAGTTGGCAGGACTGCAAAGTGCATGGCTACAGATGTAAACAGCGCAGAGAGTCCAGTAGACATGTGCAGTAGCTATAAGCAGTCAGAAAACTCTGAAGACAAATGCATTATACTGATTCAGTTGTTTGGAGGCTATTTAGTTTCAGAAATGTTGCATGCAAGATTTGCATGTGCGAACAACACTAGAGAAGTGTTTCATGCAAAAGTTTCATGGCACATGCAAGAGGTGCATGTGCGCATGCAAGGACATTCCTTTCTTGTTGAGAGGGAGTGTTGAAGTTTGCAACAAGAAAAAATGAAATTGGCATCCAGAAACAACATGACAACACCTACACTAGTGTGGGACCACAGGTCGTGTAGTGATGGGTCCTAGTGATACATTAGTGCGAAATCCAATTTATTTAATAAATTGGATATGTGTCAAATTTAATTATCCCTTAATTAAATTGGACAATAAATTGTAATATTATCTCATAAACACTTGTAATAGTTAACTGAGTGTGATAGGCTCAGTTAGCTCATGAATTTGGATTTGAGGGTGGTTGGTGAGGCATGCAGAGTGATTCTATGTGTTTTAGAGTTCAAGTTAGAGTTAAGTGCATGAGTTTAATGCATGAGTAATCAGTTAACTCAGGTAGGTGAGTTAGAGTCAGTTGAACTAGTTGTAACAATTTGTTGCAATAGTGAGAGATCAAGTGAATTGAATATTATTTAATTCACAATCAGTGATCTGTCATGCAACTGATGATTTACTATTAATAGTTGCATGTATGTCAGTTCAGTGGAGAGCCAGTTGAGACAAAGGCTAAAGGGAAGTTAACTATCAGTTGTGATATTAGCAGACTGCCCAGATGCAGTTAAAACACCACAGGATTCCCATGATACTCAGCACAGTCAAGGAAGGATAATTATCCTAATTTCCTAGGAATTGCATGAGAAAATAAGGCTGATAATTGGCTAAGTACTAGCCCAATTTTGGTTGGATCAGTGTGAGACAATAGGCAGATTGCAAGGGACTCTTGTGAGAAGAGTGCATTGTAATTGTTTCATGATTCCTTGTGGAATATACAATATACGATAGAGGGGTTTTGAGAAGTAAGCTTTCCCCAAGAAATTATCTGTGTTGTGGTTTGATTTGATTCTTTCTTTACTTCATTTGATTGGTGATTGTGCTTAATTTCTGCAATTTATTTGTAGTAGCGATTCAGTATCTAGCTTGAGTACATTGTTAGATCGGATTGAATCCATGATATACATATTGTTTATATAATTTCTACAAAAACCATAAATAAGTGTTCAAATAGAAATAAACATGCACTGAATGTTTGGACTTGAGACCTATGCTGACTACCCTACAATTTATAACATATAAGTTTACATAACACCCAGAGTTGACACTAAAATAAAACCAACAAATCGTATCGAAGGAGAAGAATCAAAGGTCACCAAATTTTCCATGTGATTCTTTCATTTCCGTAGAGAGTCTCCCTGGTCCAGAGTGAGGCCTAGTTAATATTCCATTTGTTGTATATGAATTTCCATAGATTTCATTGATAGAATATTTTTAATCCAAAACTAGTAGACTCTCCTCCTTCACTTCATTATATTCCAACAAAAATCTACTCAATAATCTCTTCATTAGCTAGTAGAGGTCTATTGTTTACATATACTGGCCATGTATCCCTTAGGAGTACCCTGTATTAAAGACCAAGGTAGCCAACTCTCCTAATACATATGTGTCTAATAGACAACTATGATCAAATCTGATGTTTCTCTTTTCCTACTTTATCTCCACTTGTAAAAAGTGCAGAGTTTGGGCATGAAACTGACTAGTTGATACTTCAACCCTTTAACAAGTTTGTGTAATTGCATGTGCCTCATAGTAAGTGTAATGCCTACTTCCAATCCTATTATATTATATTAATCTATTAATCTATTGAGTGATTTTCTTCTATGATTGTGATTGATTCTTATAAGAATTACTAGTATACTTATGAGGTATGTGTATGCTAGCTACATACCCACACCTCCCACAAATACATTAGTATTCTATAATTAGTCTTAAGATTGATTAATGGTTAAATAATGGATTACCATGAATCATTATTAATAATTAATTAATGATTTAGAATTATTATGATTAACTTAAAATTGAATTAATTAGGAATCCTATGAATCCACTTTTATGGATTTTCCCTTAAAGTAAAAACTATTATTTCATTATTAGTAGTATTTTATTGTTATAGAAGTAAAATTTTATTATTTTACCATTTTCTATGGCTTGACAAGTTTAATCTTGGAATTTACTTAAGGATCAGAGTCATGAATGAATGTGGTGGGCTCGAGAGGGATGTTGGTGGCGTTAATGAGCTTGGGGGAAACCATGTGGATAGATACAAAAAACTTGAGTGGGGGGGGGGGGGATTCTTAGGGAGGGCATTAGGGAAAACTTGGAGGGAAGAGGAGATTTTTCTTTGGAGACCGAGGAGAGGTTTCGGTTGTGAAGAAAAGAGTGAGTGGGGGATTTTTATGTTTAACACTAGAGGGGTGTTGACATGAGGATATTGGAAATGCTACGACTGTGGTTTGGACTTGAGCTTAGAGAGCTAGGGAACTTATGGAGGTTTCATGGGCAAGGCAGTCGAATAGACTTTCCTAGTTGGCAAGGGGGCATATTCAGTTGGGTGGTCCAATAGGAGAATCATGATCAAGCCACCACAACCATGTATATTTCTTGTAGATTTAACTATGAAAATTGCCCATAAATAAATTTTTAATTATGTTGTTGTCAAATATGCGGAGTGTTAAATATGTTGTTTTTATTTATATGTTTTCAAATTGTGGAAATTTTATCAAAGTCTGAAGACCCAAAAATAGGTTGATCTTAGTGGATATTGGTGGCCACGCACCTATTCCACTTGGATCACCACCATTGTTTCTCTTAGTTTTTCAGTTTCCTTAATTGTAGCACAATTAACTATTTTTTGCATCTTTTCGGGTCCTAAACTTCCAGAGTCGTTTTGAGGCCCTAAACGACATTTTTGGGAAAATTAGAATAAACATGGCTTTTTAATCGATGTTGGTCACTGGAAAGTTTTAATTCTCAGATAGATGTTTCTAATGAGGTATTGTGCATGTAAAACAGAGATTGTATTCCAAAGTTACGACCCAGGAAGTTGATGTACCAATGTACCCAAATGGGGCCTATAATTTTGCCGCTTCATCTCCTAGGGTTAAGTTTTTGGATATATAGGGTTTTTCATTATTTCTCAATAATAAACAGGTATTTGAGCCTCATTTTAACACATTTCATATGCATGTAGCTACCACATATCTTCTCAAAGATAAACTACCATCGCTCAAGCTAGTTTATTTCCATTATGTCTGTAAGTTTATTTCAATCATTTGATATTAATGAAATTAAGTATATTTTTTTATACATATCTGTTTTTATGTTTATTTCTCTATTTTATTACGTTCCTGCATAAATTTGGGCCACTGGGATTGTTTATTCAATTTAATGTTCTTAAATCACTATCATAAATTATCAACTGGAGTTGGTAATCTTCTGAAGTGCAAGTGCACTATATATGATAGAAACCTTTCTTACTTATTTTATTGTGATTATTTTATATGTGAAGATCATTTTTGAAGATTTCCTAAATGAATTTAAGAAACTAAACTATAATTCATGAGAGTAAACTAAATCCAAGTGTAATTATGCCCCTAAAAACTTCAACAAAAATCTAAAATAATTTATATATTAGTAACCAATGATGAATTTGAGAAAACTTTAAAATTCTAGAAAAAAGTGGCAACATTAATATTTTTGTGTCTTTTTGGAAATTTTATGTGAATGAAACTTGAATCAAGGAATCACTAGAAATTATTTACACTATTATGCTCAGAAAGGAAATTTCTAAATCACTATTAAGAAACAAGACTACTTAAACTTACAAGAAGAATTTAATTGAAAACTGAAAAGGAAATTCTAAAATATGTCTCTCAAAAGAAGAACTAATCTACAACAAATCACTGATGCATAAAATAAACTATGATTATCTATGTGTTGTAACGATTCAAAAAATAAACCTACATCAAATGACAAAAACAAATTACTTGAACATCTATTCTAACAAGATGAAATTCTGGAAATGATTATAGCATCTAACATAATGACAAAATTAAACCCAGCACCTATATTAAGAAATTATGGAAATGGTGATAGAAACTAATGTAATTAAATGAAAATGATAAACAAAACATCTATACTACAAAATTCTGGAAATGCTTGCAGTTTCTAACATAAAAATGAAATTGAAGGCAAGACATATATATACGCTACGAAATACAGTGAAAACATAAACTGATAAATAAATACGAAGCTATGAATAACATCTATAAAAAAAAACCACTCTTATGTTGCAGTGGCCCTCCACAACAGATGCCTTCAAGTATAAATGTTACTAATTGCGCATTGAAACTCCAGAACACTTCTTCATTCAAATTGGAAATAGAACAAAGTTTAAATGAGATTACAGTCACGCAATAATTCGCACTGACAATAAAATTGCTAGCCCGGTATTTATTAAAGCTTTTCATTAACTATATTTAGGCTTTTACACCTATCAGAACTAGCAAATTTTATCTCGAAATCTAAAATAGAAATTATAATTTTGTTGCTTCATGATTTGCTACATGGAAGATAAAATCATTAAGCGTGATGGCTCCAGACTCCTCACTCACTTCATTCAACACCTAGTTGACCATTCCTTTGACCGCAAATCTGGGTGATTTCCTGCTTGATTTTGGCTAGATGGATAGGATAGGATCCATGATAAGATCATTTTTCATCTGCCCATATATTACGATACACCATTAATACCTCAAAACCTATCAAACCATGGAAGTGGCTACGGAAACATCAATCAGCTATAGAATTGCATTAATTTCGTAGCTAATGCAGATTTTATTCTAATAATAAGTAACAATTGAAAATATGAAAAATAGGTCATCAGAATAATTTTCCAAGTCAAAATTTGTAGTCTAACACTTGTTTGAGCTAATGGTGGTGACAAAAAGAAGGAAAAATGAGTGAAAGGAGTATCAAAATTGAGGCAGTCTTAAGGCTCTATAGGTAACAAAGTGATTTTCTCTTTCTCGATCTTTATTTGCATGTCCCCAACAAGATCAGGGTATAAGGAGCTAGGGCTCGATCTGGTTGAACCTTTGCAAGATCAACCTTGAAAACCTTGACGACCTCCTATGGCAGAGGAGAATAAAGATAAGGGAATAGGAGATCCTATCAAAATATTTCTCGAGGAGGCCCTCGAGAAATAGAGGCATGCAATGATGGATAACTTTGCCCAGATCCTTCAACTGCTACCCATCGACGATGCATCTTCATTCGACAACTACTCTGAAGGCGCCACTCCTTTTAAGGTATACGTTAACTTTTACATTCCCATATTTGAGAGCCAAATAGATGTAGAAATCTTAGATAGATGGTTGAATCTATTAGAAGGATATTTTTGGGTTCATGACTTTTCTAATCGGGAAAAATTTACTTTTTCACTTCTCAAAGCTGCTCCCCATGTCAAGGACTGGTGGGAAACCTACTATGAGCAAAAGGATGAGGGGGAATCCTCCATATTCTCAGTCGCACCCACTTGGAATTCTTTTTGAGACATCATCAAGAAATAATACTACCCCATGGGGAGCTATGAGGACAAGTGCATATAATGGACTACGGTGTGGTAGCAAAGGGATCAAGATGTGCATGAGCTGACGAATCTGCTCCATACCCTATGGGTATCAAATATTTGTAGAAAAATTTGGTGCTTAAGTGCCGCAATTGTCTCCATATATACATCCAGGAGGAAATGGAGTTCCTCGACATCTCCTCGCTTGGTGTAGCATATCAGTATGCTGCCAAGATTGAGAAAAAATTAAAACAAAAGAAGCGAGACTTTGGATCTGTGAATCAGAAGTAAGGGAAAGGTGCCCCAAAATCACAAGAAATAGTACAAGGCCAAGGTGGGGCGGCCCAAAACAACCCGTCGAAGCCGCAAGTGAAGAAAAACACCACAAAGACAAAGAAGGACACAGGAAAGTGGTGCGAGTTCCATAAGAGCTCCACTCACAACACAAGTGAGTGTTGGGCCAAGCAGTCACTAGTGGTCGAGTTGAAGGCTTCTGAATCAAATACATGTTTCGACTCGAAGTCAGAACCCAGCAAGGGGGATGGAAAATGGAATCATGCTATTGATGTGGAGTCCAATGCCACCGTTTCCACCACCAAGATCTGGAAGGAAGAATTGGGATATCCAAAGGAGGAGGAGCGCCTTTTCCATTCCCAGTTGTGGGTGAAGGGTTCCCCATTATAGTTCATTTTCGACACCAGGAGCCAAAAGAACCTAATTTCATAATAGGCCATGAAGCAGTTGGGCCTATCGATGACAACACACCCAGAACCATACAACATCGAGTGGCTTCACCAATGATGGGATCTTCATGTCAGCCAATAGTGTCACCTTCCCTACAGCAACAAGCCCTTCATGAATGAGGTATTATGTGATGTATCTCTTCTTGAATTTTGTGATGTATTATTAGGACAACCATACTTGTGGAAGTGACATGTTGTGTATGAATCTCGACCTCGCAATGTTATTTTTACTTTGGGTAATAATTTGTACAAGATATCGGAGGTAGCACCACCTACCACCATCTCTTTGATCACTGTGAAGCAATGGAGTAAGCTCATTTTCCAAACCGGGAAATTTATTTTCCTTATGATCTGCCCTCAGGGAAAGAAGAAGATTGTGGCCACGACCTCCAGACAGGGCTCCTTTGCACAACAACAACATATGTACAAGGTCGTGGAGGAGTACGGGGAAATCTTCACCTCACCTGTAGAGGTGCCTCTGCACTGTCAGGTCAAGCACTGCATTGAACTGATCTGAGGTGTGCCGCTACCCAATGAACCAATCTATCGGCACTTTGTTCTGGAGAACGACGAAATCAAGACGCAGATTTAGGAGGTGCTGCATAAAAGTTGCATACGGCTGAGTTCATCGCCCTGTGGGAGTCTGATTGTGTTGGTGTAGAAGAAGGAGGGGACTTGGAGACTCTGTATTGAATATCGGGTGCTGAAAAGGATCACTATCTGGAATAGGTATCTAATCCCACAGATTGATGACCTTTTGGACCAGCTCAAGGGGGCCAAATATTTTAGCAATATTGACTTGAAGTCTGAGTATCACCAGGAACAAATCGAACCCTCTGATGTGTGGAGGACTACCTTCAAATCCAAGGAGGGCCTTTTTAAATGTTTGGTCATGCCTTTTGGGTTGATGAATTCTCCTGAAACCTTCATGAGGCTGATGGAAGACATCTTGCTACCATTCACTAACTCATTCATGGTGGTTTGTTTGGATGACATCTTAATCTTCGGCCAGAGTTGGGAAGAGAACCTCCACCACATTCGATAGGTCCTCCAAACACTACGACAATAGAAGTTGTGTGCCAATTTGGAGAAATGCACTTTTGGCATGACCCAAGTTTAATATATAAGATACATTATTGATGAGTAGGGGGTTCATGTGGACCCAGCCAAGATCCAGGTAATTCGGGATTGGCCAGCCCCAACCACTCTAACAAAGCTACACAGCTTTCTAGGCCTTGCCAATTTCTAACATAGGTTCGTGTTGGGGTTCTCTCATATCACTTAGCCTCTAAGTCAAATCACCAAGGGAGGAGCGAAAGAAAAATTCTTTTGGTCAGAATCTTAATAGAAGGTGTTTGCAAATTTGAAGCATCGCCTCTAGTCTGCACCAGTGTTCACATTACCAGACTTGCAGAAACCATTTGAGATTGAGAAATATGCCTATGACTATGCTATTGGGGAAGTTCTTACTCAACAGGGGCATCCAGTGGTATATCATAGCGAGACACTTTCAGAAACAGTACACAAGTATCCCACCTATGACAAAGAGATGTATTCCATTGTGTAGGCCTGCCAATAATGGAAGCATTATATTTTTGGGAAGGAAACAATCATCCACACAGATCATTGACCCCTACAGTTCATACAGACACAAGGTAAGTTGCAGAATGATCACCATCAGAAATGGTCCTACCTGCAGTAGTTCTATTTGAACATCAAGTACAAGAAGGGAAGCATGAATAATTTTTTAGACTGCCTCAATCGACCGTCTATCATGGCACTAAGCATTGTTCTCAACTCTTGGTGGCATGATACTTTGGGTTGGAAAAATCTCTATAAAAGCGATCCAGAATTTGACAACTACTAGACGCTCCTATAAGGAAGAAAGTTCAAGGTTTTCACCTCTAGAATGCACTTTTATGCTACCTAGGACACCTTTTTGTTCCTTCAAGTGAGCATGCCAATATGATTTAGGAAGTGCACTATTATCGGGTTGCTGGACATTTTAGGGTCGAGAAAACAGTGGTAGTACTATAGAAGTATTTCTATTGGCCGAACCTTTTACAGGATGTTGGGAAGTACATCAGATCCTACACTGCCTGTGCCATTTCCAAACCGACCATTAAGAAGCAAGGCTTATATAATCTATTTCCTACCCCTATTCGACCTTGGGAATCCATCTCAATGGATTACATGTCGGGTCTTCCTTCTACCAAGCATGGATACGATTTCATTTTTCTAGGTGTTGACAAATTCTCTAAGATTGCCATTATGGTGGCCTACAAGAATAATATCACTACAGAATACACTGCTAAACTCTTCTTTGAACGAGTGTGGGTACACTTTGGGATCCCATATTCCATTATCTCAGATCAGGATAGCAGGTTCCTTGGTACATTTTTTTCAAGTCTCTGGTTGATGCTGGACACCAAGCTCACTAAGTCCACAACTTTCCACCCCCAAACGGATGGCCAGACATAGGTCGTCGATATGATAATTGTGACACATTTTGTGTATGTACAACTTGAAGCATCCTTGCACATGGGATGAAAGCCTCCCCTATGTCTAGCAAAACTATAATCGGGCTCTCCACAACTCAAATTGTAACAACCCCTTTCAGGTGGGCTTGGCATTCCAGCCACTATGTCCCATTGATGTGGCCATACCATTTGCAGCTACTCAGGCATATTCGAATCATGTCAATTTCGAAGCTGACAAGGAGAATATTTTCATTTAGTTCATTCAGCACATCTGCCAAAAGGTCCATGCCATATTGGACAAATCCAATGCTAAGTACAAGAAACGACGTGATCATCATCAGGTGCCACACAAGTTCTAGGTCGGTGAAAAATTTTGGCTACATTTGTTGAAGGAGCGCCTCGCTGGACCCGAGTGCAAGCTTCACACGCTCAGATATGGGCCATACACCATCACCAAGGTTGTCGGGGAAAATTCCTTCTTGCTTAGTATTCCACCAATGTGGTGTTATCACACAAGGAAAACCCTAGCTACAGGGAAAAACCCTAAGGTAACCACAAAACCTCTTTTAGGTTGAAGTTGGCCCTTCAACCCAGAGGGGGATGTCTCTGTAAAACTCAACCACTATATGGTCACTGTAGTAGAAGGATTCTACAATTGAGCTCAGGTGGCGATTTTGGGGTTTGGGTATTAAATGGTTGGCTGATGTTCAAAACCCACCATTGGGCATGGAGTCAAACTATCTAAATGGAATCATATATCTAATGAGAAATTACACAAAGGACTCGAATTTTTGGGTATGTGCTATATTCTTTCCACGACTAATCACGCGCAAGGGGGTAAGAGGGGGGGCAATAGCCCCCCCTTTGTGCTAGGTGCAATGTGGGGGTTATAGCGCCCCCCCTGTTGGGGTCCGGGGCAGAACCCCGGCGAAACTTTTTTGGTCCTTAATTTCCAGTGGGTAGTCCGCGCCCATGGTTTTGTGCATGGTTTTGGGGTACAATGGTTTTCGGCCCCTGGTATTTTTTTTTGTAGATCCGGTCAAGGGAACTACGGTTATGTTCTAATCTAGGGTTAATGGATTAGGGTTTATGTATGCTTCGGCATGGATATATATGTGTTGTAACACTAAAAGGAATATAATGAAATATCAAGATGGTCGTCCTGATTTGGGATCCAGGGGAAAATCTCTGTGTTTATCTATTTTATGTTTTATGCTCTCGCTATTGTTTATTTTCTGTTATAATATTCATGTGTAAATAATTTCTGTTCAGGGTTAAAACCTACACAAATCACGTCCTTTGACTGTGTAAAATATGTAGAATAAAGAGATATTGGGAAAAACATAATTAATAAAGAAGCATAGAAACAAGGACTAATGACTGATAATCTAAGAAAGGAGCATCAGTGAAATTCGGTATTATAAACTAGCATCGTCAAACATGAAATAGAACAAGTAAATTATAGTGAAAATACTGACAGGGAAAAAAAAATCATCAATTTTATGCTAACTGCTCATCAAAACCTGTAAATACATATAAGATTGCTCAAATATATTTAGACTATGAGTGTTTTTTCAACCAAAATCCAACCCTTTCTCATTACTCATAAATTGTCTTTATAGAGTTTACATAAGAGCTTTTGCAAAATAATAGAAATCTCATAATTAAAATATTTGAGATATTAAAAATATGTTTAAGTTCATGGACTAAAAGATATATTTAGAAATATCTAACAAAATATGGAAAAACTATCGATGAATGTACTTAAATTTAGGAAAAAATAAAGTGATTTTATCAACTTCTCAACTTGAAAATAGAACAGGTCCCTCTGAAAATGATTTCCTATGTGTTCATGGTACATGTCCCTTTGAAGTTGATCCACCTTGCTCTTTTGACTTTCTTGGGAATGTTGATATGCAGTTTCTCTATTTTATTGATCTTCTGTTATGAGTTATGACTAACAAAATTTAGAGGTCAGTTGTTTCTATTTGTTTGCTGACATCAGAGATGTCAACAATCTCTATTTTGTTTCTGGAAAAAATTCTAACAGGCACGTTGTCAATCGTTTCCTATAGGTGTCCTCAACTGACCTATTTTTTGGTTTCAAAAAATTGTGACAGACACATTGTTAGGATTTTCTTGTATATTTCATTTTACTTCCGGTTATGCATAGTTGTTTGAAAATAGCTAATAGACATAATGTCCCTATTTTGAAATTTTTTTTACAAGAGCATTGTCAACCCTACCAAACACTATGGCGCAATACAAAAATAGTAGGACGACTACAAAAATTGAGTCTTCTGATTTTAAACAAGTGGGAGAAAATGTTTTTTGATACCCTGACATATTATTTGAGGCTATTTGCAACTTCCAGCAACACATCCAACTTGTTTAACCTTTGTTTATGTCCTTTCCTAATTTTCCTTAGCTTAGCTTTTGAAAATCTATTCATCTTTTCCTTTTGTGAGGGTTTGCAGAATTTTTCTTGGATTTCATAGATTCCCTATTTATGATCAAGTCTTTCAAAGGCACATCGTCTATGTCGATGACTTGGTTAGCTAACTCCAAATTATTTTTTATTTTGAACTTGTAGCATAGCTTATTTGTGGGCCTAGTATGCCAATTAATTTGTCTAGGAATCTCAGGTACATGTTTCTCCAGGATTGGGCTCTTACTCTCGGAATCTCCATGTGTATCCCCATCTACAGGGGTAACTTCTGAGGAGAAATTTGAAACATTAACAGGACCTATGTCATCTTCTTGGTTTTTCAACATTGGATATTTTGGCTTTCGAGCTTTAGGAACTTTCTTCTTACAGACCTTAGGGTTTCTCAGGGAAGCTAGAGAAGATGGGGTTTCTGGGTTCTCTACTGGAACAAAATTCTAGATATGAGTACGAATAGGTGTAGGAATAGAAGTACGAGCAGGTAGTTGTAGTAATAGGAACCAGGTTAGGAATAAGAGTATGAGCAGGGGTAGTTGCAGGAATAGGAACCGGGTTAGGAATAGGAGTATGAGTAGGGGTAGTTGCAGGAATAGGAACCGAGTTAGGAACAGGAGCATGAGCAGGGGTAGTTGCAAGAATAGGAACCAGGTTAGGAACAAGAGTTTTCTTCTTAAGTTTTATGACCTTTCTATTTGTCTGAGGTCTGCCCCTTTTTATTCTGGAAGGCTGAGGCTGAAAGTCACCCTAAAAAAGGAAATGATCCCAAGTCATGTTTTCCTTGGCCAATTGGCTCTCTATCAATATTTTAATCAAAGCTTTATGATATATTAAATGCGTCAAGGGATTGGTCCTAACCTTGTGCCTGGAAGTCATACACTTGAGGCTCTCTGGCAGGTAAAAAAATGGGTTTATCCTAATTTTTCCATCAAGATGTGTGAAAAAATAAAAATTATACAAATTGATCCTATGGTAATGACCCTTACAAGTAAAATAGTTTTTTCAAAGTCGCAGGGGAGCATACCACTTATCCAGAAGTCATTATTTTTGTACACCTGCCTTCCAATTATGCGCTCTGTGCTCTTCCTTAAAAAATTATGGCGCATCTATGCTGACCAAGATGTGGCTATGGAAAACCCTGTCTTCATCCATGGGAAACATTGTTTCTTTGGCCACAATCTTCTCTGTAACCTCAAATTCCAACCCACCAAACTTCACCTACTTCCCTCCGAACCCCACCGCAAATGATTGGGCCACAAATTAATGATAGTCAAAGCACCAGTAGAAAAACCAACTCCACCCTGCTTTCTAGAACAAACATAGGAGGCCATGGTAAACTTTTAACAGCTCTGACTCCTTTGGCTCAGTGTGGTCCAACATTCTGCCTTTCCTCATCTTGTTGGCACTCTCTGCGGATTCTTCTTTTGGTTTAATGCAATAAAGGTGGTTCACATCGCCAAGTGGAAAACTAGGTCAATTCACCCATACCGTTGTGTAGATATGATAAACCCGCATGACTTTCAAATTTGAAATGAAAACTGGTTTACCACGCTCGTGAATTATGACCATAATTACACAAGATCAATTATACCATACATTTAATTATTACAATCAGTCAGCATCATTACACATTGTACTTTTTCCCTTTCAAACATATCATAGATGCATGTGTTGACACTGATAGTGTCAACACAGTCAACATTTCAGACAATTTAAAAAACCTTTAATTGCTTACAATCGGTTTGTTGGAGAAATTAGAAAATTTTGATATCCTCACTATCAAAAATATCAGTCTGTCAACCATGTCGAATTCCAAAATATTGTAAAATTATCAAACCTGTTTATTAAAACCCTTAATGTTGACAACGTAGCTATCAACATTAATAAAAAAATTACAAAAAATGAAATTTTGTGATAACATGTGGACCGCCTTTGGCCCTACTTTCCACCATTACTGGACACTTTAGACATTGCAGAACAACTCACACCAACATAGCTAAAGCCCGACTGCATGGAATAGGCCACAACTAATCGGATCATGGACACATGTATTAAGAACACTTGCACACAAAATATCAAACTGTATCGGGTTGTCAAAGCTGGCCAACTCCTACACCAAGGCAAGCGGCTCACCAGGAACCAAGTTCAACAAAAGTTTCCCCATCTCATGGAGGAACTCAACGCAATGCGGACTAGTGCTTCCTAAGGGGGGAGGATTGATCTAGGTGGATATCCATGGCCTCCCGCTTATCCCACTTAGAACCCCACCATTTTTTATTTTAGCTTTTTAGTTTCCTTAACTGTACCAGAGTTTACTATTTTTGGCAGTTTTTTGGTTCTTGAACTTCCAGAGTCGTTTTGAAGCCCTAAACCACGTTTTATGGAAAAACCAGGACCATAATTCCAGAAATATTAATTTTTTTCATTCAAAAGTTGTAGTCCTCGGATATATGTTTCTAACGAGGTATTGTGTGCATAAAATAGAGATCGTATGCCAAAATTATGACCTCGGGAAGTTGATGTACCAATTTACCCAAATGGGGCCTATATTTTTGGCACTTCATCTCCTATGGTTAGGTTTTTGGATGTTTACAGTTTTTCATTGTTTCTCAATAAGAAATAGTCCTTTGAGCCTCATTTTAATAGAGTTCAGAGGCATATAGCCACCACATCTCTTCTCAGAGATAAGCTTGCATCACCCGAGCTAGTTTATTTCCATTCTATCTGTAAGCTTATTTCATTTATTTGATATTAATGAAATGAAGTATATTTTCTACTACATCTCTATGTTTATGTTTATTTCTCTATTTTATTGTGTTCCTACATAATTCTAGATCAGTGGACCCTTTCTCGATCTTTCTTTGCATTTCCCCAACGAGATCAGGATATAAGGAGTTAGGGCTCGATCTGGTTGAACCTTTTCAAGATCAGCCTCGCAAACCCCAACGGCCTCCCATGGTGTGCCAAAAGAAAGAAGAGGGAGTAGGATATCCTATCAAAATATGGCTCGAGGAGACCCTCGAGAAATAAATGAACACAATGATGGATAACTTTGCCCAGATCCTTCAACGACTACCCATTAACAATGCATCTTCATCCGACATCCACTCTATAGGCACCACTCCTTTTAACGTACAAGTTAAATTCAACATTCCCATGTTTGAGGGCCAAAAAAATGCAGACGTCGTAGATAGGTTGTTGAATCTATTAGAATAATATTTTTTGGTTCTTGACTTTTCCAATTAGGAAAAGATTAATTTTTCACTCCTCAAAGTTGCTCCCCATGTCACAGACAAGTCGGAAGCCTACTGTGAGCAAAAGGATGAGGGGAAATCCTCCCTATTCTATGTCGCACCCACTTTGAATTCTTTTCAAGAATAAAGGAACAATACTACCCCGTAGGGAGATATGAGGACAAGTACATACAATTGACTACAATGTAGCAACAAATGGATGACGATGTGCATAAGCTGACAAATATTTCCATACCCTGAGCACAAAGTTGGGTATCAAATATTCAGAGAAAAATTTGATGCTTAAGTACTGCAGTTGTATGCACAAATACATCTAGGAGGAAATGGAGTTCCTCGACATCTCCTCTCTCGGGGCAGCATACTGGTATGTTGCCAAAATTGAGCAGAAATTCAAACAGAAGAAGTGATAATTTGGATCTACAAATCAGAAGTAAGGGAAAGGTGCCCCCAAACCGTAGAACAAAGGATAATGCCAAGGCGGGGAGGCCAAGTACAACTTGTCAAAGCCACAAGTGAAGAACAACACCATGAAGCCAAAGAAGGACACAGGAAAGTGGTGCGAGTTCCCTAAGAGCTCCAATCACAACACAAGTGATTGTCGGGCCAAGCAGTCACTGGTGGCCGTATGAAGGCTTCCAAATCAAATTCATGTTCTGACTATGAGTCAGAACCTGACAAGGGGAATGAAAAATGGAAGTAGGTTATCAATGCAAATCCCAATGCCATCATTTCCACCGCCAAGATCCAGAAGGAAGAACCTAAAGATCCAGAAGAGGGGGAGCGCCTCTTCCATTCCCAAATGTGGGTGAACGGTTCCCTACTGCAGTTCATTTTCAACAGTGGGAGCCAAAAGAACCTCATTTCAAAATAGGTCATGAAGTGGCTAGTTCTGGCAATCACAGCACACCCACAACCATAAACCATCAGGTGGCTTCACCAAGGATGGGATCTTCGCTTCAGCTAGTAGTGTCACCTTCCCTACAACATCAAGCCCTTCGCAGATGAGGTATTACATGATGTTTCTCCCCTTTAAGTTTGTGATGTATTATTAGGATAACCATACTTGTGAAAGCGACATGATGTGTATGAGTCTCGACCTCATGTTTTTTTTTTACTTTGGGTAATAAGTTGTACATGATACTGGAGGTAGCACTGCCTACCACCATCTCTTTGATAATTGTGAAGCAATGCAGTAATTTCATTTCCCAAACCAGGAAATGTGTTTTCCTTATGATATGCCCTCAGGGTAAGAAGAATATTGTGGCCATGACCTCTATATAGGGCTCTTCCACATGGCAACAACATATGGACAAGGTCGTGGAGGAGTACAGGGACATCTTCACCTCACCTACAGGGGTTCCTAACACTTTCAGGTCAAGCATTCCATTGATATGACCCCAGGCGCGATGCTACATAATGGACCAATCTATCTACACTCTATTCTAGAGAACGATGAAATTAAGAGGCATATTTAGGATTTGCTGCAGAAAGGTCATATATGGCCGAGTTTATCGCCCTGTGGAAGCCCGATTGTGTTGGTGCAGAAGAAGGAGGGGACATGGAGACTCTGTATTGACTATTGGGCGTTGAACAATATCACTGTCCGGAATAGGTATCCAATCCCATAGATTGATGACCTTCTAGACCAACTCAAGGGGGTCAAATTTTTCATCAAGATTGACTTGAAGTCCGGTTATCACTGGGTACCAATTAAACCCTATGATGTGTGGAATACTGCCTTCAAATCCAAAGAGGGCCACTTGAATGGTCGGTCATGTCTTTCAGGTTGACAAATTCTCCCACAACCTTCATGAGGCCGATGGACAACATCTTGCGACCATTCACTAACTCATTCGTGGTGGTGTATTTGGATGAGATCCTGATCTTCAACTAGAGTTGGGAAGATTACCTCCACCACATTCGATAGGTCCTCCAAACACTGCGGAAACACAAGTTGTGTGCCAATTTGGAGAAGTGCACTTTTTGCATGACCTAGATTTAATAATTAGGATACATTATTGATGAGCAGGGGGTGCATGTGAACCCAGAAAAGGTCTAGGTCATTCAGGATTGACCAGCCCCAACCACTCTAATAAAGCTCTGCAACTTTCTAGGTCTTACCAATTTATACCACAGGTTCATGTTGGGGTTCTCTCATATTACTTGGCCTTTGATTCATGTCACCAAGGGAGGAGCAAAATCAAATTTGTTTTGGTTTGAATCTCACTATAAGGTGTTCACAAAGTTGAAGCATCATCTCTACTCTACACCAATGTTCACAAAACCATACTTGCAACAACCATTTGAGATCAAGACATATGACTCTCACTATACTATTGGGGAAGTTCCTACCCAGCAGGGGCATCCAGTGGCATATCACAGTGAGACACTTTGAGACACAGTTTGGAAGTATCCCACCTATGACAAAGATATTTACTCCATTGTGCAGGCCTGCTGACAATGGAAGCATTTAATTTTGGGGAAGGAAACAATCATCCACACAGATCATGGACCCTTTTATTTCATATAGAAACAAGGGAAGTTGCAGAACGATCGCAATAAAAAATGGTCCACATACCTGCAACAGTTCCATTTGAACATTAAGTACAAGAAGGCCAACACGAATAATGTTGCAAACTGCCTCAACCGACCGTCAATCATGGTGCTAACCACTGTGCTTGACTCATGTGGGCATGACACTTCAAGTTGGAAGCATCTCTATAAAAGTGATCCAGAATTCGGAAACACATACGAGACGTTGTTGGAAGGGAAGCAAGTTCCATATTTTCACCTCCAGGATGCACTATTATGCCACCTGGGACACCTCTGTGTTCCTTTAAGAGAGTGTGCCAAGATGATTTACGAAGCACACTACAGTCAGGTCATTGGACATTTTGGTGTCGAGAAAACAGTGGCAGTACTACAAAAGTATTTCTATTGGCCAAACCTTCGATAGGATTTCAGGAATTACGTCAAATCCTGCACTATGTGCATTATTTCCAAACGGTCCATCAATAAGCAAGTCCTATATACTCCACTTCCTACCCGTATTCGAACTTGGGAATCTATCTCGATGGATTACATGTCGGGCTTTACTTCTACCAAGCATGGCAACAATTGCATTTTTGTGGTCGTCGACATATTCCCTAAGATGGCCATTATGATGGCCTACAAGAAGAATATCACACCAGAAGCCACCGCTAAACTCTTCTTTCAATGAGTGTGGGTTCACTTTGGGATCCCACAATCCATTATCTCAAATAAGGATAGCAGGTTCCTTAGTGCATTTTGGTCAAGTCTCTGGTCGATGCTTAACACCACGCTTACTAAGTCCACAACTTTCCACCCCCAAACTAATGGCTAGACAGAGGTCGTTAACAAGATTATTGTACACATTCTGCGTATGTACAACTTGAAGCATCCATACACATGGGATGAAGCCTCCCTAATGTCGAGCACAACTAAAATCAAGCTCTCCACAACTCAACTGGTCGTAGTCCCTTTCAGGTGAGCTTGGGATTCTAGCCATTATGTCCCATTGATGTGGTCAGACCATTTGCAGCTACTCAGGCATATTCGGCTCATGTCCAGTTCGAAGTTGAAAAGTCGAACAGTTTCATTGAGCGCATTCAGAACATTCGCCAAAAGATCCATGACATATTGGACAAAGCCAATGCTAAGTAAAAACAATGACATGATCGACATCGGGTGCCACACAAGTTCCAGGTGGGCGATAAATTTTGGCTACATTTGGAGAAGGAGCGCCTCACTGGACCCCAACACAAGCTTCGTCGGCTACGATACGGGTCATACACCATCACCCAGGCTGTCAGGGACAATTCCTTCGAGCTCAGCCTTCCACCATTCTTTGGTATGCACCCAATGCTCAATGTGGACCGCCTTTGGCTCTACTTTCCACCATTACTGGACACATCAGACATTGCAAAACAACTCACACTAACAGAGCTAAACCCCTACTACATGGAATAGGCCACAACTGATCAGATCATGGACACGTAGATCAAGAACACTCACACGTAGAAGATCCAACTATATCGGGTTTTCAAAGCTATCCAACTCCTGCACCAAGGAAAGTGGCTCACCAGGGACCAAATTCAACAGAAGTTTCCTCATCTCATGGAGGAAATCAATGCAATGGGGACCATTGCTTCCTAAGGGGGGAGGACTAATCCAGGTGGATATTGGTGGCCACCTTCCTAATCCACTTGGACCCCCACCATTGTTTCTTTTAGTTTTTTCAGTTTCCTTAATTATAGCACAATTTACTATTTTTGCCAATTTTTTGGGTCTTGAACTTCAGGAGCCATTTTGAGGCCCTAAACGATGTTTTTTGGGAAACCTGAGACTAACATGGGTCAATGTCCTCAAAATTTGTATTCCTCGTATAGATCTTTCTAATGAGGTATTGTGTGTTTCAAACATAGATTGTATGCCAAAGTTACGACCCCGAGAAGTTGATGTACCAATTTACCCAAACGGGGCCCATAGTTTTGGCGCTTCATCTCCTACGGTTAGGGTTTTTTATGTTTATGGGTTTCCATTGTTTCTCAATAATAAATAGGCTTTAAAGCCTCATTGTAACACAGTTCAGAGGCATGTAGCTTCCACATATCTTCTCAGAGATAAGCTACCATCGCTCGAGCTAGTTTATTTCCATTCTATCTGTAAGCTTATTTCAATTATTTTTTATTAATGAAATGAAGTATATTTTCTGTTGCATCTTTGCATTTATGTTTATTTCTGTATTTTATTGTGTTCCTGCGTAAATCTGTATCATGGGTCCTTGTACATGGTATTGGAGTCTAGATTCAGAATCATGATCCTAAACCCACTTGCAAACTTGTGCGCTCTAAAAGTACCTTAAATTTACTTATTTTATTTTTTATGTCTCTCTTCCATGTCTTTCTAACCTTGATGAACCTATAGGAGATCCTTACCTACAAGTAAAAAAGGAAACACATAATAAATAATGATAAATAATATATATTTAGTAAATACACACATATTTCATAAGGTATAATGGCCAATTTATCAAAATATACTTGCTCCCTAGATTAAGAAAAAAACGGTGTTGTGACATATATCCAAGAGAAATTTACCATAGATAAAATCTTAAAACAATTACACATAATTATTAGAGAAAGTGATATATTAAGCACCAATATCTCTAATAGAGTCTAGAAATTTTATGTACCAAACCAAAAAAATACAATATAACTATGACAAGGGAGACACCCTCCATAACTAAATATACAAATTCTAACTAATTCTTGTTTCATATAGCACTCATTGTTCTTTATTATTTTTTCTATTGTAATGAGCAATTAGATGTTTCAAAAAACTGATATAAGTGTTAAAAATTATCCTTAACCACTTCTTCCCATTTAAACAAGTTCTATAATGTTAAAAAATGTTATAATGTTTTTTATATTTATTTATTTCTGAGTAAAATGATCACAAACTATACCAAAAGCAATGCAAAGTTATTATACATCTATATTTTTATTGATCGTTGAGTAGAATGATTAGAGACTATACCAAAAGCAATGCCTAAGAGTTCCAAATACAACATACACAAAACCTCAAGTGCCTAGGGAATATCCAAGTTGAATGGCTATAAAATATAAAGGCTAAAGAAAATCAAGTCTAAAAGTAATGTGCAATAGTCTTATTACAAAGGTGTCTATGAATGAAAAATAATAGCTATCCAAAGTTATATCATAAGCCAACTATGTCACCGTCACCCTCTTGAAGTGGAAATGTGTGAACAACTACAAAGGGAATAGAGGGAGGAACACATGGTTTCCAAGGCAACAATTTTTGAAGTTTCTAAAGATACAATAAAGAATAAGAGGAATTTGTGAAGAGATTGGAAAGAGAGAAAGAGAGATTAGCGAACATATTGGCTGAGCACCAGGGGAAAACAACACAACGCTAAATAAATATGAAAAAGGGAATGTGTGTTGCAGATGTTGAAAATAAAAATCACAATATTACAAGAATGGAAGTAATTACACGAGCAACTAAGCTAGAAGAAGAAAATACAGAGCTTTCCAATTCACTTGTTGTGCAACAAAGTTGAGAATTCATTACAAAAATTTTGAGATCAATAATGGGCCTCAAAACAAAAATGTACACCAAAAATCAACTTTATAAGAAGCAATAGGATTCAATATGATGATGTCAACTATGGGATATGATTGACCACTTTTGGAGTAAAATAATAAAATATAAAAAATAAAAAACTATTTTTTCAACTTACCTCCTTACAATATTACTGAAATTTTGAGTGGGGACACTCGTTGGATGTGGAATTTAATTTTTCATCCAAGGAGTACCAATGTTGCATACTTTCTATGGGCCATACTACACAAAAAATGAGAAATACATGAAAAAACATGATTGCATGCTTTCAATGGACCTTACTACACGCAAAATGTGAAATACGTTAAAAGACATTATTACAATCACATTTTTTCATGTATTTCACATTTTTTTTGTAGTAGGGTCCATCTAAAGTATGCAACATGTGTACTCTGTAGATGAAAAAATAAATTTTGCATCAAAAAAATACTCATGCTCGAAATTTAACTAAAATCAGAGAGAGATAAGTTGAAAATATGTGTTGAAAAAAGTAGTTTTTTCATTTTTTCCCTAAAAAAATTGAAGAGTTAATATAGCCTCAATTTATTATTTCCACTACTATTTTATAATATTCCTTAGAAGGTCCATTTTAGACTTAAAATTTCTCTAATTGGAGTTGAATCTTGTAGCAAAAATATGACAACAGATAGAGTTGAAGGAAGTAGCTCGGATAAAGCTTGAGAGAAAACTATCCCATTACATCATCAGCTAGCTTGTTCCAATAACATGGAATTTTTTTAAGGATTTGAATTTTAGCAAGAAAGTTTCGAGGAAGAAAATTTTATGCCCTTATAGGAGACATCTTATAAAATTGCATCAAATTATAATGATACAAAGAATGTCATAGCCCTTATGCAAGGATGACATATACAAATTGAGAAATGGCTCAATCATTCTGACAAGAAAGTTTTGTAAGTGAGGATATACAAATTAGGTAGGTAATAAAATAACATAAAATAATGTATGGATAGAAGCCCATTTTAAACATAATTTAAATCTATGTGGAAACTTTATAACCAAGATTGAATTTTTCTAAGTTCTCCGCACAAGTAGATACCATTATTTAATTTGTAAAATTAATTATCATGATGTGCATTGAAGGAGATTTGTTTAATTGAGAAAATGGGGAAATCTACTACCTTGAGAAGTCACAACACTGATTGTTTTAGTTGTAGAAGACTGCTGGCTAGAGCTCAAAGTTCGAGGTGCAATAGAATGTTTCATAAAAGGGGTAAGGTGATGGAACCTAACTTTCACACCTCAGAGCTATTAGGAATTTGTCCCTCTAAATGAATGTTTCTCAAGGAACTTTAAAGGAAATGGCAAAATGAGTTTTAAAGAAGCAATAAAGACATAGAACAATCAAATAAGGGTAAAAATTTCAATGCAACATAGTTCCCACCTTTACTGCTAATTAACTAATTAAAGGTTGTGCAGAGTGAGGAGAAAACTCCGCACAATAAATTCTCTTATCACAAAACTCTCCACATAATGAAAGCTCTCCGCATAATGAAATCTCTCTGCACAATAAAAACTCTCTGCATAGTGAAAGCTCTCTGAACAATGAAACATAATAATATTAATTGTTTTTAGCAATTGATCAAATTTGTTATTAAATAAATTTGATTTGGTCATATAATTAAATTAATTTATATTTATGATTTTTAGATTTTAAATTTTTTAAAGAAAGCTTCACACAAAGAAAATCTTCCCAATAAACCAATTTAGCATTTACTATTGCAAAATAAAATATAACAATGCATATTAATATAACAACCCATTAATATAATGTTCCATTTCCTTTGGGGAGATTCATATTTTGAATTTGTGGAGATCGATAACCTCCATCTTCAATTTTGTATTTTTTCTAACGATAGACTCTACACACATTTGTCGTTCATTGATCTTTGAATCAATTTGACACATTGTGTGATTAAATGGTCATCGAAGATTACGATGATGTACAAATATGTGATCATTACTTTAATTTTGAATCTCTGAATTTATAAGGTATTGAATTTCTGGAGTGCTGCCTGCAAAAAAAACTAAAAAAATATATTTTATATTTATATGAAATTGGAATTAAATGAATTTCTACACTCAATAATTATTCAATTAAACTATAACCATTGTATAGAATTGCGAATTGTGGAGAAGTGCAATAAGCAATACAAACGCACCTCTGCTCTTCCCACAATGGTTATAGTAATGGAAGAAGTCTTGAGCTCAAATCTCAATCGGAGTAAAGATAAATACAAAGCTCAAATCTCACGCTGAGCAAGAAAGCACACGAGGATAAATACAAATTTCATATATCGATATCTTATAGCTCGACTTTCAATCTAAGGAGCAAGGTTTTGATACATTTAAAATTAAAAAATCGTACAATGTACAATGAAGCTATGCTCAAAAGGTGTAACATAATGAGTGTCAAACATATACACTAAAACTATGTCGAAAATGTATTAGATTAAAAGAGTGATAAGTGCTTTTAAATGGCTGTTAGAATTATAGTGCTATGAGTATTTTTATATTGATTATAAAATTTACGTATTCAAAAATGATCCACGTTTTCAGATTTCATGCATCTCGTGGTTAATTTTTCTCATTTTTTCAAAATAGTAAAGGTTCAAATAAATCAAAATGAACGTGGAGGAAAGTCATTTTGCATAGTTCCACACAATGAACTTATGTCACCATGTAGAGATGGGCGAACATGACTTTCAGAACTTTACAAAGGTTTAGTGAAGTAAATAACTCTTGTGGATTAAATGTTTAACCATATATTTCTTCTAACCCTTCATTAAATTCTCATTTGACTTTAATTATTTAATATGTTGCGGAATAAGTTATGTACTATGCTCAAAATTTCATTTACTCCTTGTCCTTTAACCTACAAAAACAATCTGTGACTTGCAAAACATTCACTGAGGTATGGCTGCTTGTCAGTCTATTTAATGCAGTGGTTGAGATTAATTCTGCAACACTCCCCCTTAATCGCAACTGCCACAATTGACCATTCCTAAACAATCTCTGAGATTAACAAAATTTCCACATGCTAATGTCTTTGTGAAGATGTCTGCAAATTGTTCTTCTAGCTTGTAATGTTGCAACATAATCTCACTATTGTTGACTAATTCTCTTATGAAATGATATTTAGCATCAATGTGTTGTGTCCTCTTGTGAAAGACAAAATTCTTTGATAGTCTAATTATTGAATTGTTGTCACAAAAAAAAATTGTTGTTCTGTCTTGTTCATGACATAAGTCCCGCAACATCCTTCTCATCCAAACTGCTTGACACACTGCTACTATTGCGGCAACATACTCAACTTTTGTTGTTGACAATGATACTATCGGTTGCTTCTTAGAGCCCATGAAATGGCTCCCAAACCCAAATGAAAAACATATCCCGACGTGCTCTTTCCATCATCAACACTTCCTGCCCAGTCAATGTTAGTGTAACCAACCAGCCTAAAATCATCTGTTGCAAAGTACAAAACTTCATAGTCCTTTTTCCCATTGACATACTTTAAAATTATTTTTGTTGCTTACCAATATGTCTATTTGGGTGTCTCCATGAACCTCGACACCAAACTCACTACATACCTTATATCAGGCCTAATTGCAGTCAAATACATTAGGTTGCCCACCATGCTTTTGCATAATTTCAGATTGACATTGTTGTTGCAATATTCCTTGATCAAATTCAACCCATGACTGTTGGAGTTGGTGCTGGCTTGATGTTCTGCATATTAAACCACTCTAAAATGTCTACAAAATACTTTGCTTGAGAGATAAAAATGTCATTTTCTGTTTGCTTCACTTTTATGCCCAAAAATATCTTAACAACCCTACGTCAATCATTTCAAACTCACTTTTCATCACTGCTTTGAAATCATCGATGATAAAATCATCACTCCCTGTAAAAATCAAATCATCTACATATAAAATGACAATAAGAAGCTTATTGCCGCTTTCTTTGATGTAGAGAGTAGGTTCACTGTCACATTTGTCAAACCCATTGTCCATCAAGTAAGCATATATCCTACTATACCATGCACACGATGCTTGCTTCAACCCATAAAGAGATTTATGCAACCTATACACCTTGTCTTCTTTTCCTTCTACCTCATAACCAGGAGGTTGCGCAGCATATACCTCCTCTTTCAGCACTCCATTCAAGAACATTGATTGTACGTCCATTTGATACACTTTCCATTTATGTTGCATGGCAATCGACAACACTGTACACATTGTCTCCATCCTCGTGATTGGCACAAATTTTTCTACATACTCTCTTCCATGCTATTTCCTGTATCCTTTGAAAACTAGCCTTTATTTATGCCTTTCAATCTTGCCTTCAATGTTTCTCTTGGTCTTATAGATCCACTTCACTCCAATGACTTATTTACCTTATGTAAGGTCCACTAACTCCCATGTGTCATTATTTTATATCGTTCCTATTTCTTCATTCATTGTCACAACCCATTTCTGTTCTTTGACTGCACCTTCAGAATGAATTGGGTCATCTACGCGAAAAAATAATGCAAATAAAGAATTCGGACCAGCGTTACTATCAACTTCATCTTGCTCATAAATTTCATTTAAATTTCTTAATTTTGGTCTTCTTATGCTTGCGGAAGATGGGTTTGACATGTCACTTGGTGTTGCGCTTGAAGTAGATGGAGTTGCGGATCTTTATTGTGTGCTTGGAGAAGCACTTGCTTGGTTGTGCAACGTTGTCCTATTATTTGTTTGTGGTGTCACATGTTGACTACTTTTTTGAGCTTGTATAGGTGGAGGAGGAGTCACCATTGAGGAATTACTTGTTGTGGTCAATTCCTCTTTATCTTAATGTGGTATACATGTCTTCACATTGATTGTCTTCTCTAAATTTCCATCCCATGCTTCCTCTTTTATCAACTGAACATCTCTGCTGATTATTACCTTCTTGGTTGATGGATTGTGGAGCTTGTATGCCTTGGATTCATCATTGTATCTAAAAAATATACATTTCTACCCCTTATTGTCCAACTTTTTCATCAACTAATCCGGAACATGTGCATACGCCACACATCCAAACACTCTCATGTGAGTGACACCTTTATTTCTTCCAGTCCATGCCTCTTCAAGAACTACATTTATAACACTTTGGTTGGACACCTATTAATAATATACGCTGCACAAGTGACAACTTTAGCCCAATAATCATTTGGAAAATGCTTTTCCTTCAACATACTCCTTTCCCTTTCCATGATGGTCCTATTCTTTCTTTCTGCGACACCGTTTTGTTGAGGTGTATACCTTGTTGTAAACAACTTGTGAATTCCATGCTCCCTACAACAATGTAAGAAGTCATTTGTGATGTATTCATCACCTCTGCCAATCCTCAACACTTTGATGTAGTGTCCACGTTGCTTCTCAACAAGAACTTTGTAGTGGTGGAAGCGGTCAAACACTTCACTTTTCCCTTTTAAGAAGTAGACTCATGTCTTTCTTGTGTAGTCATCGTTGAAGGTCAAAATATAATGGCTGCCACAAATTGATGGTGTTTGCATTGGTCCACATAAATCTGAGTGGACAATTTTCGAAGGTGATTTTTCCCTTATATACTTTCCTACTAGAAATGATTCTCTATGTTGTTTTCCCAAGATGCATCCTTCACATAAGTTGTCCAATTTTTCTATGAGTGGAAATCCATTCACTATACCTTTCCTATGCAACAAATTCAAACCTCCAAAGTTGAGATGACCAAATCTCAAATGCCATAACCAATTTTCATCTTTAATTTCTGCTTGAAAATTTTCTTGTGCGACAGCTGCTACATTTCTTTCATCCTTCTGTGAATTCATTGATAGCTGTGCTGGAGCACCTTCTTCCTTCAATTTTGATTTTAGTTTGAGAGAAAACATTCTATTTTTTATCATCTAAACTTTTGCAATCAACTATCTGCTTGGAGAAGTATCCAAGATCGTGCATACATCATTCTTGAAAAATACATTGTAGCCCTTTTGCATGAATTGTCCAATTCTTATGAGGTTATGTTTCAACCCAAGGAAAAAGTAAACATCTGACATGAACTTATTCTCTCCTTTTTTTGTTAGAATGTCGACTCTACCTTTTCCCATGACGAGACTTTGTTATCAGTCCCTAATGTTACTTCAGATTTTACACTTTCATCTAGATTGGAAAACATTTTTATGTTTCTAGTCATGTGGTTGCTACACCCTGAATCTAAGAGCCATACATCCCCTTTTTTTTCTTATGCTACATTACAAGCTAAAAACATGCTATCATGGTTCTAATTTTCCCTTATGAAATTTTCACTTGCTTTGCTACCTATGTCCTATTGCTTCTTTCTACATTCATTTGCATAATGACCATACTTTTTACAATAATGACATTGAACTTGAGATTTATCATACCTTTGACCTTGTGCTTGATTTTGGCTTGGGCCTTGGCTTGGATTTTGATTGATGCCCCTTCCACTTGAACTTGAAGGGATGCTTATTCCACCTCTGTGTGGGCTTCTTCCTCTTCCTCTATAATTTAGTCTTCCTCAACCTCTACCTTGACCAAATGAAACTTGTGTCTTGAAGGCATAGTCCAATGATGAGTTTGTTACTCTGTTCAACCTATGCTCATGAGACATCAGTGATGCATGAAGCTCATCCACTGAAAATTGTGAGAGATCATTTGTCTCTTATATGGCCACAACTATGGCATCAAATATTTCTGGAAGACTTCTTAAAAATTTCTCAACTATTCTCCTTTACTCAAGTGTCTCACCATGAGACCTGATTTGGGTAACCAACCCAATTACATGTGTAAAAAATGAGTCTAGATTCTCAGACTCTTTCATACAAATTGTCTCAAAATCTCTTCTCAGCATTTGTAGTTTTGTTTTCTTCACCTTTGACATGCCTTGGTAAGTTGTCTGGAGGACATCCCATGCTTTCTTGGACTTCGTTGTTGTTGCAACCCTTGGGAAGACACTTTCATGAAATTCTTGAAATATATAGAAGAGAGATTTTGAGTCCTTCTTCCTCTTATCCCTCAACAAATCCTTTTTTGCTTGTGTCAAAGCATTGTATGCTGTTGCATTTGGTGTTTCTTAGAAACCATTCTCCACCAATTCCCAAATGTCTTGTGAGGAAAATAGAGCCTTCATCACTATATCCCAATAACTGTAATTATTGCCATTAAACTGAGGTATTTGTGGATTAGTCAAGCTTGTGCTTGTTGCTTCGATTTCCATTGTGTAAAAAAAAACTTTCTCATTGTTGGTGAATAAGCTCCACAAAAAAATTCAGAACACCTTTTAACTCTACAGTAATAAAAATTTAAACCCACTCTGATATGATGTTAAAAATTTAAAAACACACAAGAGGATGCTTCCTCAACACACAGAGTTCACAATGTTGCGGAAATGTCTTTAAACAAGACAATACACTTACAGGAAAAAAATCATGAGGGTCTTCCTCTTAATACAAAGTGGCAAAGATTAAAATCGCAACTATAGTGGATAAAATATAATGAAACAATTTTACTCACGGTGAAACATAGTAAAATAGAGTTGTTGCAGTAAAACTCATACGTGAAATTTTCACAACCAAAACGAAAATAACAATACTTTATATTATGGTTCAAAAACACAACAAACAAATTCATATGGAGGCCGCAACTCATTCACCAGTAAAACAACTACTGAGATTTACATTCACCTGGGGTTGCGGAGTAACACATAGTAAAACATGTAACTGTTATTTTCACGCGCACACCAAAATTCGCTCCAAGATTTTCCCCCTTTGTTTTTTCAGACTTACATTCGCCATTTACATTCACCCTATTCTTGCTTGTTAATTCAAAACATAAATATCTAAGACATTAATACATGACAGACAAAAATTAATACACGGGATGGGCGAACATGACTTTCTAAACTTTACAGAGGTTGAGGGAAGTAAATAACTCTTGCAGATTAAATGTTTAACCATACATTTCTTCGAACCATTCATTAAATTCTCGGTTGAATTTAATTATTTAATATGTTGCGAAATGGGTTATGTACTCTGCTTAGAACTTCATTTACTCCATGTACTTTAACCTGAAAATAAATTCCACATCCTGCAAAACATTCACTGAGGTATGACTTCTTGTTAGTGTATTTAACGCGGTGGTTGAGATTAATTCTCCAACATCCTGCACAACGAACTTCATCCACACTCTTTTATTTCCAAAAATATATATTAACCACATGTACAAATTTCCCATAATAGAAGGCAACAATATTGCAAGGTATTATTTTTGAGATAGGAACTAGAAAAGATTTTTGGAGGAAACTCATTGTGAGGGAGTGTGGAGCTTTTCACTATGAACTTAGCTCACTCCCACACATTGGACATTATAGTTACTCAAATCAATAATTAATAACACATTATAGCATCTTTGCACCTCACATAACAAATTATATAGGGCATTTTCTCTCTCTGGCTACTGCAGGAGACAATATCTGCAGAGAGGGCACATTGTTTGAAGTTGATGAAACCATGTGAGGAGGAAGTGTTTTTGGAAGGATATTCCTCTGCGCTCCACACAATGAAAGCACCTTCCTCTACACTCCGCACATGGATTAATCAAATTCAAATGACGTGCCCTCTTTACAGAGGTTGTCTCTTGTCATAGCTAGAGAGTGTAAAGACCCTAATGAAACTTACATGCACACAATTTTCCAAAATATTTGTACCCTTGTACTTGAAACTATTGTAGGTATTGATATTATATTTTTTTTAGTATGAGTTGGATCTAGATTTCCAAGCCATTAAGAAAATTGGAAGGGAGGCCTTAGCAATTGTGCCCAGCTGGTGGAATTAGCTTACTATACAGTACTTAGGAAAAGGGTTGCTTATTGGTGGAATTAGCTTACTATATGGTAGTTGGGATCAAGGTTGCTTATGTTCTTAGAGAAATGGTTTCTAAGAGTGGTCTAGACTCTATGGAAAGTTCCTCATCTTCATGGTTGTATCATTATTGTAATGGAAATTGGTGGAATTAGCTTACTATACGGTGTTGGGCGCAATTAGCTTAATATATAGTAGTTGGGATCAAGGTTTCTTATTGGTGGAATTAGCTTACTATACGGTAGTTGGGATTGGGGTTGCTTATGTTCTCAAAGAAATGATTTCTAAGAGTGTGGTCTAGGCTCTATGGATAGTTCCTCATCTTCATGGTTGTATCATTGTTGTAATGGTAGTTAGTGGAATTAGCTCACTATACGGTAAGAATGTGCTCTAGACTCTATGGACAATTCCTCATCTTCATGGTTGTATCATTGTTGTAATGGAAGTTGGTGGAATTAGCTTACTATACGGTAGTTGGGATCAGGGTTGCCTATGTTCTCAAAGCAATGATTTCTAAGAGTTTCTAAGAGTGTGGTCTATGGACAATTCCTCATCTTCATGGTTGTATCATTGTCTATCATTGCATTCCTCGTGCTTGCAAGTATATTCATGGTTGCATCATTGTTTATCAATGCATTCCTGGTGCTTGCAAGTATATTCATGGTTGTATCATTGTCTATCAATGCATTCCTGGTGCCTGCTTGGTGTTTGCTAGGATACTTGCGAGCACCAAGAGGGATTGGGGTTGCTTATGTTCTCAAAGAAATGATTTCTAAGAGTGTGGTCTAGACTCTATGGACAATTCCTCATCTTCATGGTTGTATCATTGTTGTAATGGCAGTTGGTGGATTAGCTTACTATACGGTAGTTGGTATCGGGGTTGTATCATTGTTGTAATGGCAGTTGGTGGAATTATCTTACTATACAGTAATTGGGTCGGGGTTTCTTATGTTCTAAGAGCAATGATTTCTTGGGTTCGGAGTTGGTGGAATTAGCTTACTATAGGGTAGTTGGGATCGAGGGTTGCTTATGTTTTAATAGCAATGATTTCTAAGAGTTTCTAAGAGTGTGGTCTATGGACAGTTCCTCATCTTCATGGTTGTATCATTGTCTATCATTGCATTCCTGGTTCTTGCAAGTATATCTTCATGATTGTATCATTGTCTATCATTGCATTCCTACTGCTTGCAAGTATATTCATGGTTGTATCATTGTTTATCAATGCATTCCTGATGCTTGCAAGTATATTCATGGTTTGTCTATCATTGCATTCCTGGTGCTTGCAAGTATATTCATGGTTGTATCATTGTTTATCAATGCATTCCTATTGCTTGCAAGTATATTCATGGTTGTATCATTGTCTAAGTATATTCATGGTTGTATCATTGTTTATCAATGCATTCCTGATGCTTGCAAGTATATTCATTGTTGTATCATTGTTTATGAATGCATTCTTGATGCTTGCAAGTATATTCATGGTTGTATCATTGTCTATCAATGCACTCCTGGTGCATTCCTGATGCTTGCAAGTATATTCATGATTGTATCATTGTTTATCGGAGTGCATTCCTGATGCTTGCAAGTATATTCATGGTTGTATCATTGTTTATCGAAGTGCATTCCTGATGCTTGCAAGTATATTCATGGTTGTATCATTGTCTATCAATGCACTCCTGATGCTTGCAAGTATATTCATGGTTGTATCATCATTTATCGGAGTGAATTCCTGATGCTTGCAAGTATATTCATGGTTGTATCATTGTCTATCAATGCACTCCTGGCGCTTGCTAGGATACCTGCAGAACACAAGCTTCACACCAGCTTCACACCACTAATGTAGGATAGTTGGCCATGGCTGCAGTTGTTGTCAACGACACGACATGGATGGTTGCTTGGGTTCTTCTAGCCCTGTCCGTAGCTCTTTCAAGTGCAGATAAGAACCTGTTGATCTCAATCTATGTTCTTCTATGGGGGATAGGATTTGTGGTTTTCATATTTTTCGTGGTAAATCCCATAATGACCAGGATTCGTTGATCACTTGAAAACGAACCTGTTAGTACAGGTAAGAACCTGTTGATATCAGTCTATGTTCTTCTATGTGGGATAGGATTTGTTGTTTTCATGTTTTTCGTGGTAAATCCCACCATGACCAAGATTGATTGGTCACTTGAAAACGAACATGTGAGGGAGGCTTACGTTTGCATTACTCTAGCTGGAGTCCTAGCAGCTGGCTTTGCAACAGATGCAACTGGGATTCA
Source organism: Pinus albicaulis (assembly GCA_034641835.2). NCBI lineage: Eukaryota > Viridiplantae > Streptophyta > Pinopsida > Pinales > Pinaceae > Pinus > Pinus albicaulis. The sequence goes on along the minus strand of CM076574.1, from coordinate 848,987,339 downwards.
CATAATATTCAGAGATTTTGTGTTTGGCTTGAGTATTCCCAAAGATGGCCCGTTTGCGGGGATGCGATTGAAGACTTTGTATCTGGCTTGCTACCGCCACTATATTTTGTTTTCAGTGGCTTGAAGACCAATGTGGCAACGATTCATGAAAGCGCGACTTGGGGACTGCTCTTTTTGGTTATCGTGACTGCTTTTGCTGGCAAGAATTTTGGGTGCATTTGTTGTTGCAATTGTGCACAAAGTTCCTTTTCAGTCACCAACCTCCAACTTTGGCGAGAAGTAATCAACAAGGACAATGATTATCTGATATTCCCTTTTTATGGTATGATCCCTTCATTTTTGGATGGTCTATAGAGCTTAACCGTAATAGAAAACATATATAACAAATGAGGTAGCAAGTTAAGTGAGTTTGATTGTGGGAAAAACTCCCACAGTTTACAGAGCTCGATTTAGAGGCTCGATTGTGGGGAAAACTCAGTTTAGAGAGCTTGATCTAGAGGCTTGATTGTGAGGAAAACTACACAATTTAGAGAGCTTGACCTAGAAGCCATTTGAGATGAGTGACCTCTGGAGAAGTCTTAGTTTGACTTTGTTACAATATATAATCAACAATCCAGAGGTTCATGATGTGATTATACTTCAGGGAACTACTCTATAAAGATGGAATTCATATGTGATTCAACCTCCAACATTATATATTTCAATATAATGTGATTACACTTAACCACGAATGTTGTCACACTCAGTTTTCAGGGTAATTACAACATTGGAGTGCTAAAGGAACCTTTGG